>CM053609.1:89142182-89267420 GCA_028646535.1 Procyon lotor | reverse complement strand
TTCTCATTTTTCTAATAAACCAGAAAATGTGGGGCGCCTGGGTGGCTCAGTCGTTAAGCGTCTGCCTTCAGCCCAGGTCAGATCCCGGGGCCCTGGGATCGAGCCCCGCATCGGGCTCTCTGCTCTGCAGAAAGCCTGCTTCTCCCGCTACCAGTCCCT
Source organism: Procyon lotor (assembly GCA_028646535.1). NCBI lineage: Eukaryota > Metazoa > Chordata > Mammalia > Carnivora > Procyonidae > Procyon > Procyon lotor. The sequence continues at coordinate 89,267,261 of CM053609.1, read as the reverse complement.
CTGCTTGTGTTCCCTCTCTCGCTGTGTTTCTCTCTGTCAAATAAATAAAATCTTTAAAAAAAAAAAAACAGAAAATGTTAAAGGTGACTTGCTTTAAGGCAGGCTTCAAGCCCAGCTCTGTATGACTTCCTCAGCCTGCATTCTCAGCAAATGTAGGCTTACTTAGTAGTGAGTAGACCAGCCTCTGTAGGATGACTAAGCTTTTGACCTAAAGAAACGAGAACTCTATTCACTGGCTTCCTCCACCTTCAACAGAATAGTCACATCATTGGCAAGCATGTAAATTTTAGCTTATATCTATTTCTTTTTCATCTAGATAAAGGAAAATGCCAACTGATATTCATGTTGGAACTATCATCAATGACATCACAGATCAACCACAGACTCAAAAGGTAAGCAAAAATCCATGCAAGCATCCTATGAGAATCAATAGGCTACATGGAATTTACAATAAAGAGTGCTGAACGTTTTAATGTTACTTGAAAATTATATGCTACACACATTTGATATCAACAGAATGTACATAAAATTTAAAAATATATATATATGCATTTGTAAAAGCCAACCAGAGTCGGCCATTAAACAGTTACCCACATGCTAGTGCCTAGATTCACCAGTTCTAAGTTTAGCAATCCCAGTTCCAACAGAAAGCTCTCTACTCAATATTTCAACAGCAGTCCAGAGGAAGCCCCCAGAGGGCCCTACCTGTGGCACCAAGAACAGCTGCACAGGGGCTGGAGTATAGGAACTGGTTCAGCCTGGGGCATGTGCTGGGCAAGACCACGTCTGATCATCTCACTGACTATCGGGACAGGGACAGTACCCCCAAAGGAATACAGAAGCTGGACAAACAAAAACAATAGATACCCATTTTGGTAGGTCCTCAGTAGATGGTAGTTACTATCATGCAAAGCAGTTCTGATCTTTTAATCTCAGGAAAGAAAATTAGAAAGTTACTCACTCTGTAGTACATCTGATACTTAAATATTCTCCAACTCATTTAAATGTTCTCCTTTCCCCAAGGCGTCATTGAGTTCCAGCCTTTAGTTGTTTATGATTCATTCTTTCTTCTGATCAGCATTTCTTGAGCTTCTTCTTCGAGAACTGGGTTAGGTGCTGTGGATCCACTAAGTTTACTCTAGACTTGATAAATGGCAATCTAGCCTGATCACAAGCCCATCTGTTGTGTCTCAAACATCCTGTTCTGAATATGGCACCACTTCTTTAAAAAACAGTTTATGCCACCTCAGCTTCAGTAGACTAATTGAACCAAACATGTTCAAAGAAGCAAACTCTAAGAATAAATTCCCAAATGTCAGTGCTGTCTAGGAGGAATGAAGAAAACATATGGGATCCCAGCCATTCTTCAAATTATTCATGCCAAGGTGTCTGAGGGGGCTGGGCTCCAGAGAACAGCTTCATGCCTTCCAGAAAAGTCCTATGGTCATGTACTTCTAATTGTAACCTTGAAAAAAATAGATGGTGCATTTAAAAAGTCATTGCAAAAAAAGATTCTTCACACAGAAGGCCATTATGCTATATTCCATTTGCAGTATAAAACAATGTTACAGCCTCAAAATTGGGCAAGAAATGTCCCTTATTATAAAAACATCCTTCACATGAAGACATAATGAAAGCCCTCCACCCTGTACACCATCTTTGGGGAGATCAGGCTGGCATCTTCTCTAGAAAGGACTATAGGGGTCTTTGAAAAAAACTATGGCATGCACTTTACTTACAAAAGTGAACAAATGGGGGCACCTGGGTGGCTCAGGAGGTTGAAGCCTCTGCCTTCGGCTCAGGTCATGATCTCAGGGTCTGGGATCGAGCCCCGCATCGGGCTCTCTGCTCAGCGGGGAGCCTGCTTCCCTCTCTCTCTCCCTGCCTGCCTCTCTGTCTACTTGTGATCTCTCTGTCAAATGAATAAATAAAAATCATAAAAAAAAATAAAAGTGAACAAATGTCTCTTATGCTAGAAAGAAATAGATCAAAGTGGCTCAGATGTGTAAACCAGAGACAGTTAAAAGAGAGTTTTTTGTTTAAAGGATATGGGCCAAAAAGAAAACAGAAAGTTAAAGAAATCAGCCCAGATCGGGAGAGAAAGAATAGCCTAAAATAGCCCATGCAAGTGGAGGCCAGAATCAGCATCATGGGCTAGGAGGACAGGAGAAAGAAGCTAGGAAAGGGGGGCCAGGGGTGGGGCTTGGGTGTCAGCTGTATGCCACACCCTCCATCAGCTATTTGTCATAGGCAATCACTAACCCTCAAAACGTTCCAAGGCAGATATTATCTATCCCCACATTACAGATGGTGAAACTGACACTCAGAGAAGTCCATAACTTGCCTAGGGTCAACGGCTAATTAAGTAAAATTAAAAAGAATTAAGTGGAGGGGGACACTTTAAATGCTCAGAGAAAGTCTCTTTCTGTAGAGGTCATGTTGAAGCTGCAGATTAGGGGTTGGAAAGGAGCTAAGCCTGACAGGGTAGGAGGAAGAGCAGTCCAGGAAGAGGGGATAGCTCTGACACCAGGCCTCAGGTGAAAAAAAAGTGAGGGACCTTACAGAAACCATAAAAAGGTGGGGCTTGAGCAAAGTAATAAGAGATGCAAAGTGATGTTGAACATAAAGAAATGCAATCACATTTGGTTTGTAGACGGAGGCAAGGAGTTAGAACTTTTCCCTGCAAAGTATAAAGGGAAGCCACTGAACCATTTATAGGTGGGGTGTGGCGTGATCACTCTGTGTTGGGAAGAAGCAGGAGAGGAGGGCATGAGCCCAGCAAGAAGGCTGATGTCATAATCCAGGCAAGATGTAAGAGTGTGTTGCAAAAATGAACAGTAGACAAAGGATGGGACAGGGTGGAGATGAATTGGGAGATAAAATCAACACTCATCAATGGAATGGATGTGGAAGGTAAGGACAGGACTAACCTCTGTTCCTGACATCAGTGACTGGGTGAACAACGGTACTATTGCCTGCTATGGGGAAGATCTGTCATTGAAAGGCAGGTTCTAGAAGAGAAATCTGTTGTGGACATTGTGAAGCTGATATATCCAAGGTGGAGACATCAGGGAGGCGATTTGTTGCGCTGGGTCTAGAGTTCACCAGAGAGGTTTTGGTTCCTGAGAGCAGATGGAGATTTCCCAACCAAGGGAATCCTGCAAGGATTTCCTCTAAAGGCGTCTACATGATCTCTGTGTCTACATCACCAGTTCCACAATTCCCCGCCAGGGTTGAACGGCATGCTGTTCTCTTCCTTTCCTGTCTTTAGCAGGTAAAGAGCTGGCAAGTAGAAGGAGGGATAATGAGATAAGAACCACAGCAAAAAGACTAAATCCTCACAGCACTATTCATGCGGGGAAAACTCTAGATACAAACTAACTATCCACAGTTGGCACTAGGCTTAAATAAGTTATTATGCATTCCTTAAATGAAATATAAGTCAACCACTAGAAATTGCTACTATAAATCTACATTTATTTCCTAGTATGAAAGATATTCAAATTATATGGAAAAAGGATTTTATAAAACAACACACACTATATAATCATATCATGGATTTGTTAGAGAAAGAGAAATTAATAACCAGACTGGTGGGGTGCCTGGGTGGCTCAGTGGGTTAAAACCTCTGCCTTTGGCTCAGGTCATGATCTCAGGGTGCTGGGATGGACTCTCTGCTCAGCGGGGAGCCTGCTTCCCCCTCTCTCTGCCTGCATCTCTGCCTACTTGTGATCTCTCTCTGTCAAATAAATAAATAAAATCTTTAAAAAAGAAAAAGAAAATAGCCATACTGGTACAATCCCTGCCTCCTGAAAAAAATGCCTTGAGAAACATACATACATCAAAGTTTAAATAGTGGTTACTTTGGGCGGGGGAATTCTGAGTGAATTTTCCTTTTTTTTTATACCTTAGCCCATTGCCAGATTATTTTTATAAAGACCACACATTTCTATACGTGTATGTTTTTACATCTGTCTTTATAATCAGAAAGAACAAAAACAGCCATTTTCACTTAAGAAGAACCAAACAACAGTCTGGAAATTTCAGGTGGAAGCCAGAAAGAGCCAGGCTGGCAGCCAGCTGCTATGCCTGACACGATCAAAACAGTGTGTGTTTATTCGTTTCAATTCAACTCCACAAATGCTTCCCGGGCACCTTCTCTGGGCCAGATTCTAGTCAGATGATGAGGCAGCATCGATGAACCCATCTTATTCCCTGACCTCAATAAATACACAAGAAGGTAACCTGGCTTTCGATACACATTTATAGAAGATTATATTCCTTTGCTAGAGCTGCCACAATAAAGTGCCACAGACGGAACAACTCAAATAAAAGAAATTTATTTGCATAATCCTGAAGGCTGGAAGTCCGAGATCAAGGTGTCAGTCGGCAGGTCTGGCTCCTTCAGAGGCCTCTCCACTTGGCTTGCCAATGGGCGCCTTCTTGTCGCATCTTCACATGATCTTACCTCTGGGCAAGCATCCCTGGTGTCTCTGCGTAGACACCAGTCAGATTATATGTGGGCCCACCTTCAAAAACCTCATTTTCACTTCATCACCTTTTTAAAGGCCCTAGTTCTACATACAGTCATATTCTTATGACTTCAACATGTGAGTTTTGAGGGAACACAATTCAGTCCATCATAAGATCCACAAAATTAAAATTTCAGTGGTAAGATTGCTATTTATGTTGTGATTTCTTATTGATGCCTCTTAAATTTCCTCTGTAAAATATGAACCAGGTATTCAGAAATATCTTACAAATACTTAATAAGAATAATCATATAAAGAAGAGTGCCTGTTTTATAAAATGACTAGATATACCACATGACATGTTTACTTTTATGCTTTACATTCAAAATATGGATAAATTGACCAAAGTGAAGAAATTATGATATTTTCATTTTAGTACCTATGCAACCCAGGATAGAGTATTTGAAATAAAATTTCCAGAGAGTAAGACTTTATTTGTTAACATAATAGAGCATTCTAATCTATTAATATCTTCTCAAATCACTTTGTCTTATGTGCAATGAGGTCAATCAGGTTTGAATAAAATCAGGGATTAAAAAGCTGGAATCACCTACAAGATTTAAAAATATTTTACGTGATGTGATAAGCACTGGGCGTTATGTGCAACTAATGAAATTACTGAACACTACAACCAAAAATAATGATGCATTATGTTTGCAAATTGAATTTAAATTATAAGTAATAATAATAATAAATGTTTTTCTATATGTCATGTTCAAAAGTTCTCAATTTGTTCAGAGATGCTCAAAATCCATTCTCCCTTAAACTACACTCCATATGGAAGGAAACGACACTGCCTAATTAAAGAAAAGGTGGGCTTCCCAAGGGACTTAACTGAGCAAACACCTAACATAAGGTAGCTGCCCATGGCAACAAAAATCAAGTGAAAGACTCTAAATTACAAGCAAGCTTACTTCTTCTCAACAATATTCAGGATAATGCTAGCAACATGTCTTCCTTAGCACACTCGGAAAAATAATAAAGAAATACATACATACCTACATAAATACATACATGCATACAAGAATATCCCGTTCCTACCTTGCCCGCATTCTCTTCTTATAAGATTCTACCTGTAAAACAGGAAAAGAGCCAGCAGGACTGCATCACAAATAGCATTTACCACCATAGTGCCAGGTATAGGGTAAATACTCAATAGATGTATAGACATTTGTTTGCTCCCTCTCTGAAATGTGTTCCTTGGTAGCCCCAAAGTTCCTTTGACAGCCTCCATCTCCTAGTCTCAGTCGCATGGTATAGATGGCCTTAACCCCCAATGCACTACCAATTCCAGGAGAAGAATCTATTTGGCTTAAGTCAATCAGCATTCCATATCCACTTTGTCCACAGTGATTGGTTTAAATATGACCACGTTACTTAGAACCAAAGAAATGTGAAAACAGTGATTGGTTTAAATATGACCACGTTACTTAGAACCAAAGAAATGTGAAAAGAAAAAGTGTTTTATAAACACTCCTGGGAAATAGAAGCTTTCTCTCTCTCACTTCTAGGTGGTAGATTATGAAACCTAGAATTAAAGCAGCCATTTTGGGGATGCCTGGGTGGCTCAGTTGGTTAAGCAGCTGCCTTCGGCTCAGGTCATGATCCCAGGGTCCTGGGATTGAGTCCCACATCGGGCTCCTTTCTCAGCAGGGAGCCTGCTTTACCCTCTGCCTCTGCCTGCCTCTCTGCCTGCTTGTGTTCTCCCTCTCTCTCTCTCTGACAAATAAATAATAAAATTTAAAAAAAAATCTAAAAAAAAAAAAAAATAAAGCAGCCATTTTGGTACCTAAAAGGCAGAGCCTGGAGCTATAATGGGTCGATAGACAGAGCTTCCAAATGGACCAGAACACATGCATTCTTAACTTCTAGATCTGATTATTTGTTAGGGTAATATATCATTGCCTTGATTGTTTAACTAGTTTGAATTATATTTTCTGTCACTTGCAACCAAAATATTTCTTATGCAGTGAAAACACTGAATGAAGGAAGTGATAAATCAGCCACACAAGGGGCTACAGGTGTACTCTATATTCATACACTGTGAACAAGATTGTAATCTGTCATATAAACACACAGGGGGAAAAAAATCCCCCCATTTCTTCCACAAGATAAAGTTAGGGTAAATCTATCCAAAAGTCCTAATTCCCAACTCTTCATCTAGATGTTCAACTTTCAATCAACTTGTACATGATTCACTTTAAATTCCCAGTAGAAAATATCCAATTCCCAGATAACTTTGGGGCATTTGAAAAACTCGTCACATATCTCATAATTGTCAAGGATAAAGCATTTGGGAGTACTGTAACTAAAGAACAGAGCTTCCTACGAAGGTATGATGATTAAAAAAAAAAAAAAAAAGAGGATAAAACATAAAAACGTGCAAAGAAGCTCAAGACAAGCACTGGCTCTTAGAATCTGGGAGACTTTTAGGCCAACGATCTGGGAAGAAAGCAACCTGCTGCTGTTGTTTCCTGCTTCTGGACCCAAATAGTTCTGGAAATCTTGACTCCCAGTCACTGTTGGTGGTGGTGATTTCAGTGATACCTATAAATGTATTCCCTATATTATCTGTTCTGGTTACTGTGTTCCAGAACTAAAATCAATTCCAGTTAAGATGATAGCATAACAAATTATTCCAAAATTTAGTGGCTCAAAATGATATCTAGTTTCCTCGTGAACCTGAACTCTGAACAGGCCATGGTAAAGACAACCCATCTCCACTTTACTGGGCATTAGCTGAGACAACGTGAAGGATTTGGATTGAAATCATTTGAAAGCTTGCTCATTCACTTGCCCAGTGGTTAATGCTGCCCGTGGGCTGAGACCTTAGCTGAAGATGCTGACCAGAACACCTATACGGCCCAGCTTCCTCACAGCACAGTCATAGTTTTCCAAGAGTGAGTATCCTAAAAGGGAGGGAGAAAGAGAAAGAACACCTGTGACAGTCAGGTACTGTCTGTAATACTCAGATTCTTTTGGTGTTCCTTCTAGAAGACACATTCCAGGTCTTGATCTTACATCAGAGGCAGTAAGGTGAATATAAAGAAGCAGTAGAAGCCCCTGTGAATGATAAAAACAAATTGTCTGTTAATTTATTATAATAACTAACAATATGAGAATGGAGGAGAATGGAACCTTCTACTAAGCTATAATACAAATCAATTTTATAAAGATCCCAGCACTGGTAATGCTGGGAGAAAGAGGATATATTATGAAAAGTGAGAAAATTGACAAACCGCTAGGCCTTTAATTTATCTCATAAAACTGTATTATGATTGTCCCTGATTGACAAGAGTATTAAAACTGAGAAATAAAACATTCTGTAAATACTGTCAGTTTTTGTACATGAACATAGTGTTTCTCTTAGTATGAAAGATGTATGGTCATCGAGATCTATTTATATCAAACGGATAGCCTAGGAAGACTGGAATTTTCCTTTGAGTTGATTCCATGTATCATTCCTTTATTCTATGTTTGGTAAACAAAAGAACTCTCACAACAGTTTTGAATTAATTAAAATATAGAGAAAACCAAGAAATAATTATTTCTATTCACTTTTTTTTTATGGATAAAGGAGGAGGAAATCTTTGTATTTCCTGGTGGCCATACCAGGAAATGCAACAGATTATTCAAACATAAAGGCCATCTTAGTAATTTTATTATAAATTTGAGGTTTGATTTTGAGAAAGGCAAAATCAGACTCTTCAGAAATGATGAGCATATAAGTCATTAATATCCAAAGACGAGAAATAATTACATGCAATATTTTTAAATAACCATAACTATTAATATTTTTAACTTAAAAAAATAACTAACCCTTTTCCAAAGTAATTTAAAAGTGCTCAAAAAGCACAGAGTAAGAACTACTTAATAAAAGAAATCCCTGTTACCAGAACAGAGGATAACTTTACTACCTAAGAGAAAGAAAAAAACCCTCAAATGCTAGTTTTATTCTGTGTGAATTTAATCTCTGTGACAATATGCCTTTATTTTTCTTTATGTATAAATACATACATACAAGTTGTCAAAACTTTCAACACGTTCTTCATGGCTTTTCAAATCATTGACCTTTTCAAATTTATGACCTCTAATTTGTCCTTTTTAGCTTTATCTAGACCAACATTCTTTAGAAAAACAATGGCAAAATTCCATAAGAAAATACTGGCAAATGAAATTCAGCAAAACATACAAAGGAAAACACTGCATGACCAAGTACAATTTACCCCAAAAATGTGTTTGTTTTAACATTCAAAATCAGCTGATGCAATCCATCACGCTAAAAGAAAAAAGGAAGAAAACCATATGCTCATTTAAATTGATAGGAAAAAGAGAATTTAACAAATTCAACATCCACGTATGTAATAAATAGACAATTTGAGAACATTTCATCACCTCAGAAAGAAACCTCTTATACTTTAGCTGCACCCTCTACCCAATCATCCTGATGGGCACATATATCTGTGAATATTTTTGAACTCTTGGGTTTTTTTTCCTTTTATTTGTTTGTTTGTTTGTTTGTTTATTAAAAGATTTTATTTATTTATTTGACAAAGAGAGACACAGTGAGAGAGGGAACACAAGCAGAGGAAGTGGGAGATGGAGAAACAGGCTTCCCCCTAAGCGGGAAGCCCGAACGCCAGGCTGGATCCCAGGACTCTGAGATCATGACCTGAGCCAAAGGCAGACGCTTAACCAACTGAGGCACCCAGGTGCTCCTTTTAAAAGGATGGAATGTACGATGTGTGACTTTTATTTTCAATAAAGATGTCATTCAAAAAATCAGTGGTCCTTTCCGTATGCCCTTTCTTATACATACCATGTAGGTAGTCACCATTTTCTCAGGTCATATTCCCTGGAGACAGAGCCAGAGTCTTGGATTCCAGTGTGTACGATGTATTGAGGAAGTACTCTTCAGGAAAACTTTTAAGGAAGCGAGGGCTGTAGTTCTGGAGGAGACAAGAGTCAAGCAAGAGCCTAAATTGCCCCTGCAGAATCATCCCTACCTTGAATCACAAAGGATGGTCTTATGGACCCTTGTATTAGTTGATCTTAGGCTGCAGCTGCCCCCGGCCCTGGAGTTGGAACCTTGACAAGCAGGTTCCCATTAGCTGGGAGCTGTTATCTAGCTGGTGAAAGGGGGCAGCTATGAGTCATTAGTAGTCAAAATGCAGCAGCTGGGGGACAGATGCATTGGTCTAGTAAAGGGAGTCTGAGCAGGGCATCAACCAATCTACTAGGTGCCCCAAGGGAGTCCTCATCGAGAGTGGCAGATATTTAGCTAAAATAGCTCATTGCGATATTGTCTGTAATAACAACTGCCCCAAAATGTAGGAGGTATTATGTTTTGTTCACATAGAAGGATGCCATTAAAGATATGGCAGAAGATCATTTAGAGAAATGGAAAAAAAAGAAATATTGAAAAGTGAACAGACTACAAAAGTATGAACAGTATAATCCCATTTTTATAAATGTAGCATTACACATATTTTGCACACTTTCTTATCTCCTTTTGGGAGGGATGTACATAAAAATTTAAATATTGGCAACTGCTCAGGAGCAGGTTTATAGCTATTTTTATTTTCTATATTTTATCTGTCTATTCTGTACTATGTTTTATAAGGAAGTAATTTCAGGCATTATACACCAACAAATTAATTCTCAAATTTGAACTGAAATTGTGTGCCCAAACTCTGATACTGTGAGGTTAAAGAAAAGATTCCAGCAGTGAATCTGGTTCTTGGAGAAGTTACTATCCAGGATGTTGTCTTCCACTTTATACATTTGGGTGTTTTCTTTTTAAATTTTTTTTTTATTTGACTATTACTAACATACAGTGTTATATAGTTTCAAGTATATAATGTAATGATTCAACAATCCTATACATGTTTCAGTACTCATCAAGATACATGTATTACTAATCCTCTTTACCTATTTCACCCCATCACCCCCCCACCTCCCCTCTGGCAACCACTAGTTTGATCTCTGCATTTGAGTGTGGTTTTTTGTTTGTCTCTTTTTCAGTTTGTTCATTTGTTTCTTAAATTACACATATGAGTAAAGTCATGTGGTATTTGTCTTTCTCTGACTTATTTCACTTAGCATTGCACCCTCTAGGTCCATCCATGTTGTTACAAATAGCAAGATTTCCTTCCCTTTATGGCTGAGTAATATTCCATTATAAATATACCACATCCTGGGCATCCATTCATCTATTAATGGACACTCGGGTAGCTTTCATATCTTGGCAATTGAAAATAATGCTGCAATAAACAAAGGGGTGCATATATCTTTTTGAGCCTCCAAACTATTTTCCATAATGGCTGCATCAATTTGTATTCCCACCAACAGGGCACAAGGGTTCCTTTTTTCTCCACATCCTTACCAACACTTGTTGCTTCTTGTGTGTTACACATTCAGTTTTGTCATTACACACAAAGTGGGTCAGATTGGTGGTTACTGACCAACAAGAGATGAAACTACAGATCAAACATCCATGTGCTGATTTTCAAGGGAGTGACCCTTACATTCCAGCAACTATTCCATTCATAACTTACTCACAGCCTTGTGTTCCCAAAGTCAGGGATGCCTGAAAAGACATGTAAGTTAACAGAAGGTTGTCTGGGGAGTATAGAAATCGGATGGTCTGAACAAATATTTTATCCAGGCTTTATCCTGAGTCTTGATAAACCAGAGCGGGGACCCCCCCCCACCTGCCCAGGGCCTCCCCTACTCACTACTCGTGCTCAAAGTCAGTCCAGCAGCCCTGGCCTCAACTGATAGGATGAAGAATGTGCACTCAACTCAAAACAGCGTCCATACACTGGTCAGGGACTTTGGTGTGACCTGGAGCAAAAAGGAGAGATAATCCAAGTTGACTCCCTTGGAAAATTTAATTAGGCCTTAGGAAGATAATGAGGTGGCTGGTGAGCAGAAGCTGAAATGAAGTCATATCTTGTCAGGGCCCCAGTAGGTAATGAAAATCAAATGTTATGAGGCAAAAATCCCACAGAGAGAAACAAGACACTACAAGCAAAGAGACCATGGCAGCCCATAAGGAGGCAGTCTCCCCAAGTCTCTCAGTTCTTGGCTACTTTCTTTTATCAGCTCGCAGGAATCTTCGTGATAAACTGGGGTGAAAAGGATCTTGTGTGAACTCTGGTTTCCTGTATCAAAAGCACTTCACTTCACATGTACTACCCCTGATTCGCCACCCAGGAATGGGAAGCCTACCATACTCAGTATCTCTTAGGACTCAATGGAGATTAATTCTCCCAAGGGAAGGGTCCACATAGCACTACTTCAGTGTGTTTCCTTGAATAATAATGGTCTCCCCACTCTCCTGATGGCAGGAGACTCATCTGGGTTTGCCCATCAGTGTACACCCAACACGACGTCAGCATGTAGATCCTCTCAGTAAGCACATTTGGAATGGAGGAATCAACAAATCACTTCGAAATATCTCATTTATTTAATTTCCACAGCAGTTGTGTGAGGTATTTCTCTCCTAACCGTGGCTTATTGAAATGCAATTGTCTATTGGCCCGTGTAATCTTATACGTTTTTAAATTTCATCTGAACCATTAAAATCAAGAGCAAGAATAATAGCAGACTTTTAGTATTCTCAATTAGTCCCTATAGTCCTAATAAGTGAATAAAAATATCCCTTGCTTATCTACAATGTGCTAAGCTCTTTTTGTTATTGTAATTTAATATTCCCATCAACCACATGAAATAATATTACACTCTCATTTTACAGAAGAAAAAAAACTAAAGCACAGAGGAGTTATATAACTAGAAAGGAATAAAGCCGGGATTCAAACACAAGTCAAATTTAAAAATCAGTTCTTCCCACTTCTCCTGTGATGTTACAAGGATCTTCAAGATCCTCTAATTCATCCTTTTATTTTACATGTGGGGAAAATAATAAGAGTTAAAGTACAATTTCTGATTCCTGACTGACAGTTGTGAAGATATGGATATCATTGTTCTCTGATGAAAATACATAAGGACAAAAGAAGCTTAGGCCAGGATAATTCCTTATTGTAGTCTTTGCATGTCTTGAGGTCCTTACCCAGGTATTAGTATTACTGATTCCATTTTACTGTTATAGTTGTTACATTTGACCATAGAAGAAAAATAACTTAAGTCTCATTATCTACTTTAATTTGCTCTATGTTACACATGGGTAAACAGATGAATGCATCAACCAATCAACTGATCAATGGATGGATCAAAGGATCTACAGGTCTATCTATATACATCTACGATTTCCCCTACATAAGAAGTTACTATACTTTACATGATCAGTTCCTCCTCATTCAAGCAAAGGTAGATACTTAATAACTTTATAGGGCCACGTATTGTCCAGGTTATTTTATCTATGTATCATCTTACTAATTTAGATCCATGAAAACACCTCCATTTCCCAAGTCTCTGTTCATCTGGAGGATTAAAATTCTCTACTGTGTAAAAGCTGAGTCAGCACGAAAAGACCCAATCCTGCCAGTGTTCAGCACTGATGATTCCTATTCCTTCCAAGAGAAAGGAAGTGTGGACCACTGCCAGTATTGGGCCCTGGATGCCACTTTCTAAAGCTGTCTGTAACTAGACCACTGGCTTCATCTCATGCTAATTACATGCTAAATAATTTACGTACTTTAGGTCACATTGGGATTAAAAGTCACACCAGCAGGGCAGTGTGAACTTCTGAATTTCATGGTAGCTTAGAGTTTTCTAAATTCATTTTGCATTTATTAACAGTGATATCCTTGCACTAGATGTCAGGAGAGGGAAAGACCCCAAGGTGAGATCTCTGTTCCCAAAGTCACATGAGGGGATCATGTCCACACTGACTAAACAGTACAGGCAAATGCTAGGCCACGTCCACGTTTGGGTTCTACAGCAGTGGACACTAGACATACTGTGGTCCCAAGATACTTCAAATCTTTACTTGCAAGTAGACAGGCTATAATTAAACATACACCCACATTAGATTGATGCACACTGGGGTAATTTACTATAACTTCATGATTTCTTTTTTTGAGATTTATTTGTTTATTTAAGAGCAAGAGAGAGTGAGCGAGACAGAGCATGAGCTGGTGGTGGGGTAGGGGGAAGACAGAAGGGGGTTGGACAGAGGGAGAGGGAGAAGCAGACATCCCACTGAGCAGGGAGCCCTTCTGTTTTTCATTCATATAAAAGGGACAATATTTCTATAACAGATTAAATGAGATAATATAGGTAATACACGTAGCATAGTATCTAGAACCTAGTACTCAATGAATGCTAGGCTACTTTGTCTAAGAAGAATGGCAGCCACTACTGAGTTTACAACAGTTTGGCTTCACAAAGGTGAGTGGGTCACCAACTCATATTTGGAATGATACTGAAGAATGTCTAGAGGCAAGAACACATAATAAGTGCCTGGAAAACCACATAGAAGATCGAGGAATTGAACTAAGAGGATCTGGAGTTGAAATAATCCCAGGCTCTCTTCCTGTGAAAATGAATTTTAAGTTTCAGTTTGAGGTTTCTCTGTACCAGGAAACTATCTCTTTGAGACATTTTGCTTTAAGGCATGGATTTAAAGCATTTGTATTGCACCAACTCAAAACTTGTAGTATAAGGACTTGTTAAATTCAAAAGGAATACGTGGAATTTCTCTGTATGTAAACACTTTGTACAGATAGATCAAAGAGACAAGCTGTTATACAAAGTTACAATACCGAAGAAAGAAGAAAACTATGAAAGGGTATGAAGGTGCCATGAAATATCTCGTTTTCCTGTTAATTATGACATTCTTTAGAGATTCATAGAACTATTAGGCCAGGCTGTTTAGGATATTGTGAATCTCGCCACAGGTTGGAGTGACTTAAACCATGCCAGATAGATGGGTCCTGTACCATTTCTTAAAAAGCATTGTTAGAAGTCCTAGAGGTTCACAAATCTAAATCAGTGCAACAAAATTCACGGACCAAGCTTCTTGAAGGTTGTTTGAACTTGGGGGAGGTCAATTGAATGCACTCAAACAACTGGTTCTCATATAGACATCTTTGAAATTCCCTTTGTCTTGCAAACAAATTCAAGGAGTGAAGCAAATTTAACCTTTTAGGCAGACCACTGACTCTCTTAAGTCTTCGGTGTGCTTTCTTTATACAGTGACCACAGATAAAACCAAATATGCTCGATGGGGGACCACTCGAAGCACAGAAACCATGAATGCAGAACCCAAGGATGTGATAAAATAAGTTTGCCAAATTATCAGTGGATGTAAGGTCTAAAGCCCAAGCTGGAGTCTTGATGACAAACCAATCAACTATATTGGATAAATGTCATAAAAGTAAACAAACTGTTGGCATGAATTGCTGGTGCTTATGAAGAAAAATATTCTCATAGATCTGTGTACATTAAAGGACTGATCTAACAAAGATGGGTCGTGGGGTATGTGGGGTAGTGTCAAAGTTTCCCTCAGCCCCTTAGAGGGATATACCTCTGAGAAATGAAAAAGCATCTAACTATGGAAGCTCAAAGCAGAAACAAGGACTTCTACCACTGTGTATTTTGATACCAAGATGCTGCTGAGTCCAGGCAGAAATCCTCTAAAAATCAGAGTATTCAGTAAATGATAGGAACATGTTTCTCAA
This sequence comes from Procyon lotor, assembly GCA_028646535.1. NCBI lineage: Eukaryota > Metazoa > Chordata > Mammalia > Carnivora > Procyonidae > Procyon > Procyon lotor. Next base: position 89,252,083 of record CM053609.1, on the reverse strand, counting down.
ATGATAGTAATTATTATCTTATTACGAATAATTAGAACAACTAATAACTGTATTTTGCATCATGCTTTAAAAACTACTTTCACATTCATAATCTCTTTTAAACCTTCTAAAAACTCCATGCATTAAGTGTATTATTCCTATTGTACAGATGAAGAAATGGAAACACAAGATGCTAATTAACCTGACCAAGACAACAAAGCCAGGGCCCAGCTAACGTTTAATATTATTTTCTCTAGTCTCACGCATTCACTTGAATGGCGTAGACATGGCATATGTAACAATCAATTTAAAATATCCTAGGGTAAAAATAAAAATCACAAATATAAACAAAAAAGTATAACAAAAATATAGGAATCATCAATTCTTTGGAGAAATGTGGCCATTGAAGGTCAGTATGGAACAATTATTATTACCCATAAAGAGAAAATAATCATTCTCTGAGGATATTTAATTTATTGTAATATTAATAAAGCTTTAAAAAAATGCAAAGGATTGTTTATGGTATGGAGGCCATGGGGATTACACATAACCAAAGAAACACTGCAGAATGTGCTTGTCTTGGTTGTAGGGCTTTTTTTTTTTTAATTCATTGTCTTTGCTTGGCCCAGTAATTACATTTTGAAGTTCCATAGCACAGAGAAGCTGATGTATCAAGTAAGCCAATTTGAAAAGGTTTTTCATTGTTTCTTGCAAAGACATGGTTTGCAGTTAACAATGTTTTCTTTCATACAATGTCTTTCGATGATCAAATCCTCCCCTCAAGAAAGGAAGGGAAATCAACCAAACGGTCAACATTCTTCACCTCTGCCACCATTCAAGACAGCTTATTTGCATGTTGCAATAAAGGCTCTTATTAGCTCTTATCCTATCTTGAATCTAGAATACTTTATTGTGGTTTTATGATAAAAGACATAATATCTCTACTGTATGATTCTGCTAACGCCCATCCTACAGAGTTTAGTGATAAGCCAGACACTGCCATTTTCTCAAATTATACCAAGGGACAATTTGCAACCATTTTTTAAATTATTCATTTAACAAATTATAACGTATCTGTCCCACGTACAGGGTGAGCACCTAAAGGAGTGTCTCCTTATCTGAATTCAAAGTTACCCTCCCTTCCTACCTAATCAGTATAACCAAGGTTCCACAATACTGAGTAGACTCCTTCAGATTCAGAAGACCTATTACCAAATTAAACTCTCTAATAGGCTGAGTAACACCTGAGCAGAATCACAGATATGAAAAAAAAACATTTCCAAAGAGAGCTAAGGGAAAGGATGACACACAGAGGGTGTTGGCTTTCTCACCCCTGAACTGAGCTGTGCAGAAGCCCAAAAAGAAGTTAACAGAACTCGGAAGACCAAAAATCCATGCCTGTGAAGACAGAATTCAGGACCTAGAGGAGGCAAAAAAAAAAAAGGCAGCTGAGAGCAGAAGAGGGCCAGACACCATGGATAGAAAATAGACTCTGGGAAGCCATTTTTCCCTCCTGATATGCTCCGTATGTTAAACCACAGGCCAACCTGTCATCAGCCAGCTGGCAGCAGGGACCCAACAACCAGAATGAGCCACTCCCTCACGCCACCTCTATCCCACCAAGCTTGGTGATGACAACAGTGGGAGGCATCCCTTGACAAGCACCATTCGGTGGACAAAGTTACCAGGAGGTGCCCTAAGAGGCAGGGTGGTTTGGCATGTGGTCAAGAGGGGACAATCTCTCCCTGTCAGCCAAGTGAGCATAGGAAGTGCTGCCTTGACCAGAAAATCAAGGAAATTCCTCTCTGCTGCTAAGCACCCATGTTTGCATTTGTGTTCCTCTCTTCTGTCAGCTTATAGCTCCTTACCCACCTGGAATTACCTCCTGATTTAACTCTTCCATCACCTCAGCACAGAATAGATGATAGTTCAGAGCTGGAATAGATGATAAGGAAGGTAAAAAAAGAAAGAGGGAGAGGAGAGGAGAAATAGGTGAGCCTTCTTCATAAGTCTTCTGGCCTCAGCTTTAGTTCATCGTGAGGTTTCATTACAGAGACCCAATCCACTGACATTAACAGAAGATACCGTGTATCGCATACCTGTCATGCATCAAGCCCAGTGCCACTTTCTTGACAAGTATTAAGTAATTTAGTACAACACGAATTCAAAGGTGAAGAGGCAAACGTTTTTTAAAAAGTCTTAAAATTTGTCCATATTCATACATATTTTATACTATCAGATGCAAGAGTCAAACCCAGGTCAGGGTGGCTCCAAAGATTATTCTCTAAGAATGCTTTTCACTACCAATTCTAGAATTCCCTCTGAAAATGCTTAACAAGGGCGCCTGGGTGCCTTAGTCCTTAAGTGGCTGCCTTCCGCCCAGGTCATGATCCCAGAATCCTGGGATCTAGTCCCCACTCGGGCTCCCTGCTGGGCAGGAAACCTGTTTCTCTCTCTGCCACTCCCCCTGTTTGCGTTCCCATTCTCACTGTTCTCTCTCTGTCAGATGAAGAGATAAAATCTTAAAAAGAAAAAAAGAGAGAAAAAAGAAAATGCTTAACAAGCAGGCATCTACAGCTAAGTGTAAGGCAGCTGCCTTTTGAGATTAGGAAGATACTTTCCAGCCACCACCCCCCATGCAGAAGAAGTGGGCCAAGTTGCCAATCCTCCCAGGGGCTTCCCCCAATGGAAAGCAGGACTGAGAGAGGGAGGAAGCAGGAAAGAAGCCGCTCTTCTCCCTTCTAGTCACACTTAACTCTGTCTTCCCAGTTCTGTGTCAGAGAAAGAGCACCATCCCTTTGGTTTGATTTCTACCCAGAACACAAGGCATGATGGTTGAATACCAGGAATTGAACAAAAATAAATAAATAAACCTTAAACAGTAGATATTCCCTAAAGACTTCCTGCATTTCTGCTTCTCAAGCTCCCCTCTCTCTCTGGAATCCTCCGGAAATTCGATCCTGTCTTTAATTTGCAGAACACTTTAGCTCTCTGCTCCCTGTGGCTTGGCTTGGGCATATCATTGATATTCTAAGATTCATTAATGTACTTGTCTCAATAATGGACTGGTTTCTCCGGCTTCCTTGACTTATATATCCAGAAGAACAGGACAGAGGCCATTTTCCCTCTCTTTTCTTTCCCTTGCACCCATCAGCTCCCACACAGAGATTACTCTCACCTTTGTTGGTTATTCTACCCACATTAAAAGTCAGTTGCTATTCACTGTAATTTCAAGTTTGTTTTTTTAAGTTTCTTATGAACGTCTTAATTAATTATAACTTACTTATACTTTAATTGCACAGAAAACATCTCTCTCTTCAAATGGAGGCAGCAAGAGGTGCTCTTACAATCCTCCAGGGGCATCAGCAGGCCAACACATTTCTTAAATTGTAACATTTGAGAAGAAAATGCTAGACCATGCTATTTCCCACAAAAGCTTTAGTGATAACAATTCAGTAACAAAGGGACTGGTCTATAAATCAGCCACATAAAACTTTCATTTAAAACATGTCAGGCAGGGGCGCCTGGGTGGCCTCTGCCTTCAGCTCAGGTCATGATCTCAGGGTCCTGGGCCCGCATCGGGGCTCTCTGCTCAGCAGGGAGCCTGCTTTCCCCTTTCTCTCTGCCTGCCTCTCTGCCTACTTGGGATCTCTCTCTGTCAAATAAATTAATAAATTAAATATTTTTTAAAAAACAAAACACGTCGGGCAGTAGGACCGCTCCAGGATGTGAGGTCCGCTCAGAAGTATGGCTGGACCCTGTCCAGACCCTCACTTGCAGGTTACAAAGAAAACCAGAGAAGGGAAGTACACTCCTTGGAGGAGGCAGAGGAGACGAGAGCATAGGGTAGAGACCTGGGGTGCCCTATTTCATCAAGGCAGAAAGAGCTAAGAATATCTCTACTGTTATTTTTCTAAGCATTTAAGTGTTTGATGAAACTAAGATTGATGTTTTACCTAAATTCAGCCTTCGTTGCTGCTGGAATTTTATATTTCTGACTTCCACTTTCCTCCAAATAATGTCCTTGAAACATTTTCTGAAATCTCAGAGGGGAAAGATAAAGGCAAGCCGGGGCCTCCAGCATTTGTTCAAATGTTTTATGCAATCCATCCCAGTTTACTCTGTTCCACCAAAGGCTGATTTTAATCCTCGCATGCAATCCATTCTGACCCTCTGCCCACGAAGATAAGAGGAATAAAGCTTTTACAATAATGTAATATCATATCTGGAAAGGATTCCACAAATCCTCCTCTAAGATCGGTACGAAAAAATCCAATTGAGCAAAAGCTTTAAACACACACAGGCCCACACGCGATACAAGGCACCTCCAATCAATGAAGCTTGTGGTGAACAGGGGCCAAGGAGAGATATGAACCTGTATTCCCGAAAAACACACAACTTCACAAGGGAAGTCTTAATTCTGCAAATGTTTAAAAGAGACACCGAACTCGTTATTAAATAAGTATTAAGATCTTTAGAATTTCTTTTTCCCCCTGTTGGTTTTGAATCGCAGACTATCAAAAGAGAACTTTTTTGTCTTACCTTATGAATCTCCCCATCTTTTTCCAGCAAAAATCCAGTCTAGCTTTGGCGAACTCCATTTTGCTTTTTCTTCTCCTTTGCAATATATTACCATGCTTTCAGACCAAATTCAAAAATTTTTCTAATTTTAAGCTTGCTGCTTTATGCTTATAGTATTATCCAGATTTAATAGAGAATTAACAAACAAACCCAAAAATCAGTCTAATGGTTTGCCAACCCACAGAAGTGCAGATAAAAGCAGTTTGTTGCCCTTGGGCAGATTTTGACCGACATTATCACAGTGACCTTATCCTATAAAGCAAAGTGATCGGCTTCCCTCAAAGCAGCCACCCAACTACCTGCTCAGGCTATTAATGTCTTTTCATTACCTACGTTTTTATTCTACTCTACGTGTGCCCTAGTTGCCGTTGGGTTCAAAAAGTTACAGGGTCAGGAAATGAGCCACAGCACCATCGCCCCGCACACCAAAGGGAAGAAAGTGCTGGTGGTTGTATGGGCTGTGTGTGCAGTGTGAGAGCTGGAAACTTGTAGAAAGAAGATGTTTTAAACAAAATTCTCCCTTGTCTTTGCGGACAGCACTGCTTCCTTATTCTGTGGCGAATTCTTTTATAAGACCAAATATTATTTGGTAACATTGTAAACCTTACTCTAATTGATCTGTCTTAAATCTGGGTCTTGATTCGTTGGGTTTCTTGGAGTGACCCATTGACTCACAGCTTTGGTCTTCATCCCTTTCTGATCCCACCACAAGCCGTGGACCACCAGTCCTTTCCTCTTCTTTTGTACAGACAGCAAACTCACTTGCAAATTTACAAAAGCTTTGTCTCTCCCTTTCACGCTTCACCCACCTTCCCTGGAACGACTTCATTTCCCGCATTCCCTGACTTGAGAGCCCTCTGGCCTCACATTCCATGTAATGTAGTTCTGAGCTTGCACATCTCATTTCCCTCCCAGATGATCATCTCAAAGGTCAGAGCCAAGTCTGACCTCACTTTGTATGACGCAGAGTTTATACAATAGCCTTCTTAATATTTATTTGTTGAATTTGAACTAATGTGCTTTTCTCATCATCATCTAAGCCTCCTCTGATATGGGTTCAAGCAAGCTGAGTTACAGCACAAAATCTCAATACCTTGTGTGGTACAAGAGACTGACCACCTTGTATGGTCAAGAGACTCACATTGTATGTGACAAACCCATTCAATGTACCATATTATTTTAAAAGAGCAAATTATGTAACCTTAAGAAGATTACTAATTCTCCCTACACTATAGGTGTTTATCTCAGCTACTAATTATACTTAACATTAGTTTCCTTTATTAACTTTTAGTTCCTAAACCAATACTACCTTAATCCTCTGTGTATTTGCATATTCCCTGTCCTGATTGCTTGTCTACTAACTCCTACCTCATTTCAAGGATTCTAAATTTACGTCATTAACCCCAGATTCTTTCCTGACTCCAAAACCGTACATCCAACTGCCTTGCTGACATCTTCACAAAAAGGTATTAGAAGCCTGTGGCATTGGTCCAAATGACATACCGTAGTGCAAAGTGCTCTAGATTAGGACTGTCCCAGTGAAGATGGGCCAAAGAGGCAGAGTTTGGGGCATACTTGGAGAGTTGTGTCAGCAGAGTGTGTATGACATATAAATGCAGGTTAGTTCCCATTATTAGAAGTCTAATCCACTAACACCACCAGCATGGACTCCGTTCCTTGCTAAATTTGCTCCTCTTTATGGTTAAAGAGCTGCTGATTAAGGACCCTGTGAGCAGACACCTGGCAGTGGCACGCATTTGGTTGTCAAGCACAGACAGTTTGATTACACAAATCTATCATCACTAGTAGAATACCCAATTATTTAAATTCTTTCTCTCCTGAGGGACACTTTTGAAGATGCAGGCTCATGTCTCCACCTTCCTCCTTAAAATGTCCACTTAAATGTCCCACAGCTCTCTCATACTTACCATGGCCAAAATTGAACTCTTATCTCTTAGGCTACCTCAGTCTGCTCCTTCTCCAGCATTCCCTAGCTCAAAAATGACACCACTCTCCATGCAACGCCAGAAACTTGGGAGCCAACTTTGACAATGATCTCCCCCTTACTACCCAGATCCAATTGATCAGCATGTGCTAATAATTCCATTAAATCATAACTTGAAATGTGAATCTCCTCTTCTAAGGCTATTATCCTAGTTCAAACAAACTTCATCTCTCTTGGGACCACTGTAAATAACCGTCCTTCCTGCTTCTACTCTAGACTTCGTAAGGTGCATTTTCTATTCAGAAGCCAGTGTGTCTTTTTAAAAATGCAAATCTGATTATGTCTCCTTCATTTTAAATTCTTAAATACCTTCTACCCTTCTTCAAGTAAAATTATAAATCCTCAACTTGGCTTATAACACCCTGCATAATTTGGTCTCTGTGCTCTAGCCACACTAAGCTTCTCTCTGTTTTTACAACTTTCCAAGATGTCAGCTCCATATCTGTGCTGTTCTCTGCCGTATCATCGACACCTAAGCAATGCTTGACATATACGTGTTTAATTAATATATATTGAATGCGTAAAAGAATGAACAGGTTTTGAAGATTATCACCTTTATGCCAAAAGAGCAGGTGAACCCATTATAATCCTTTTAGCGGCAAGTAATGGAAGATCCAACTAATAGAGGTCTAAACAATAAAAATTTTTATTATATCATACAATTAGAAGACCACAGAGAGGGCAGCTTTGGGTCAGCTTCGGGCAATTATTTCAGCTTCAGAATAGTATTTTCAGTATTTCCAGTTTCTTTATCTCTGCTCTGCAAGCTCAGCATGCATGAATGGGACCATCCCCGTACATTCACAAGATGACTAGAGCCTTTCAGATATCACAGGTGGACGACAACATCCAGCTAACAATAGGAGTGTTTCCTCCATTCAGCTCTTCTTATTAATGAGAAAAACCTTTCCCAGAAACTCCTCAGTAAAATCACCCTCAATTCTGTAGGCCAAGATTGAGATACATGCCCTACCCATTCCTAGCAAAATCACTGGAAAAGAGTTTAAGACCATCACAATTAGACCAATGATCAGTTATCCCTTGGAGTTAGAATAAAGTTTACTTTCCTTAAGCCATCAGAGGAAAACAATAAAACGAAATCAGAGCTCTGCCAACAATGAAAAGTTGAAGGACAGGGAGAAATGAGAAATGGAATTGACACAGAAAAGGCTATTGACAGGCCACCAAAAGTGCCACAGAAGAACATCATCATCATCAAAATTCACTTTTATCACTAATATTTCACTTTTATAACTAATATTTTATTAGTGAAAATATATTGTGATATATAATAAATATATCAATATATAATATATAATAAATATATATTTATATTGTGATATAAAAATATCACAAATTTCACTTTTATCACTAATATTCACAAATATTATCAGCCAAAATACATTTCCTCTATGTAAGTCAATTAATAGGACTTGGGTCCATAAGCAAAGACTTAAGCTTAAATCTAAAACCATTTGTTGAGATAGATAGCATGATGAGTAAGAGCACAGTGTCTGGTTACCCCTGATCCAACTTCAACCAAAGCAGCTATAACTTTTTTTCTATTTAATATAGTGACGCTCCACGAATGATTTTATTTGAGAAAAGGGTTCTATGGGTACTAAAAGGAATTTGAAAATTCCTAATCTGCTATTTTCCCAATGAGCAGTTAGGTCCCAGAGAGATTATATAATTTGTTTAAGTCACATACTGGCCAAAAGGGCTAGTAAAACAGGACATCTACAAGAACTCAAGTCCCAGGAGAAAGAAATAGACCAGATTCAAGATGCCAGGAACAAAGGAGAGGATATTTGGTAACAGTGTGTTTGGGCTCAAATGTTTAGGATGGCTGGTATTGGCCTTCCAAGTGCAGGTCACACCTGATCAGAGGGGAGTGTTTGAGGGTTGAGATAAGCAGCAATTGTCCCTCCTCTCTCTAACATCCCTCCTCCATCTGTCTGAGGCCTCCTCTTTCACATGCCCCTTGTAAGTTAATGGACCACATTCTCCGCTTTCCCTAGTTCTTGCTTCACCTGTTTCTTTCTTCAATTTCAACTACCAAGTTTTCTCTGAGGAACAGAAATTTCTATTTCCAGCACTTCTGTCCCCAGCTCCAAGTGTGAATTTGTAATCACTCACTGGCCATCTCCAACTAAATATCCCACAAACACCTCCAAATCCACGCATTTAAAACTTACACTTGACCCCTCATGTCCCCTCACTCCCCATCTGTACTTGGCTCCTCCTCAAGTGGTCCCAATGCCAATAAAACATCTCTCTGTGCAAGAAGAACCAGGCCAGAAAGCTGGCCAGTCATGTCCAACCATCTCTTTTCCTCACCAGCACATCAAAAGTTGCCAGGACTGTCACTTCCAACACCTACTTCTCTCTCAGACAAGCTCCTTTTCACCCTACTCCCTGCACACTACCATCACCATTTCTTTTCTAGTTTTTATGTAGTAAACCCCTTGACGATCCATCTTCTCCCAAAGTCCATCTTCTGTTCTGTAAACAAAATAATATTTCTAAAACAAACATCCAAAGTAATTTTCTTTCTTACCAATTTGTTTTCCAGGGGCGCCTGGGTGACTCAGTGGGTTAAAGCCTCTGCCTTCGGCTCAGGTCATGATCTCAGGGTCCTGGGATTGAGCCCCGCATCGGGCTCTCTGCTCAGCGGGGAGCCTGCTTCCTCCTCTCTCTGCCTGCTTCTCTGCCTACTTGTGATCTCTCTCTCTCTCTGTCAAATAAATAAATTAAAAATCTTAAAAACACAGACACACACACACACACACACACACACACACACACACACACAATTTATTTTGCCTAGCTGCAGAATACAGTTCAATTCCTCAGAGGGCTCCAAAACCCCATCATAATTTGGCTCCCTTCTTCTCCAGCCTAATTCCTGAGCCTTTCCCACTCATGGGGAGAAGTGGTCTTAAAGGTGATGTAAAGCCCAGGCTTGGAAGTCAGACTGCCTGGGTTTGAATCTGGCTCTGTCATTTACTGAGCTGTGTGTCAAGTTACTTAACATCTCTGTGCCTCTGTCTTCCCATTCATAAAATGGAGATAATAATATTCCCTGAAAATTAAGAGAGATAATACAGGTCAAGTGTGCAAAACAGTGCCTGGCAAACAGTAAATGCCCAGTAATAGTTACCATCTCCTGTACCAGCCACCCCAGATTTCTTCGAACATGATGTTTTTGTTCCTATCCCTATGCATCTTCTTCAAATCACCTTCCCTATTTTGTTTCTCAAGGCAAAGTCTTCCGCATTCAAAAGTCACTTCTACTGGACTCCTAAAACTTCAGAAACAGGGACACCTGGGGGGCTCAGCTGGCTGACTGGTTTCGACTCAGGTTATGATCTCAGAGTCATGAGATTGAATAGTGTTGGGCTCCACGCTCAGCGGGGAGTCTGCTTAGGTTCTCTCTCTCCTCATCCTCTGCCCCTTCCTCCATTCATACACATGCACTCTTTCTCTCTCTAAAATAAATAAAGAAATCTCTTTTTAAAAACTTAAGAAACAAACTCTTAAAAAAAAAAAAAACTCTTGATCCTCCGTTCCAGTAAGAACAAAAGAGACTGAAGATTTGCAGAAAACATATTTAAGACATATTTATTCTTTCACTTATCCAACAAGCATTTGGTGAGCACCTATTACAGACACTACTGTAAGGGCAGGGAATACAATGATTAGTAATACAAGGGTTCACAGACCAGCACTATCAAATAGAACTTTCTGTGATTATGCAAATGTTCTATACCTTCTCTGATTAATATTGTAGCAACTAGCCAGATATGGCTAGGGAACACTTAGAATGTTACTCATGCAACTCATGAAGTAAATATTTAATTTTATTTAATTCTAATTAATTTGAATTTAAATAGCCACATGTGCTCAGTATATTGGACAGCACAATCTAGATCAATATACAAATAAATAATTATCAGGTAAATAGGACTGTTGAGGAGATATATATAAAGTAACATATATATACTTTATATATATATATATATATATATAAAGTAACATGGGAGCAAAGAAGTGGGTGACCAATTGTTTTTGGAGTTGGGGAAAAGCTTCCAATATGTGGATACAAAGAATGAATAGAAGATTGCTTGATGGGGAAGAGTGGTATAAACAGAAAAACTAAACTTCTCCAGCCCAGACAAAGTGGTTGACAACTCATCTGAAAGTTTAATGAAGCTCTTACAAACTGGGGCTTTGTGTCACTGAATGCTTTCTTAAAGAGACATGTATCATTTGGTTGGTTTTTATCTTTAATGGGAGAGAAGGGGCACAATTTGGAGGGAATGAAGAGGAATGAATGAAGATGAATGAATCAAGTTCTACATAATACTATGAAATCTGTATTTTGAGATAATTAGCCTCAAATTATAAGGTAGTTGGGAATATTTCTCACCTTCTGAATTTATACTATACGACACCACACTATACCTCACTGAGAATTTATATGTGTCCTTAGAGGGTGTGTTTTTGTGTAATGTGTGTGTGTGTGTGTGTGTGTGTGAGAGAGAGAGAGAGAGAGAGAGAAGGGGAGGGAGAGAATAGTATAAAGGACCTATATACAGCTTATTTTAGGGGAGAAATTTGAAGGGGGAAAAACTCTAAGGACTCAAGTCTACCCTAGACTGGAGGACTTTCAAAAGCCATCCTAAACTATCCTTCCAGAGCCCCAAAGGCATATTTCAAGACTACATTACTCAAAATTTGAGAAATACACTACTGGGTAAAAGAGATGGATCGGAGGCTGTAACTGGTCATGTGGAGAGGGTTTCTAAAAGATGAACAGAGATTCACCTTGAGGAAATTAGAAGAGAAAGTGAATCTGAAGACACAAGAATAAGGTTAGAAAATGTTACAGAGGAACACTGATGGCTCACAAAGTGCCTATTTGACAAAGGTTTAAACTCTTGGACCTATTTCTATTTCTTTTGAGCCATGGAAAGGGTAATATTCTTTTTTTTTTTTTTTTGGAAAGGGTAATATTCTGAAGAAAGTTTTAAAAGTCTCCCTTTAATATAATTTCTTGTTTGTACAACTTAGCTTAGTGAAGTCCTGAAAGGAAGTGAGGAAGAGCACAAAGAGAAGTGAGCCCTGTCATGTGTTTATGACCTCCACTATGTTCTCCACCAACCCTCTCCATGATGGTCCTTCAGATAGGAACAATATTGTCTTGACGGAACTATGGGCTATTTGTTGCTGGATTTAACTTTTAGCAAAGACAGTCATGTCTGGTGGTAGAGCCAAGAGTGGTGGGTGGGAAGACAAGACTCAAAAGAGCAGTAATCTAGTGAATGCAGGAGGAGGAGATCCAAGTATATATCCTCCTCTAACATACATACATACACACAGATACACACACACACACACACACGCGTGTGAAACACAACTGCACAAAGATACTAAAGGATGACTCTCAAAGGAAGTAAAATACTAATATTTTGATAATTGAGAAATGCATTCCAATAGGCAAATATATACCTTACTGAGTAATATTTGAGAATTGTGCCTACATCTATACCATAATATCTAATTGAGTCTACTTGAAAAATGCCAATCCAATTAGTGAAAAATCTTAATCATAGGTGACTTTTAAGGTCATGTAATTGCACTGCTTTTAGTAAGCTGAACACACCTAGTGACTGACAGAGCTCTGCCAAATGAAGGCCTACAAGATCAGCATTAATGGTTAGCTAATTAGCAACACTGGCAAACAAAATCATTTACAAATACTCTACTAAAGTACTTGAAAATCTTTGTACTCTTGCTTCTCTCTTCTTGTTTGACTATTCATTTAGTCGTCTTTATTCATCATGAAAAGTATACAGAAAAACTCCAAACCAGCCTTTGTTCAAATTATGATGAACAATGAACACATGAGTGGCATCTAAATTAATGAGATTTTTCTCTATTATTTGAAAAATATCACCAGCTTAGTAGCCAACAATGTCATGGCTGGCAAGAAAAAGTGATTCAGTAAAATTATCTTACTGAGCTGATGGACCATGTTCAATTTTTTTTCTGCCCAGTGTTCTAAAGATTAGTACTGCCTCTCTGATTTTCAAAATAGCTAACTACAAATTTCAGCTTATTTTGAATACTTTTCCTTAGAGTGATAAATCTTGAAGAACCTGGAGCACTAGGTACACTGCAGTAGGAAACAGCTTAATATGGTGGCTATAGTGCAAATTTGCATGGCTTTCTCTAGAGCATCTGAAAATTTAGCTGAGGAGAAGCTCTGCAAATCCCAGCCTCCTCCCAGTAAGTAGTAGAAGAGCAAAGGATTTGGGAGATTCAGAATATGTGGGGCACTAGTGATTGTCTAAAAAGCCTGCAGGACACTGCACAGGAGGTTAAATATAATCTGCCACCCATATATTACTTTAAAGTAGTAAATAAGAATAACTTAAGAAAACCACTCACAAAGTATGGAATATTATAGAAGCAGTCTGTGAACCTAGGCAATTTGAGCATAAGAGGTGGACAGAAGCTAGAGTATTGATCTAATGAGGCTGTGTTGACTCTTGCACCACAAAAAAACCCAGTTCTTTGATGTTTCCTTCCAACATAAACCAACTCTAGTTTAGATATCAAGAACATGACTTTCTTCCCCATTAAGCTCCAGCCAGGATATTCTGGTGAATCTTTAGCAACTGACTATCTGCCTATAGTTTTGACTTGATTATTCTGACTTGAATAAATAAGGCAGGTGTGAAACAAATAAGATGTTTAAAACTTCGATGGTTTGTCATTCATGTAAACAAATTCTTTACTGAGTCAGATAATAATTTCCTAATGCTGGAAGAATATTTTCACAATTTTTTGTGCTAGTCACAATAAATCAGCTAGGTACTATACGCTTGATTTTAATCTGCATTATTACCATTGTCTTCATCACTTTCTTAAGTCTAGATGGACGATCAACAAAGCAATAACTCAAGCCCTAATCCGTGGTGTTTGCTGATTTCCATGGTATAGATACTCCCACTATGGCCCCTTTCAACTACCAACATGATATGATAGAATGCAGAATTGAGAAGAAACGTACAGTGACATATTAGCATCTAATCTACCATATAGATAAAACAAACATAAATAACCTCAAAGCATAGATAATAATTATAGAGTGAAATAATTAAGAAGTGATGAGTTTAGGGCATTTTTTCCTTTGTTTTTAATATAATTTATCTCAGTTTTAGTTTTTGGAACTTACATTTTTAATGATGGCTGTGTTTAACAGCTGACTTGGAAAATACCAGAAAATTTAACAACCCATTCATAGAGCCAGGAGAGCTAGCTCCAGCATACCTGGTATCCAGCCATGACTTAAATATGTAAGATAACAACCTGAAGAAGAGTAATATGCAATTTACTAGTATCCAACATATGACTATATGTGGCTTCAGAGACTTCAAAGACAGAGCATTGTAGGGAAGAGACATAAGGCTAACAACAATAACAAAAATATGTAAAATATTTATAATAACCAAAGAAAACAGGAATATATACAAAGCAGTGAATATGTAAGATGAGGTTTCCAATTACCTATCCAAACAACTGCTATTCTTCTTAAAAAGGAAACTTACATTTTTAAAGATTTTATTTATTTGTGAGAGAGAAAAAGAGTATGAGCAGGGGGAAAGAGAGAGGGAGACACAGACTCAGCTGAGCAAGGAGCCCAATGCAGGACTCAATCTCAGGACCTGGGGATCATGACCTGAGCCGAAGTCAGACACTTAACCAACTGAGCCACCCAGGTGTCCCTTCTTACACAGGAAACTTAAAAAGCTGTCTATACAATAGCCATTCTTCCCTTTCTTCTTACCAAAAGAACACTGTTATTATTTAGAGCACCTATGTTCCCAGTTAAATAATTACACTTTCCAGCCTCCTTTGCAACTAGAGGCAGCCATGTGTCAGTTTAAGCCAATGAGAAGTAAATGGACTTCCAAGAAGGCCCTCCTAAGGGATTCATTCAACTGACACATGTTTTTTTCCTTGGTCTTTTCCTTCCCTATCTGGAATTCTGTGTCAAGGCCCTGAAATCTTAAGACTAAAAATTCATGCTTGAGATATTTGAGCAGAAATATAAAAGTTAGTTCCCTGATGACAACATAGAGAACCCTTCCACCTCGACACTGCCTACCTCCAACCCTCATTACATGAGGAAAAATTGGGAAGACCACATTTGCAAATGAGATATCAGATAAAGGGTTAGTGTCCAAAATCTGTAAAGAACTTATCAAACTCAACACTGGAAGAGATTATGCCGAGTGAAGTAAGTCAAGCAGAGAGAGTCAGTTATCATATGGTTTCATTTACATGTGGAGCATAAGGAAAAATATGGAGGACATTGGGAGAAGAAGGAAGGGTGAATTGGGGGAAATTGGAGGATTTCATGAATTGGGGGAAATCATGAGAGACTGTGGACTCTGAGAAACAAACTAAGGGTTTTGGAGCGGAGGGGCGTGGGGGGTTGGGTGAGCCTGGTGGTGGTTATTGAGGAGGGCACATAAATGCATGGAGCACTGGGTGTGCTGCATGAACAATGAATCTTGGAACACTGAAAAAAATTAAATTAAATTTAAAAAGAAAAAAAAAACACCCAAAGAACAAATAATCCAGTCAAGAGGTGGGGAGAAGACATGAAAAGATGTTTTTCTGAAGAAAACATCCAGGTGGCTAACAGACACATGAAAAGATGCTCAACATCACTCATCATCAAGGAAATACAAATTAAAACCACTATGAGACACCACTTCATGCCTTCCAGAATGGCTAAAATTAACAAGCCAGGAAACGACAGATGTTGGCAAGGATGCAGAGAAAGGGGAACCCTCTCACACTGTTGGTGAGAATGCAAACTAGTGCAGCCACTTTGGAAAACAGAATGGAGGTTCCTCAAAAAGTTAAAAATATAACTACCCTATGATTCAGCAATTACACTCCTAGCTACTTCCATAAAGGAGAAAAAACCCACAGATTTGAAGAGGTACATGCACCCCCATGTTTATAGCAGCATTATCAACAATAGCCAAACTATGGAGAGAGCCCAAATGTTCACTGACTGACGAGTGGATAAAGAAGATGTGGTGTATATATATGTGTTAGAATATTACTCAATCATCAAAAAGAATGAAATCTTGCCACTGGCAATGACATGGATGGAGCTAGAATGTATTATGCTAAGCATATTAAGTCAGTCAGAGAAAAACAAATACCATATGATTTTACTCATATGTGGAATTTAGGAAACAAAACAGATGAACATATGGGAAGGGAAAAAAGAGAAAGAGAGGGAAGCAAACCATATAATACTCTTAATGATAGAGAACAAACTGAGGGTTGATGGAGGGAGATGAGTGAGGGATGGGCTGGATGGGTGATGGGTATTAAGGAGGGCACTTATGACGAGCACGAGGTGTTGTATGTAAGTGATGAATAACTAAATTTTACTCTTGAAACTAATGTACACTAATTAGCATTAACTAATGTTAATATGTTGACTAACTGGAATTTAAGTAAAAATTTGGAAGAAAAAAAATTTAATCAATTGATCATAATTAGATTAAGCTACTCTAACTTGGAATTTTTGCTATATGCAGCCAAACTAAAGAAGGTTAATTAATAAGGGATCAGCTTGAGACAATTGGGAAAGATTGTCCAATGAGAATATGATCGAGCTCAGCCATCAACATTACCATTTCCAGTTTAAAGTGTATCTAAGAGTCCTTCACCAACTCTCACTCAATCTCTCACTAAACATTTATAAGAACCAGAAATAGAAAACCAGAGCTTACTGTTAATGCATTTGATGAGTCAAGAAGGAATTTCAACTAATGTTGTTAAAGAAGAAATAAGAAAAAATTATTGACCCGTGGGTCACTCTTTGCTACCAGAGGCACAAGCAACAAGCCCTAAAAGAAGGCAGAGAGACAATATATCCCTCTTCCACTACACTGGCCAATACATCTTTGTTTCCAAATGATAAAACCCAACTCAAATTAGCATAAAAGTTCAGGCAGAGACTAATGGAGAAGCTTGTATAATATGACTATAATATGACTATACAATTTTTCTGAAAGAAAAATTGAGTAGGGTACCTGGAAAAGGATGCATAGAGGGGCACAAAACTCATGTCCATTATAGCTTTGTTACCCTCGGGTCAGAAATTGAGTCCACACTAACGGAAAACTGGCAATAGTCTCTCTCCCATGTCAGCAATCCATTCTGAACCGCCACTTCCCAGATGGCTCAAAAAGTACCATATTTCTACCTACACACATCAAAAAGCTGCAACTTCAAGGAAACACCAAACCAGGACGGTGGGGGAAGGAGCCTGAGGAAGAAAGCCAGCACATTTCACCCTGAGAGGTTTCATCCTCAGTGTAAACTCTTTTTTTTTTTTTTTAAAGATTTCATCCATTCATCTGTCAGAGAGAGAGAGAACACAAGCAGGCAGAGACAGAGGGTGAAGCAGGCTCCCTGCTGAGCAAGGAGCATATGGGACTCGATCCCAGGACCCTGGGATCATGACCTGAGCTGCTCAACCAACTGAGCCACCCAGGCGTCCCCTCAGTGTAAACTCTTGAAGGGAGGAAGAGCACTGGGTGAAGTCAAGGCTGGGGGTTATAATTTTCCATGTGCCACAGTGATTCACAGAGTCAGAGGCAGTGGAAAAACAATAAGCTCTTGCATCAGCCGGGAAGAGCCACACTACATGAATGCCTACCAGACACTAGGAGTTGAGCGGGGAGCACTCCATGTCAAAAACGAGATGATGGTGATATATTTATCAGGTATACAGAAACAAAAAGTAACCAAGGGACACATACCAATTACACGCAAAGACTTAAGAAGCACAAAGAGAGAAATTTATGTTGACAAAAAAGAACAAACCACCGTAAATTTTTAGAAGTGAACTATATAAAAAAAGAACTACTGTAAATAAGGAAAATTGTTCAAAAATATTATTTTAGATTGACAATAACAAGACTAAAATCACTACATGTCAAAACTTATCAGTAATGTAGTGTTAATACAAAAGAGGACTGTTTTAGTCATTTATTCAGTGAAGGAACAAACTACCCCAGGACAAAGATTTTAAAATCATTTCTCTCTCTCTCCTTTATTATTACCCCAACCAGCAACCTACTTAAAACTGAAAAACCTTGAATGGTTCTGTGTTTTCATAATGGTCTTTGTTCTGTGTAATGTATTCTTAATTTTTCTTCTTCATGACCCCTAAGGTGTATTTTACCTACCACCTACCCAATTATTTAGTTAATATGACATTTTTTTGACCTATTGTATTGACTCAAAAACATTTATTTTAAAGGGGCCTAACAGATATGACAAAGATTAAAGATAGAAAGTTCTGCCCTTGGTGTTAGAGGTCAGGGACAAGAAAGGCAATAGAGGCAGCTAAGGGAAGTACACTAGCCTGATAGGGTTGTCATAACAAGTATCAAAGACTGGGCAGCTTGAACGACAGAAATGCATTGCCTCACATTCTCACATTTCTGGGATTTAAAAGTCCAAAATCAAGGTGTCAGCAGGGTTGGTTCCTTCTGAGGGCTGTGAGGGCAGATTCATTCCAGACCTTTCCCTCTGGCTTATAAGTGGCCATCTCCTCCCTCTGTCTTCACCTCATCTTCCTTCTGTGCATTTCTGACTCTGTCCAAATTTCCCCTTTTTATAAGGACACCAATCACATTGGATTAGGGCCCATCCCAATGACCTCATTTTAACTTGATTACCTCTGTGAAGACCCTATTTCTAAATAAGGTCACATTCTGTGACACTAAGGGTTAGGATTCCAATACATCTTTCTTCATTTTTCAGGACGGGAGACTAAATTCAACCCATAACAGGAGAAATGGATATTTCTGAAAATGGACCAGAATAGAATTGGGGCTGCTTCTTGTCCACTGAACGAAGTTTCTCTCTTTAACAAGCCACCTAAAATTACTACACTTAAGGAAACTCTTTCCTCCTGTTTTTCATTTTATTGAATGAAATACAATTATTTGTATTTCAAATATTTTACTTGAATTACACTTCAACTCACATAACCTCCCTTCTTTCCATAAGTCAACTGGATCTATATTTTCCTATCTCCCATTTTTAATTTTTAGTCACTGAATAAATAAAACACTAATTTCTTTTTCATAAAACAAAAGCAAATTCACCATCCTGAAAGTCCTTCACATTTGGTCCCTGAATAGCTCCAATCTACAAATGGAGCCACTAAGTCCCTCCCAGACTCTGAGACCAAACTGTTTCCTAAACAGGGAATATGAGTCTAGCTTTAAGCTTATTTCTGGTTCCATGCTAAGAGAAAAGTTCTGTTTGTCAGTAATTTATTTCCTGTCTTGTGACCCAGCATCCTTGTGATTGAATCTTTACCCTCTCTTCTTACTATCCTTTATCTAAGTTCCTACTTTATGGTCTACCACTTCATGGTTAGATTCTTTTTTTTCCCTTAAGAGTAGGATTTACAATTTCTGAATTCTCTGCCTGCTATCAATGTAACCGAGAAATTGTATTCTTATCCCTGGGCTTCACTCTCCTTAGAACTGGATCACAGATAGAGTTGCCAAAGTCATATGATATTAAAACATCTTCTCCCTTGAAACTCTACCACTTGTTGGTCTGGTCCCTACTTGAACATCATGGTACCTGCATATAGTAAGTATAAAGCAAATGTTTGTGTTTTTTTAATAAATATTAATTGGTGTTGGACACTGAACATTTGCTAAGGTTACCTCTTTCCCTCTAAACCAAGACCAATACCCCAAAAATATATCTTTTTTCACATTTCCATCACTGCCTTTTCATCCCTGGAAAGTCCTCTACTTTCCTTCCACATACAAACCACTGATCTTTATTGGAATGATGAGCCTCTCAGACTCAAATTCAGGACTTGCTTAGACTAAGATTCAAATCAAGTCGTGTCAGCCTAGTCAGACACTGGTTCCACCATACACATTATGGCTCCATTATATGAAGTAGTAGAAAATTCCTTAGTCCTAAAATAAATAAATGATAAACATATTCCAAGTAGCCCTAATATCTCCTTCCTTTCCAGTGGATCAAGACATATGATCACAGAATCACTCTGATAAAGTACAAGGAGATGGTGCAGTAAAGGGTTAACTCAGGCTCCATTGCTCCAGCCCCACACATTCCAAAGAAAAGCCTGAGCTAGCCTGGCCAGCTCCTAGGAGATAACCTCTGAGACCTTGGAATATCCTACTTGGTAAAAGTGTCCTGTATTCCCAAGGCCTCGGTCGGGCTGTGTGTGTTTGACCAAATGGTTTATGCTACCTAATGATGTGACTTGCAGTAAACGCCTGTTTTTGTATCCTGAGGTCCTAGGCTATGCTGTACCAGTTTGACCTCCGGGGGGTTGGAAGTGGTAGCTAAGGTTAATCACATGGGTGCTGCATGCCTATAAAACCAACCTGAAACATTAATGGTAAAAACCCTGGACACCATGGCTCTGGCCAGCTCCTCTGGTTGGCAACACTTCCTATATATTGTCAAACATCATTGCTGGGGGGATGAGGCGTACCCATGTGACTGCTCTGGAGAGGCCACCTACTAGCTTACATCTGGCTTCTCCTGGACTTCACCCATTCACCTTTTACCTTTGCTGATTTTAATCTGTATCCTTTCACTGAAATAAACCGTAACTGTGAGTATAAGAGCTTTTCTGAATCCTGCTAAGTCCTTCTAGCTAATCATCAAGTCTGATTATTATCTTGAGGAGCCCTGGCTCAGAGCCACTCTGAGTGAAGACCAAAATGAGTAAGAGAAACTCACTATTTTCATTTCTTTATCCCTGTAGATTTTTGGAACTGAGAACACTCGGGACTTCTACATAGATCTATCCCTTTATCCTGGTTCTCACCTCTATATCAAATCCTCAAGATGAACTGACTTTACCTAGAAAAATTTTCAATGCCTAAATGTATTAATGAAAAAATTCAACCTGTACAGATTTAGCTTAAGGAAATGATCACACATGTTCAAAAGGATAGGTACAGAATATTCATTCCAGTATTTCTCGTAAGTAAAAAACCAGAGGCAACTTTTATGTTCTTCAACACAGAAACTTTATAATGCATAATAGAATAACCTTACTAGGGAATAGTATATAGCTAGGTCTTGATATGTGGTGCAATCCAAGAAATATTACTGGCATTAAAAACCAAGTGTAATAGGTACAGCTTCATTTTTATAAAAACAAAATAAAATCTTTGTTCTTTTCTTTATGTACACACAGCAAAAGAGCTGGAGTCTTATTAATCAGATACCAGTGGTATGATGGAGCAAAAAAGGACGGGTGGAGTAAGAAGAGATTTCTTTGGTGACATTTAAATATTTTTCAACCATTTCTGGTTTGATCTGGTGTTGTTTTTGTAATTTCCACAGATTTTCAAAATACCAGACATCACAAATTTTAAACCACTTTGCCTTTGTTAACAATGTCAAAACCACCTGACCCTCGTCAGCAGAATTCAGCAGTCTTAGAATTGGTGTTGTATTTACCTTCTCTTTTCCGTCTAAGCAATCTCACCTGAGCTGTGCTGCTGGTTTAGCAGAAGGGATCTAGCTCACCAGGTGTGAAGACAGGTAGCGAGAAGGGAATTGGCAGACACCCTGCATGAAAAGGAGGCTCCATGATAGTGTTCATTTGACCCTGCTTGACCCTGTCATAAAGACCTTTAAAAACTAAGTATGACTGTTCTTGTTCCCCTCGCTCATGGAACAAATACCCTAAGCAGGAATTCCTCCCATGAACCCATTCTTTATATTCTGAGGGGCTGGGAGGAACCCCCTACTACTGAAGAGCAGCCTGAGTATTGAGCATGGGTCGTGACCATCACGGGGTGATAAAGAGCACTTTACCTGGCTGAGGTGTGATCTCATGCAAGTCCACTTCCACTCTAAACATCAGTTTTCTCCATCTGTAACACAAAGATCAGGAATAGATCATCTCTCTTATCATTTACAGCACGGCAATGCTAACTGTATTATCACAATAAATTAGTTCCAATTTTCTTCACCTGGCACACCTTCCTCCCCTCTGCACAGCCACTTGCTTCCAACCAAACTCTGCTGTTCCCAAGAGAAGGAAAGTCTAGGCCTCTATAAAAAGAAACCAAAGAGTCCTGTTGAGCAAGTATCGTCACTCATCACCCAACTCCTCATTGACCATGAGAAGAAATACATTAACTACTTTTATGTATTTCAATTAAAGCTACCCACTTCATATTAGTTGTATTACAGAATTCTAACTCTCACACTGCGGTTTATGTCTTTTGATGTCTATCAAGAAGATGCATTAAAACCCTGATTAATGAAAAGCACATGTTTCATATTTATATGCCCTCTTTAATCTTTTGTATGAATGAAGAGAGAACATTAATCTCTGACAAAAAAGGAAGTCTCAGCATGGAGAGAATAAAGAACAAGCCTCAATGTTAACACAGATGTAATTCAAAGAGCTTGTGATCACTTTCTATTTCTTAGACCAACTTCTAGATGTTTCTAACATTTATTTTGTCTCTCGATTTGAAGTCCTATCAGGAAATACAAGAAGAAAGGCATTCACTTATGGTCTTCATTTTCAGAACAAATTGAGTCTCATTATAAATGTCTATACTTTTCTACCATAATTAATCTGCTCACAAGGCCAATGGCAGAAGATTAAAGAATCACAAGCAAGGGCTGCTGGGCATGGCAGAAAGATGACTAGCATCCCTTCCATCATGACACAATGTGACCCAAGTGCCCAGCAACTCTGCAAGAAATTGCAGCATACTGCACCACTAACTCCGTTTCTGAAACAGCTCGGATTGCGGGTTCCTGAAATTTCATGTACCTTCTATTTCACTGTTGCAATTATAAATCCCTGAAGTTAAGAAGCATGGAAAAATGTTGGTAATGTCTGTCCTCTAGCAGTACATGAGCAATGGATATCAATGATATTTGTGGTTTCCTTGGAGCAGCTCTTATGCTTCAAATCGTTTACTGTTTTAGATTGAACACCAATAACATCTGAAAAAATAACCTTGAAAACCTATACTTACAGCAACTAAAGATAATGTTATGTAAAACTGTAATTTAGCTGGTGAGCATATTTATGGAACAGCTGTGAAACAACAGATTCTGTCAAGACCTGAGGTAGGCACAAAATATATAGATGACAAAGTCCTTTTCTTAAAAAAATTTATGCTCCACCTGGGGCCCAGAGCATGGGAGGTAACACGGCAATTTAGCAAGGAAAGGGAGAAACTAGTCTGAAATCAAATTGAGAATGTAAATGCTGAGTCTATCAAAGGAAGGTGTGAAACAAATCGGAAAGTGTTAAAGACATCCAGATCCAAACTCAGAGGAGCTTGGTTACTGGGAAGGGGCAACAAAGGGAAACACTTCCTGATGTAGTGGAAATGGCGAGAGCCTCAAGGTTGGAAATAAAAATTTTAAATAGCAATAGGCATTTCAGATAGAGAGGAATCAGCAACATTTTGTAAAAATCATTCTGTTTAATGCTTCTTGAGTCATTGCCTAGGGCAATAAAAGAGTGGGGTGTTGGCAGGGATACCCAAAGTGCTTGTACTGGATTCTAAGAGCAAGATAAGGGTGGTGACACTAAGCACGCATGTTATCAGGAAATTCCAGAAAAAAGCCAGAGTGGTGTATCTTGTGTGCGTAGTCTTATATGGGGTTCCACTTTGGAAATTATAACCACCGTATGATGGTGACAAACAATATCCATGTTGCAGATACCAACCACAATCTTGCTGGTGTTCCTACACACTTTCCAAAGTTATATGTCAGCCTGATTTGTATAGAGAAGGAAAAGGCTGCAAGTCATTTGCATAAATAAATCCTTAACAATAGCTTTTCTATTTTCCTTGTTTCTTTCACAAAAAAGTACACTTAAAAGCTTCTGATATCAGTTGTAGTGGAGTAGCTGATATCAAACTAATCCATCCTACTGAAAAAATTACAAAACTGGGACAAAATATGTTAAAGTTGCTGCAGAAATTGAGGGGGAATGAGTACAGGCAGGATTTGAGGTGCTGTGAAACATGTGGAAAAGAAAGTACAGGTAGTGAGCTTTATCCTTTTCGTCTGGATCATGCCCTGAGGTTGCCTTCCAGTTTCTGGTAAGCAGAGGATTAGACCTCTACCAGAAATACACCCGTCTTAATGGGCTATGGAGAGAGAGTGTGGTATCTGGGCAACCACAGGAGCTAAAACTTTTAGATTGAAATCACAAAGAGAAGGGAGCCCTAGGAAAGCAAGCCCCATGATCTGCATGGAAATGTCCCTCAATCCTTGATCAACACCTAAATTTCACAGGAAAATTGTGAGCATAAAAGAGGTAATTCCTAGCCAATTCAATAAGCAAGCAAGAAAGAAAGCCATACAGATTGTGACCTATTCTCACACAACATGATTGACAGAGTGGAAATCCCACTGAATCTGGGAAAAAAAACAACCTTAGAACTAATAAGTGAGTTTAGCAAGATCGTAAGATACAAGGTCCATGTTCAAAAGTCGGTTGTATTTGAACACACAATTAAAAATTGGAAATTGAAATTTTAAAAACTGCACTATTTATAACAACACCTCAGGTACAACTTGAGCAAAATATGTGCCCTGATCAAAGAAATAACAATTGGGTCAAAGACCTAAATAAATGGAAAGACATACAGCGTTCATGGAGTAGAAGACTCAATATTGCTGTCAGTTTTCCCCAAATTGTTCTATAGATTCTATATAATCCTAGTAAAAAAGAAAAAAAAAATCCTCGCATTTTTTTGTAAACAACAAGCTATCTCTAACATTTATAGGAAAAGCAAAGGAAATAAAACAGTCAAAATAATTTTCTTTTTAAAGGAGCAAAGCTGGGGGATTCCTTTACCTGACTTCAAGATAATCTGAAGCTTTACTATTCAAGAAGTAAAGCACTGGTGAAAGGGAAGGGTAGCCACAGGCCAACCTAACAGAGTGAAGATTCTAGAAATAGGTTCATGGATATATATTTCACAAAGATGTTTATGCAATTCAGTGCATCAAGACAGTCTTTTTAAAAAAATATATAGATATGTATATGAAACTAAAATATTCTCAGAAAATTAGAAATAACCAATTGTCTATCAATAGCAGACTGGATAAAGAAGTTGTGGTGTATTCATACAATTGAATATTACAGAACACCGGAGAGAACAAATAAATTTCACAGCCATGATGTTAGAAGCCAGACAGAAAGGGCTTTTTATTCAAATGTCTATGTCGGCAAGACTAGTCCGTGAAAATAGACATCAGAAAGTGTTTCCTTTGCAAAATATTGACTGGGAAGTGACAAAGGGAGCATTTTGGATGGGGATAAATTTCTATATCTTGATCCGGTAGTGATTACACAGTAAAAAATTCACGGAATTGAACAATTAGGATTTGTGCACTTTGCTGTATATATGTTATTTTACCTCAGTTTTGAAAAAATAGATAGATAGAATAGAAAAAATAGAAAAAAATAGAAAAAATAGATAGATAGATAGATAGATAGATAGATAGATAGATAGATAGATAGATAGATAGGATACATAGATAGATGATAGGTGATGGATGGGTGATAGACAAATAGATATGAAAAAGAAAGAAGAAAAGAAATAGAAAGTAGAGGGAGAAAAGGAGAGAGGAAAAGCAAGAAGAGAGGGACAGAGGAGAAGGAAGGGAGAGAGAACTTTATACACTGCTCTTGTGTGAGGATATGATCTCCAGGATATAGTATCAAGTGGAAAATCAAAACACAGAACAATACTTATCATAGGACAGCTTTTATCTAAGAATGGATGTAGGAAGACATAAATATGTTTATTTACCAAAAAGCAGAAATTGATGAATAAGCCAAAATGAATAAACTGGGGAGGAAAAGAATAGGGGACAAGCAACAAAGATGAAAGCTATGTCTCTGAATGTACTTTGTTTATTGTTCTGATTTTGGAACCATATAAATGTTTTTATGTAACTTAAAAAAATAGGTTTAAAAAAGAATATTCTAATAAAAGTAACATTCTGAAACAAGTGTATTTAATAGTGTATCAAACTGATAATATGACTACATGGAGAAGAATCCCATCAAGTGACTATTAAAATATTATATTTCAAATGTATCTTCCTCCGAGAGTGTACACAAAAGACAAAAGAACTGCCATGAAATCACAAGCTGCATTATTTTTAGTAGAAATATTGTGGCTGTTACTTTTAAAATACAGTAAATAGGAAATGTCATCAGGAAGTAACATTTTTCGCATAGGAAAAAAGAGATACAAACATAAAATCAAAAATAATCTGTTTTAATCTCCATCTTTATCTCCATATTTTTTCAAAATAAGTGTTATTCATCACCTCAGTTGTGGCTTGGGAAGAAGCTCGCAGATCTGGGAAATGAAGACAAGTTTAGGGCCCTAATAAATTTGAGGACTAACAAGCACTACATGACACTGATGTGATTCTGGTAGAAACACAGCGGCAGCACAGCACTGAATCTGCCCATCATGAAGAACAGCAAGGAGAGCAAACACGTAAACTTTATTCCCAGTGAAACTGGGAAACAGAAAATTAAAAAACTTCAAATAATTACTGCCCAATGATGAAGAAAGAATAAAGAGTCAGAGAAAGATAAACATCATATGATTTCACTCATATGTGGAAATTAAGAAACAAAACAAATGGGCAAAGAAAAAAGGAGACAAAAAAGCAGGCTCTTACCTATAGAGAACAAACTGGTGGTGACCAGAGGGGGGGTAGGGGGAAGAGAGGAGTGAAATAGGTGAAAGGGATTAAGAATACACTTATCACAATGAGCACCCAGTGATGAATGGAAGTGTTGAATCATTATACTGTCTACCCGAAACTAATACAATGCTGTATGTTAATTATACTTGAATAAAAAAAAAAAAAAAAAACAATACTTTTAAAAGTTGGAACCACACAGAAAGGCCATACTTTAGGTTTTTCATTAGGAGTGCAGAGGAAGATGACCTTGAACTGGAAAGCCTAGGGATGACCTTGGCCTTATGGCTCCGCAGGAACCTCCCATACATAGTACAAAAATCTATCTCATTAAAACATGATTAACAACAAAGCAATACGCTCTACATTCACACGAAGGTCCTATGAGAAAAATTTAAAAGATGGAAAAGAGTAAAATAGCTCTTTTACAGTGAAAACACCAGAAAAATACTGACCCAAAGCAGATAAGAAGTATAATCTAACATTCCAACTGAGAGTCTTAAATTTTTATGCAGCAGTTAAAACTATAAAGGAGAAATACCCAAACTCGAAGAGCAGATGGCCAGATAGAGGAAGTGATAGTATGCAACAGGGACTGACAGCATGCAGGAAAAAAAAAAAAATGTAAGAAAAAGACAAAGCCATTCCATAAATGAAAACTGAATTACAAAGAACACAAGGAGGAAGAGGCAGCAGAAAAAGCACAATAAAGATGTAGAAGATAGACACAAGAAAATCAAATACACTAAAAATATATATTTATTTTTTTAAGATTTATTTACTTGAGAGAGAGACAGAGAGAGGGAGAGAGAAAATCCTGACGCAGTCTCCCTACTGAGTGCAGAGACCAATGCAGTGTTCGATCCCAAGACCCTGAGATCATGACTTGAACCCTGAGATCAGGACGTGGCAGCCTCCCCAACTGACTTAGTCATCCAGGCACCCCGAAAATACATATTTAAAAAATAAGTAAAGCTTCAGAGAGTTTTGCCAATTAAATTTTTCTTCATAGATACATTTCAAAAATATCCAACACTGATAATTCACAACTGAAAACTTTCACAGCACAGAAGGAATTTCTTTGCTTTTGACTATCACTGTAAAAGACTGTTGAGATAATTTTTTCAACCTTAACATGAACCTTTCTAGACTAACAGAATCACAGGCTCTAGTTTTATAAATCTCTTTTCTTCTTACGCCAACAGTTAAAATTTGTGGAACAAAAGCATTTCCCTGGGGCGCCTGGATGGCTCAGTGGGTTAAAGCTTCTGCCTTCGGCTCAGGTCATGACCTCAGATCAAGCCCCACATCGGGCTCTCTGCTCAGCAGGGAGCCTGCTTCCCTCTTTCTCTCTGCCTGCCTCTCTGCCTATTTGTGATCTCTTTCTCTCGCTCTCTGTCAAATAAATAAATAAAATCTTTTAAAAAAGGCATTTTTCTAAAAACGCAGTATCAGTGGCTACTTATGAAAAAAAAACTCCTACTTTCCAATAACTTAACATGAGATGACTGTTGATTGATAGAATGGTAGATGATGATCACACATAAGTAGGTTAGATAGATAGATAGATAGATAGATAGATAGATAGATAGATAGATAGATACATACATACATACATACATACATACATACATACATACCTACATAGACAAGCCGGACACAGTGCTTAAGAAAAGACATAACTTTTTCATTCATGTTTTATTTTTCCATTGATTGAAAGAATAGGAGTCAACAATATAATTTTTATGAGGAAAAATATAAAGATTTGAGAAGGTCCTGGATATGAATTCAGTAATCAAGTAGAAAAAATACCTCCATCCTACTGGGTTTTTCCTCTCAATTTCTAAGCATGCCTAGAAATTACTCTAGTGACTCATCATTTTCTTTGTGAGGACAATTGTGAGCCTTACCAGTAGTGCTACAAGGACCTTCTGTAGGACAGTTAGTGCCAAGGGGCCACAGCCAAAAGCAGTGTACCCTATAGAGTTGCCAAGTTGGTTCCAGAGTCAACTGTGTAAATGGAACAAAATGAGAAAAGGGAGCCAAGTGAAGAGGGAATGGCGGTAGGAACTGATATGAGGTAGGCCTTTAGTAGTAAAAGGAAGGAGGGACTCTGAGCAAACTCTGGGGCTCCCCACAGCTTTCTAGGCACTACTCTCCATTCCATGCTTAATAGGTGGGCATGCTGGAAGTAGTTAAAGCAGAAAGACCTCTCATTTCTATCTGGCACATTAGAAGATGGTGCTATGATGAAACTAATATATAACAAATATCAAAAGTACCCCACCTGTTGATGCACAGCCTGTGGAGGCATATCAAGGTGATAGATAGATAGATGATAGATGATAGATAGATAGATAGATAGATAGATAGATAGATAGGATACATAGATAGATGATAGGTGATGGATGGGTGATAGACAAATAGATATGTAGGTAGGTAGGAGGATATATGGATGGATGGATGGATGGATGGATGGATGGATGGATGGATGGATGGATAAACAGATAGATGATAGATAGATAGATAGATAGATAGATAGATAGATAGATAGATAGATGATAGATAATCTGCCCCCCATTGACTAACCTTCCTCTAGTTAATGCCCCCTCTTCCACTTCTATCAACATCTACCTTGGCTCCCTCCATTACTTCTGGTATCCATCCACTTTCAATCCAGTATGTGCTAGCATCTGCCCCTTTGTCCTTCTAAAATTGCTTCCACTAAGGTCACTCTTAACCCTCTATTACTAAAGCCTGTGAAGACCGATAACTTGTTTAAATAGAATATTCTGCTGCCCTTGACGTTGTCCACTGGTTTTTATTATGAAACTTTTCCCTTAAGTTGCAGGGCACCACACTCTCTGAGTCTTTCCTTTCTCTCCACTGATGATTTCCAGATTTACACTCATTGCCCCCTCATGCCTGATTTCCAGTAACTTCCATTATTTTGACTTATTGTAAGCCGGAGGAGCATGGGAGCGGTAGTTAAGAGTGTGGACTTGAGCCAGAATGCCTGGGCTGTGTGGTCTTGGGAAAGTCACCTAAGCTCTCTCTGTGCTACAGTTTTATCTGTAAATTTGGGGGGGGGGTGGTAAATAACATTACCTACTCCATGGGATTCTTTTTCCAGTTAAATGCTTTAATAAAGGGTTTTTTATATATAATACATGTAAAGTTTTAGAATAGTACCTGAAACATAATAAACACAATGCGTTTGCTCTTATTTTTTTTTAATTAGGTATCACTTTCTAGAATTTCCTAGAAACATCTCATCCTGTTTCCTAAATCTATTCCTGATCTATTCGTTTATTCACTTCTCTCCATCTCTAGTTCCAACACCCTACCTGATTTCAACTCTCTGGGTAATTAGTCTGTATTTACCACTGTAGCTTTATTTCTGATCCTTTCTCCCCTATCTCACCACCCCATCCTTTCACTCTATGAAAGGAACTAAAATCCACTTTTCAATGCTTGACCATGTCATGTTATCTCCTACCTCAGAGCTCTTAACCTTTCTTGTGGCCTCGTCTTCCAGGAACACACACACACACTCTTTCTCTCTCTCATTCTTTTCTACCTAGAACACCAAAACCCATCCCCATATAGGACCAGCACATATGGTTCCACACGTTATCACTGGAGAACTCCAGGGGAGCTCCATTTACATCTGATTCTACATGAACAGAATCCCCTGGAGTCTTATAGTGTCTACAAAGTCACATATGATGGTCCTTGTTTGCCCAACTTATCCAGATAACTCTTGTTCTTTCTTCAAGTATCTCCAGAGAGGTGACTTCTTTCAGGAATCTCTTCTGGGCTTCGTCACTTCGTAAAAGTTAGTGCCCATCTTCTCTTCTCCCTTGGTACCCCATGCTATTGATCACAACACTTTTCATACACTATTACAACCATGTTTTCTTGTATTAGCTCTCACCAGACTGTTAGTGGTTCAAATTGTCCAAATCAAACTCACTAACTTCTCCATACTCCAACTCTCTCATCTAGTTTTTTACTTTCTATCACTCAAACTTCCCTTCTATATTCTCTATTTAGAAGGAACCATCCATTCACCCAATGTTTCCACCTACGCTCTGACAATATTCTCATCTTCTAATCAGACTTAATTAGTATCCATAGCACTTGCATATAGATTTCCATGATGGCACATATCAACCTAATGAATTACATTGTAATTATTGGTTCCTGTGCTAATCTTTCCATAGACCATGAACTTAATAAAAGCACAGGTAACCCCCATCACCAATACCTGACATAGTGCTTGCATCTGTTCTGTACTAATATTTTTGAATGTGAAAAATAAATAAAATAACTCTATAGGATTTAAGTAAACTACAAATCCAAATAAACCATTTATTAGGACCCTCTTAAATTCAATCATATGTCTTGGGACTTTTTTTCTTTTTAATGTCTTTTATTCATTTAAAACACTGGTTTTCATTCAGAAAAATAATAAAATGGGCATTTTCCTATAATCAAGTGAACATATTTGTTCATACTTATATTACTCATAAGTAAAAATCATTTTAGGATACACTCACATATGTCACTACTTGCAAAATCTATTTCAGTGCTGACAATTTAACTGGGAACAAGGAAATATTGGCAATTATGGTGATAAAAGGATGTTGCTTCAAAGAACACTGTAAATAGTAAAAATGTCCAAAAATAAAATCAAAATTCTAAAAGCTATTATTTTTAGTAAATTCCCATCACTTTTCTGATACCAAAACATTTGTATTGCTCATAGATATAAAAACATAAATGTTTCTTCTTAACAATGAAGTTTCTCTTCCCCCCAAAAAAAGAAAAAGAAAAGGAAGTAATCACTGTGTTTGAGTCTGGCTTCTGATCATTACGGATCTGGGGATCTTGGACAAGTCAACAAATCTCACAGACCCTCAGTTTCCTTACATGTAATCAAAAGATAGAATAATAATAATATGATCTCACAAATGTAAATTAAATCAAGTTTAAATGTTACTTGGCATACAATAGTGATTTCTACACTATACACTCCTAGATTACCATTACTACTACTAATATGACTCCTACCGGGAAAATTGCTTTCCAAAGAATAACTCAGTCCCAGTATGAATTTGCTTCTTTTATGTCTATGTCTCTTTATTACTGGAACCAACACTAGAAGATAAAACTTTCAAGACAGTGTTATCTTGAAAGTAGAGAAGAAAATCTAGCAAGTACAAACAAAGCTTACATGCACATTAGTATTTGAGTGTACATCTTATTTGCATTGGATTTTAATGATTTTTAGAAAACAAAGCCATAGAAAGCCAATGCTCCAAGTTTCACTTCCAGCCACCAAATAGTACAGAACAAGGGTCAGCAAACTTGTCTGTAAAGTACCAGATAGTAAATATTTCAGGCTTTGAGAGACATATGGTCTCTGTTGCAACTATTCAACTCAAATGTTGTGCAAAAACAGCTATACACAATATGCAAACAAATGAGTAGTGCTGTGTTCCAATAAAACTTTATTTAGGCACATTAAAATTCAATTTCCTATGACTTTCATGTTATGAAATAGTCTTTTTCTTTTGGTTATTAAAAAAAAATTTAGTGATGTAAAAACCCTTAGTTCAGAGGCTGAGCGAAAATGGGGGCAGGTTACATTTGGTCAGTGTGCAAGTCTGTAGTATAAAAGATTACATCCCACAGTAGACATTTTTCTGGTAAAAGAGCAATGCAAGTTAATTCTTTTTGGTGTAGTAGTTTAGCCAGTGTTGGTAGTTTTATAAATTAGAATACTTTTGAGTTTATATTATAGGTAAAATTCCTTTTTTTTAATATTTTATTTATTTATTGACACAGAGAGAGAGATCACAAGTAGGGAGAGATGCAAACAGAGAGAGAGGGGTAAGCAGGCTCCCTGCTGAGCAGAGAACCCGATGCAGGGCTCGATCCCAGGACCCTGAGATCATGACCTGAGCTGAAGGGAGAGGCTTTCACCCACTGAGCTACCCAGGCACCCCATATATGTAAAATTCTTGATTGTTCCTGAGAATATTGCCTGAGGAAATGTGAAGGTCGCTGTTCCAAGGGAGGTCATTGTTTGCATTAATTCAAGGTCCACCAAATCGGTACTTGTGCATATCCTATACCACACCATCAGCCTGACATGTCATATAACCAGGAAAGACATACATATTATGAATGTACGACAAAATCCTTGCATTCTGCTCATACATTCTATTGCCCAGGCAAGGTAACAAGAGTTTGCTTTGGAGAGCTACTCAAACCAGGTTTGAATCCCAGCTTTGCCACTCAATAACTGTGTGATTTGAAGAGTGTTTGTCAGATCCTTTAAACTTAATCCCTCATCTATAAAACAAGAAAAATGACAAAATGTTTGCAGGGTTGATGGAAAGTAAAAGGATATCATGTATCTAAAGCATGTAGGGAAACATGTGGTTCCTTTTCTTCAACCTATTTCCAATTTCAAAAAAGGTTTCAAAATCTACCTGCTACTCTAAATTAAAATGAATTCTCACATTTTATTTTTCCTTTTGTCTGACTCTATATGATTATATGAGGAACCACTAATGTTTCTAAAATTCTTACCACATTAGTATAACATTATCACATTTTTATCTACATTTAAAAATGCCTTTTATCAGCGAAGGTGCATACTCATTTAATGGAAACAAAAAGCAAACAGATTCACAGGAACATCCAAACATTAACTTCAAGTGTACAAAATGCCAAAAAGTTTCAGAAATCATGCATATTTTCCCATATAAAACATTAACATCCTTTATATTTGTCTAAAAATAAAAGCCTACTTTGTTTTCTTTTTTAGATGTACAGTTCTTTAATTGTAAATCTCTCCTTTCTACTTGACATCAAACCAAAAATCTCCAGAGAATTCTCATCATGAAACTAGAAAAGATTGAGGAAAAAAAATCTCTTGACATTGAAGGGACAATGACATATGGCTATCAGAGCCAATCAAGTCTAACTGCTCAGGTATTCTCTCCTTTGCCCATCAGGCCACTGTTTGGATGGGCAAAAAGTTTAGGAGTCAGAGTGCCTGTGTTCAAATCCCAGCTCTTCAACTAGAAGGCTGAATAACACTGGGTAAATCTACCTACCTCCTCTGTGTGTCAGTTTCCTCATCTTTATAATGGGGCTAAGCATACCATAATCTCACAGGCAGATCTATTGTGAGGATTAAATGTGTGTGTCTCAATTTGAGTTTTTCCAAAAGTGGAGCCTGAGATAGGACTCAGGTTCAAAGAGCTGGTCTAGGAGGTGCTCCCCAGGAGCTGGGAGGGTAAGGCAAGAAAAGGAGGAATGCCAAGCCAACTAAGAATACATTGTTGGACTGGTTACCACGCCCAGCAACGAGGGCTTAATTCTACAAGGGCCTTTGGAAGAACCTTGTAGAATGGCCCTCAAAAGTATGCTTCTATGGGAAAGGAAGCTGGGACATTTATCCACTAACTCCCACTCCTCATTTGCTAAGGAGTTTTAATCTTCCCCTCACCTCCTGGCTTGCTTGTTCACTGGCTAGGCAGCCCTCCCCAGCTTCAGAGGAAGTTGTGAGGCATGTCCTTGGGGTAAGGTGATAGCAAATGGCACACAACTTTTCACCATAGCTGCACTAAAATCTGATACAGGCCATATGTCATGGGTTCAGAATCTATCTGGTACCATGTATGAAATGCTAAGTACAGGATATGGAAATTCCTAACTGCTTAATCAATCATTGTTCTTTTTTTTTTTTTTTTTTTTTTGATTTTATTTATTTGACAGAAACACAGCAAGAGAGGGAACAGAAGCAGAGGGAATGGTAGCGGGAGAAGCAGGCTTCCTGCCGAGCAGGGAGCCTGATGCGGGGCTCAATCCCACGCACGACCCTGGGATCATGACCTGAGCCAAAGGCAGCCACTTAACGACTGAGCCACCCAGGGGCCCCAATCATTGTTCTTATTATTAATATGAAACCAACACCATTCATCCTCTGGGTCCTGAATACTGTATAACAATGTCACATACCCAGATAGAAAATGTAGGCAAGGATATATGTAGGAAGGCCACAAAATGATGAGCTCAGTTAGGACTTCCCAGGGTTCTAGGTGGCAGGATGTTGTGGAGGAAATATCTAACAGACAGACTAGAATTTCAGTCTGGGGCTCAGGAGAAAATGGGTGGAGCTGAAGCTGGAGACTGGAAATCACCAGTGTGGACAACAGAGTTCAAATGGTGATACGTGACCATGGAGGAAGACAAGTGGGATAGAGAAAAGAGATCTAAGAATAGGACCTCAGCCACAAGAGTATTTAAGAGGCCACGAAATGAGGGTGATGCTAGATAACAAACAAAAAAATAATCCTGCCAGGGAAGTAGGAGGCAAGCAGGAGAGGGTGGTGTCATGGAAACCAGAGCAGAGAGGAAGACAAGTGTTTCCAGTAGGAGGGAGTATTCAACAGTGTCAAATTCTGCCAAGACCAACATGAAAACAACTGGAAAATGCTCCTTACATGCGTATTTCAAAAGATGTATTTGTTTTTAATGGAATAGGATTTTAGGTGGGAGAAGTAGAAATAACCAGAACAACTTAAGAACTGAGGCACAGAAGGACCTATAAAATTCAATTAAATGCAGAAGGCTTTTATCGAGTACCTATAGGATGCCCAGAGGATAACTGAGACAGATTATCCAAAAATCACCAAAAAGTAATAATTAGAGATTCTTTAAATCTCTTCTTCTCATCTTATTCCGTCCTTGGAAAGTGGATTTCATAATGTGAACACTTCATATTATAAAATTTGCCTCAAGCTTTAACTCTACTCCTGTGCATTATTCCATCAGCAAGCATTCCCAACTGCTCATTCCCCACTAGAATGCAAAGCATGTCATCTGAACAATGGAAGCTTTGCAAGCCAACCTAATTATTAATACGCCCACTGGCTTTTCCAAACATATGCTTAAATATCTTCTTCACTCTAGGATTCGATAGCCTGGTATTATAAAGCAAGAAACCTCACTTGTTTCGCTGCTATAATAACCAACTGTCTTTTAGTTTTGTGGTTGGGAGGCACTGGCCACTAGGTGGAGAAAGACATTCAGAGACCCCCCCCCACCAGGCAAAGGCATGAACTGAATTTTTAGTTTCTAAGATTCCTTTAGCGACTTCTCCAGACAGTAGGTTGGGTCCAGTTGTGAACAAAAGAAATCTCTATGAAGGGCGATGCCAAATATTCCATGCACTTAGAGGTCATTACTCTTTCCCTTGGAATCCATGCATTCACTTTCCAAGAATGAGTTCCCTGCCCTTCTGATCAAGATAATCCTCAGAATTTGAATTAACGAGTCATTGTTCTGATTCTCAGCCTGGAGCCTTCCACAGAGCTCCGGGTAAAACAGCTCTTGCTTTATCTGTGAAATAGAAGGGATTATGCCCCTTTGTCTCTTCCTTCAGTCCCTGGGCCACACTCAGATATCACCCTTACCTTCAAAAAAAACATAAAGGACAACAACCATACCTTCCAGAAATATTTTCCTTTTTTCTGGGGGCCTTGGAGGAACAGAAGATTCTCAGAATTCAAAGGAATAAAACTCTTAAGGGTGAAATCTGAGAGCAAATGTTACACCCATAACCCACCCTAAGATCTGTCTTGATCTGGAATTGTAGTAAATTTCCCATTATCCTTGGATAACTTATGTGAATAGTATTTTATAAAGAAATCTGTTTCTCTAGTCAAAAGACATTTTTATTCAAATACATAAATTAACTCCATTAAATGTCTTTTGCTATATCCTTTCTCTCTCAAACATTTTAAATAATAGCATTATTTTTGTTCTTTATACTGTTTTCTTCTAAATACACATCGCTCCTATTTTTAATGCTTTAATCACTTTCACAAAAGACCTCAAATAAAGACTTTTAACTTTCTCTTCAAATAAAGTTATACATTTATTTTCTCATCCCTCATCTAGACACTTAGGCATGTCCAAATATGTGAGTTATTTACTGGAAAATGTTTTCCTACTTTCCAACTGATGGTTGTTGGCAGAGAGAAAAAAATAAGAAGTCAGAGTTGTTTCACAGATATGATTTTCCTTTTGCTCACGAATATTCCAGATTCTGCCATTTTAAACCTTATACATTTTTTTTTTTTTAAGATTTTATTTATTTGACAGCGAGAAACACAGCGAGAGAGGGAACACAAGCAGAGGGAGTGGTAGTGGGAGAAGCAGGCTTCCTGCCGAGCAGAGAGCCCGATGCGGGGCTCGATCCCAGGACCCTGGGATCATGACCTGGGCCGAAGGCAGACGCTTAACGACTGAGCCACCCAGGCGCCCCTTAAACCTTATACATTTTTTAAATGTAAAAGAGTAGACCCTATGAGTTCTTACCACAAGTATAAAAACTTTTTTTGTCTGTCTGAATGAGGCAATGGATGTTAACTAAACTTATTGTAGTAATAATTTCATAATACGTGTAAGTCGAATCATTATGCCATATACCTAAACTTATTTTTTAAATGAAAGGATAAAAGTGGAATACTGTAGACAGACAAAGATACTTAGAGAAGGAGATCACTAAAGCTAAAGAGAAACTCAGTGAGAAAATGAAAGAAGTGAGGACTGAATTAGAGAAACACAATTATCATACGGTTTCACTCATACGTGGAATATAAGAAACAGTGCAGAGGATCATAGGGTAAGGAAGGAAAAACTGAATGAGAAGTTATCAGAGAGAGAGAAAACCATGAGACTTTTAACTACAGAAAACAAACTGAGAGTTGAAGAAGGGGCAGTGAGTGGGAGGATGGGGTAACTGGGTGATGGGCATTAAAGAGGGCATGTGATGTGATGAGCACCGGGTATTATATGCCACTGATAGATTATTGAACACTACATTGGAAACTAAGTATGTACTGTATGTTAGCTAATTGAATTTAAATTTTAAAAAACAGTAAGGATTGAATGGAAAAATATCTGTTGGGATCCTGGGGTTGTATCTGCAGAACTTGTTGGCAGTTTTTACTCCAGGATGGTCCCTTTCATATTTGATACCTTACTCCTTTTATCTTCAGATTCACTGTTTTCCCTAATGTTTAAATCTTGCAAAGATACCCAAAAATCTAAAGTTAACGTTAACTTTGGTTATTCTAAGAAGAAATCGCTTTAATTAACTTAGTGATTAATTACTAACTTTACCTTTTATAGTTAACGTGGTCTGAAAAGTACAAAGTCAAATCTTTCACTCTGCTTGATTCTTTAAGCCTTTAAGAAAGTGTGCCCCATGCAAGTGTGCAAACTCCATGCACACTCAGGATCACAGAAACCTAAAGCCTAGACCTCGGGAAAAGGGAATCCTAGCCCCATCATTTGAATGATGGGACGCCGGAGCCTGGAGAAGAGAAGCACCTTCGTCCACATCTCCTGTTGCTGGTGGATGGATTCCAACCTTATCACAGGCTCCTCATACCTAGTCCAGTGCCTGTCCCACATAATGATTTTCCTGAAATAAAGACAAGTTTAACCTAAACTGCGTGTATCTGTTACACTGAGAGGAGAACAGCAGACACTTTCGGATATCTACTAGCAGAAACAAACAGAATAGGTGGTCTATACAGCTCAGATTTCTTTCATTGAGGCTTATCACATAAGGGGCTAGGGGGACCATTAGCCTGAGCCTCAAAGTTGGAATTTTCACCTTAACACCCAATAAAGTTAAACATTAAGGTTACGCGACATTCCCCACACAACTTTAAACCTGGGGCTTTTCCAGGCCCACCAAGATCATGTGACTAACACGACCATGTTGCACAATGCCATGCGTGCCATGTGTGTTAACAGCATTGCTATTTTAAATGCAGTTAGGTAAACTATAAATCTACTTTTATATTTCACCCCTCCATACACCAGAAGATTCAAAAATGGAAGTGCTCTGACCTGTTTAGACATCTGAGAACTCTGCTGACAGGAATACCAGGTTGTTCTGTGGGAAAATAGGGCATTCCTCCAAAACAGAGGCACTGTTTCTTAACATTCACCCCCTGCTGGACATTCTATTTGGAGCTTCGTAATATCATATGGTGTAAGAACATACAATCCCATGTAATCCCCATAATACCCTCCAATATAGGCACTATTATCGTACCCAGTTCATAGAGGAGGAAAGGGAGATCTAGGTTAAGTGCTCAAGCATAGACAACTAGCAAGTGGTTGAGCTAGGACTAGAGAGAGTCCCATCCTGGCTGACATCAAAGCCATGGCTGGACCACCCCCTTCCACGGGTGGGTGAATTTCCCTGCCGCAGCCCTAATGCCTCAGGAAAATTACAAGATGTTCTCCAATTCCCACTTAGTGACCTCTCAGTCTTATTTTCAGCTCTTCCCATCAGCCTATACTGCCCTTACTCACCTGGAGGAAGTAAGGTGCTCCCGCCTGTGCCAGAGAGGTGAGTGCTTACGTGAGCATCTGAGTGTGGACATCACATTCGAAGTTTAGTAACTATACAGCTCTAACGGCTAGTTGTCTTGCCTGTGACCCCGCATCCTTTCCCTGGCCTTTATCCCTAACTCATTCCTGACACTAACCATTTTAGGTCCTTATTTTACATTATAATCTATTGCATGGTGCAGTTATGGCTCATTCCTCGGCTCTTCTGCCCACTTCCAAATAATAGCCAAATCCTGTTTCTGTTTCTTTCTCCACTGACAAATGACAATATTTTTGCCCATTATACTCTCAGCATCCAAACTTTTTCAAAGACTGAGACGAGATTAGGGAACAGTTGTCCTCGATAACTTCCTAACTTGTTCTCCGTATAAGTCTCTCTTCTGCTCTCCCTGGACCTCCTATGTCTACCTACTACCCTGGATTCCTATAGTTAAGAAAGATAATGATATTACTAACTAGTGGCCACAAGTATTTGTAACTCACTGTCCCCCACCCTGTCCCTCCTGGAGAGTAAAGTGCCTTTGACAGAATTTCAGACACTGCACACCTGACAGGAAGGAGTATTCATTATAACATTTAAGTGATTATTTGCTCATATAAAGTCACCCCTTCCCCAGAGCTAAGTACCACATCTTGGAGGATGGCCAAGTATGTGCCCTCTTCCCTGAAGCAGGATGAAGCCGCTTAGGAAAGAGCAGACATTGAACCAGACCCACCCAATAGAACCGGGCCTCAATGACAAGTTCAGAAACCATGTCCAGAGCATTTAAGGCAAAAGAGAAAGGAAGTGGTCCAGGAGAGCTGTCAACTTCAGGAATATAACACAAATTGGTAGGAGCATCTAGACAGGCAAGTGGAAGAATAAAGAAATTTGCTCTGAAGCAGGTCACATCCTAAAATCTAATTAGAAAGGACTACTGGGGAAACTAGGAACAGTAAGCACGCCGGGGAGCAGAGCTCTGTTCAAATTCCTGGCCTGTGAATGGCCAGACCAAGATAGGTCCTTAGCTCCAAAAGAACCCAAACACCAGGCATGTCTCTGAGACATCAACTCGGCTCAGATAATAAGACAAGAATCTCCCTCTTAAATATAAGTGGAGAGCTTCGATCTCCAGACAAAACCTCCCTGATCAGAATGGAGACACAAATTCAGGGCCAGATGCTCTGGCACCTAGACAGAGTCCTACAAGCTCTCTGGTTTGCAGTCAGGATGGAGATGTGCCTGCTGCTGGCTCAGCAACCAAGAGGGTGGCGGTCTCAGTCTGAAGGTCTGAGATGGGTCAGGTTGGGCTATACACCCATATAACACTTGATTAGGAAACCATATCCTATCCACGCAAAGGTAAACGTGTAGGCATGGCACTGGGCAAGTGGACAGCACTATTGTGTTATCAATAAAAATAAGTCCCTCCCAGTTGGACACAGACCTGTGCAGAGCACAGCCTAGTGTGTGGAGCACAGGCTACATTCTAGCCCCCTTCTTGTTCCTCAGTCAGGCACCGTTGGGCAGTGACCAATCCATCCAACCATACCTGGCAGTCCTGGAAGATACAGTGGCTTAAAGTAGGAGATTTTTTTCCAGAAAGGTCTAGAATCGAGGGCAAGGCAAGGGTTTTCCTTCTCTCCTCTGAGGTATAACCAAGTGTCCTCCTCATATCCCCTGGGACATAGAAAGTAGAATCAAGCGGAATGTATATCAGCAGCTGATTAACAGACCTTTTTTCCTCCCAGAAAGGACATTTCAGTATGAATTCAAGCTAAGAAAGATAAGAAACCCCAAAATAAATGCTTTGGCAAAAACATCTATTTCATGACTTTTCTTTTCAAAGTCAAGTTATGCTTTTTCCTTGTTTTTTCCAGGCTTCCTAGCAGAGTTTTCATCATCTATGACCAAGCGGAGATAAGTTGGACAGATGCACCATTCTGAGGCCAAGTTCCACAGCAATTTTTTTCTAGAAATAACATCTGGCTCAATGGCGCTTTTTCCCTTGGAGGCTCGGCGGCTGTGGACGTGGCTGGCTGCTTGGCTAGCTTCACAGCTGTGGGGCCGCATCCCAAGTCGCTGTGGGCATCAGCTGCGGCTAGGCTGCATGTGACTTTGTCCTTCTGCATCCCTTCCCTGTCCTCTGACCTGGAGCGGACCCCAGAGGGGTCAGGGCGAGATTCTGGATGGCGTCAGTCCTCTGGACCTAGAAGTCGGACCTGGCTGTATGGGAACTCGCATTCTGTACCATGTTATGGTTTAGGAAAGAGGCTAATCTCCTCCGTCAGGCAGAACCTGGAGGGCAGAGGGGATGAGTTTCCCTCCACTCCCAGGGGAGATGAAATGAAAAATCTTTTTGGAGAGTGGGGCCTTTTCTGCCAGTGAAGGCTGAAGATAAAGAATGAGGAGAAAGAAAAGCCAATAAAGATACTTAGAAAGAAGTGCAGCCATTCCTAAAGGTTCCAGAAATACCTTTGTACTGGAAGAATTCTGGTCCAGCAATTCTTTGAAAACAATGTTTTCATTTTCTAAATACTACATGCTCATTAAAGGAGCTACAGGAAAAGAAAAAAAAAAACATAATACACACCTGGAGAGGATCATGTTTCTACCATCCAAACTCAGCCCATTTGGGTATTTCCTTCCTACCCTTTTTCCTCTGTATATAGAATGCTGGGGGTTGGGGGGTCCTAGAGTTAATCATACATGATGCATGTTTTCATACTCGTGATATCAATTATACAAATTTTGCCATGTTCATGGTCCTCACCATTTTAGTAGCTACAGAGCAGTTATATCAATTTTCTAAATTATTCTCTCATAATTTAGGCTCCATGGACACCAAAGAGACATTTTTAAAAGATGAACTGACTCAGCAAAGAAAAGATTAGAACAGGCAATGATTGGGAAGAAAAAGTGGAAGGAAAGTGGAAGGTTTCCCCAGCCTGTGAAACTAGAAGGTTGGTGACACAAACAGCAGGAGTATTAGAACTAGAAGGAGCCCACTCGGACTGAGGTCTATGGACCGGCCATGTCACATTTCCTGAGAGCCTGTTAGATGCAGAACCCTGGCCTCCACCCAGACCCACTGAACCCAAGTCTGCATTCTCCAAGGCCCCAGGAGCAGTTCATACGCACGTTAGAGATTGCCAATCACAATTCCTCTCCCTAACCAGAGATACAGAGTCTGTCCACACTCGCCCAGCTGCATAGTGGCAGACTTGGTCTTGGCTTCTATTTAACCAAAATTCATCTTCTTCAACTAATAATAACAACAGGTAATATTATCAATGCCTAGATGCCAGCAATTACTCTAATGGCTTTACACCTAGTTCTCACAACAGCCCTATTAGTGCCTCAATTTTACAGATCAAACAACTGAGTTGTAAGCAACTTGCCCGGCATCCTATAATAGTAACTGAAGAACTAAGACTGAACGCTGGCTTCAGCAGTTGTGTTCCTTTTTTTTCCTTCTCATGTTTATTTGAGACAGAAAGAGAGCATGCAGGAGTGGGTGGGGGGGGGGGTAAGGGGGGCGTGCTCGGGGCAGAAGGAGAGGGAGACAAGCAGACTTTCCGCCTGAGCAAGGAGCCCAATGCAGGGGCTTGAAGCCCTTTGCTTAATCTTGCCAGCCATCTCTGTCATCATGGTTAAATGTAGTGTATGCCTCTTCCACAGACAGAGGTTTAGTCTGTTTTGTGGAATTAATTGATGAACTGGGAAAACTGAACTGTAAGGTATGAATTTAGAATGTGACTTCAGGGTCAATTTAATAGCAATATTTTGCTTTTTCATTTGTAAAATAAATATTTCCATTCTGTAAAAAAAAAAAAGCTGTATTTAACCCAGCTTCTCTGACAAGTATCACATTTAAATACGCTTGGGACATACTTAAATATGACAGTATGCATAGCTATGTGGATTTGAACCAAAGAAATCTAGTTTCCCGCCTATTCTTCATCAATCACTCTGCCTATAGAACTGCATCAGTCAGTAAGCCCTATCAAGTAAAAAATCACGATAGGCCGTGTACAGAGGTTTACATCTATTAGAAACTGGCTATGTGTCGGGCTTCCCTCCCTACTGGATTTTCCATTATTTTCTATTTACCCAATGGCTTTTTCTCCCAATTCACTCACTGACTTATTCTTCAAGATGTTCACGTGTTCCTTATTAGTTATTAGAGCCCTACTCAGAAGATGATGATGATCAAAGCAGGAATCTGCATTCTAGAGGGAAAGATCAAATAAATCATTACATGCATACAGGAAGCAGTGCGAGGAAGGAAAAGTATATAGTGCTGAGAAAACCCAGCAGAGGGTCAGGAACTCGTCTTAGAGTCCCCCTTCTTCATCTCTGCCCCTCCCTACAGTTCCTACATACCTGACCTCTCTCCATCATTGTCTCTCCCACCCAAACATCAAACTGCTCTTCCTAACTCCCCCCTTACCTTCAGCACCTGTCCTACCATCCCACTGCTGCTGTAACCAATTACTACGATCTTAGTGACCTAAAACAATTTATTTTCTCAAAGTTCTGGAAGTAAGACATTCAAAATGGACCTTCCCGGCTAAAACCAACAGGTTGGCAGGGCTGCATTCCTTTCTAAGTCTCCTAAGGGAGGCTGGGTTTCCTCACCTCTCCCAGTTGTCAGGACTGCCCCCTTCTCGCCAGCAACTGCACCACCCTGACCTCTAATTCTGTTGTCACATCTTCTCCGACTCGGATTCTCCTGCCTTCTTCTTTACCTTATAAAGATCCCTATGATTACGTTAAACCCACTGGATAATCCAGGATAATCTCTACCTCTAGATCTGTAACTTAATCACATTGGCAAAGTCCCCTTTGCCATGTGTACCAACATATTTACAGGGTCAGGGGATTAGGACGTGGACATCTTGTGGGGGCCATTATTCTCTTCCCGTATGAGGCTTATTCTATCTTGCCTGCCCTGGTCCTTGATTCTGTCTCATTTCTTCCCTTCATCCTATTACCCATCATCTCCCTCTCATTCTTTCCCCTCATAACACAACCACGTAATAATTCCAGTAACACATCAGCCAAACAGGAAGAAGGAAGCGTAATGGGTCAACCTGTGAGCCATGACTTTTCCACTGGACCATAACCTTTCTTATTTTTTTTTCAAAAAAAGCTTTTGTCTTGGATTTAATTTTCTGAAAACCGAAACAGCACATTTCCTGGTTTAGAATGTGCCTACAAAACAATAGAAAGACGATCATTTTTTCCAGGTAATTTTGGTAAAGGAAAAAGTTACACTGAAACGTTCATTATATTGATACAGACACTGGGAATGTCAGTATATGTCAAAAGGAACAATTCCAAAATTCTACCCTAAAAATAATTAAGGATAAATACAAAGATGCACAATTATTTGTCATGATGATTAGAAAAAAACCTAAATATTCAAGATCACAGGATTATAGGATCACGACAGTTCACTATATAGCCTTTAAGATAATGTTGTAACACATATTAAGTGATATGGAAATAATGATATCAATTTCAGAACAATACAATACAGCTGGTTAATCTACACGATTATGTCCAGAATTATATACCTAACATGACCACAGAATTGGGTTTTTTTTTTATTCTTTTGGCTTTATATGTAGTTTTCTAATTGTTCCACTATAACTTAGATTTCTAAGCAATAAAAAAGCAGAGTTTTTAAAAGTAGGGTTTACTGATGAAAACGTACAAATATTTAAAAGTTTAAAGTAACAGCAATAATAATCAGAATGCATTTAGTTGTTTTCAGTTCACAAAGCATATTTTCATGCAAACTCTCCATCCATAAAAATGATTTGGACACTAGCCGGGAATATTTACATTCAAAACAATCACTGAGAATGTTTGTACAGGACACGGTCTTGGAAGACAGGGATAGCAACAAAGAACATTTAGGCTTACAATCCATTATAAAATATTTGGGTTCCTTGAGCTCGGGTTTACCATCGTGTACCAGAACTCACTGCATGTTCAGGAATCATCTGACCTGCTTTGCATCACCTTTTATGAATTGGAGCTTGGGGAACCAATGCAAATATTTTTATTCTCTGGCTACTGC
This sequence comes from Procyon lotor, assembly GCA_028646535.1. NCBI lineage: Eukaryota > Metazoa > Chordata > Mammalia > Carnivora > Procyonidae > Procyon > Procyon lotor. The sequence continues at coordinate 89,207,137 of CM053609.1, read as the reverse complement.
TATTTTTTTAATTAATAAACTATCCTTCATCTCTGGCCCGAGAGTTTTGTATCTCCTCCCAGCATCCATGAACCTGTGGCAGTCTAACCTATTAGCTTGCAAGTACGGCAAAATCCCAGACCCTCAGTCTTTGACAACCAGCAATTAAGCTAGGAAGGGTCTGGAGACAGATTTTTTTTAATTCATGCTTGTATTTAACTCTAGCAGAACCACAGAATCCACTCCTATAAGAATATGTGAAACAAAATGATTGCTCTCTGCTTTTCAGCTCTTCATCCACTGTAGCTTTCTCAACAGTCTTCAAGGATAGTGGGAACAGGAGGATTTTGGGATCATGCTATTTGCTTTTGTCTCTAGTGATCTTCCAGACTTCAGTCCATCCCAGCAGCCCACACAGTTATCTAAGGCTTGGCTGATGTCTCCTCATCCTACAGGATTCCTGCATCTATGGCAGGTCTGCAAATGTGTTTGCCCAAAGCCGGAGTGGGGGTGACTTGCCCCATGTATGGAAGCCGTCACACCACTGTTATCCACAGAAGGCTGGCTTGCCTGATTTTGTTCTTTCTCTCTCTCTCTCTGTTTTTCTTTTTACCTAGAATTGGGTTCTTCAAGGCTTCCTGTGTTCACTTTTCTCCCCTAGCCCCATAGAAAAGAATAATTTTAATTTTATCTGAGTTTTTAGTTGTTGGTACCAGGAGAGTAGATATTTTTCCTATTCTTCTATATCATAACCAAAGTAGAAACTTTATTAACTCTTAACTTTGGTATATACACTTGCAAGACAGCATATAGGAATTCCAAAACTATTTTATACAAAAACTCAGGAGCTGTTCTTGGGTGCGTGTCCAAATTCAGCTCATACAGAAACTTGGGATATAATCAACCAACCTTGAACACTAGGCAGTATAGTTAAGAGACAACTGACAGTTGCTGGCAGCTCTACTCACTAAAACCCATGGAAATTTTTACTTTGCCTAGAATGGTAAACCTCAGCGACCAAAACAAAAGAGAGAGCTGTAAAAATTAGATTTGATTGCATGCTTGAAACTAAGGACAGAAAAAAACTACAGAATTAATCTTAAGAAAAGTCCTTTTTAATATTGCCATTTGAAAGAGACTTAAAAATGTTGAACTAGTTGAAAATCAATAGTTCAGCACAACTGAGATCCCCTCATCTTCAAGATTTGATAATCTAGCTATACAATTAAGGAAAACCTCTTAAAATGCTCCACTATTTCATGAATTTGGGTTTTACTGGAAGTCAAATTATGTCCTAAAAAACTACAGGCATATAGAGGTTGTATTTCCTATCAAATCAGAGACCATAGCAGAGAAGGATGATGGCTCTTTTAAACACCCCTTCCCACAAAATGGGAAACAAATCCCATTTTGATTTTCAAAATCACAAAATCTGACTATCTGCTACCAACTAGCCTCCTTGTCTTTTTGTTAGTACCCACTACTACTTGCCTTTATGAGTTAGGAATTTTCTCACTTATGCTTCAGTATAAAATTATTTTGTTTAAATATACATTTTTGAGTATCTAGTATATATTTAACATCAACTCCCACAAGAGATGTGAGAGCAAACGGGATGTGCTTACTACCCCTGAAGATTTCAGGACAAATTATATCAGATTTCCATCTGAAATTTTAGTTCTTCCTAATCTCCTCCTCTTCCATCCTCCCAATCCCACTGGACCCCCTCACACGTCATCCCACTAAACTTTATTTCCCTATAAGTCAGCTGCCTTATAGATTCCTGACTCCTACTTGAAGCAATACTGGCCCCTCCACCTTGCCCTACAGAGCTTAGATTCCCTGCTTCTCACAGACTGTCCCTCTCAATTCAAAAGCAATCTGGCCCCAAGATCCAGCTCTCTTTGTTCAGAGAACATCTCCTCCTGATTATACCCCAGATGAAGCCATTCCCAACACAAGGTGTCCTCTGGTGAACACAACTAACATGTATCCACACATCAAGCCTCCTAGTTCCTTGAACACACTGCAAAATGTAATACATTATGCCATAGGAAAGCCAATGGTATGTATCACCCATTCAAAACCAGACATTCTTTCATACTCTCTTAGTTCCATTCTGGTATGCTTCCTATCCTAACTGTTTCTTAGGGCAGAATGAAAATGGGAAGACCACAGATTCCATATATCTGTATCTCTTATGTGAATTTCAGACCTGGATCAGAGCATCTCTCAGATTTCCCTAGGCATTCTCCAATCCTCGATTTTTTTTTTAATATTTTATTTATTTATTTGACAGAGAGAAGGAGATCACAAGTAGGCAGAGAGGCAGGCAGAGAGAGAGGAGGAAGTAGGCTCCCTGCTGAGGAGAGAGCCTGATGTAGGGCTCCATCCCAGGACCCTGAGACCACGACCTGAGCCGAAGACAGAGGCTTTAACCCACTGAGCCACCCAGGCGCCCCTCCAATCCTAGATTTTTAGAAGTAGAATTGCCTAGTGTCTGTGGTAAATTGTTTAGAAAGATGGACACAAGAATTTCCGTCCCATAAACCCTTTGCAGTTAGGTTTTACCACTATTTTCATAAAGCTATGGAAGCTCTCTTGAAATCTGTGCTAGCCCTCTGACTTGATTTTACCAATAGAATGCACTAGAAGTAGAGATATATGGTTCCAATGCTAGGCTTTCAGGAATCTTGTAACTTCTATTTCTATGCTCCTAAAACACTTCCTGATGGAATGCTGCCCAGAGAAAAAGCAGTGCTGTAAGGAAGCCCAAGCCAGTCATGTGGAGAAGCCACAAGAAGAATCAAGGTGCCCTACTTGCAGCTCCAGTTGAACCCAGTCTTAAACCAATCTGCCAGCTGAATGTATCCATTTGAGTGACTCCAGGCAACGGAAGTACCACCCAGCCAACCCACAGACCATGAAAAATAGCTACATTTGGGGATGGCTGTTATACAGTAACAAAAACTGAAATAATATCTAAGGCCAATATTTTTAGAACAAGATTCCCTGGGTATGAATCCTACTTACTAGCTATGTGGCCTTAGGCTAGTTATCCAACCTCTCTGGAACATAACATCTACCCCTTCTTCCATAGGAACACAGTATTCACTGGGTACATGACTGCTCAGCTACACTACATTCCCCAGCCTCTCTTACATTTAGTAACCATGTGACTAAGGAACATGAACTGAATAAACATGTATAATTTTTTTATCTGGACCCTAAGACACTGGACCTGCACTTCTTTATGCTCCCTTCCCTTTTTGAAGAACCAGATGCATGTACCCACAACCTAACTTGAACCACAGACAACCTAGCCTTTTTTAAAAATGCAACCTAGCTTCATAACCTAGCCCACAACCTTGTTTCAACTTCTAGACAAAGACAACATCTGAGAAAATAGTAGAGAAACAAGATGAAAAGAATGTGGTCCCCTGAATGACTCCATGGATCCCACTGCCTCCCCAGCCTAGACTCATTAGACTACAGCATAAGAGAAATACACTTCTGTGCTCTTTAAGCTACAATATTGTTCACTTTCTTTGTTTTAGCATTTAACTTTTATCCTAACTAATATACCCTCTATGCCTTAGCTTTAAATAAAATGCTTAAGGTCAATTTAAAATTGTTTGGTATTTTTTTCATGAAGAAAAGATGATAGGGACATCATAATAAAAGTATTAGGGTCTTTCAATATTCCTTTACAGGAAAAGTATCTGGCTGCATTGAATACTGTAAGACAGTCTGAAAAATTCAGTTCAAGAAAATGTCTTATAACTTATTATAAAGCACAATGTACTAAGGTTACAAAAAATTTTCTAGCAATTTTGACATTGGTTGAAAAGTATTCTAAAGGCATTCAATGTATTCAGTCTACTATTGGGCTAAGATTAGTTGCTCATCTTAGCAATGTATACTTTTGAAGTATCTAATCTCAATACTTGGCCAAATGAAGTCAGATTCCTGTTTCAACCTGGATATTCAATAGTTTTAAATTTATTAATAGTAAATGAGGCAACTGATTTTACCAGATTCAACACACTACTTAATAGTGTAAGATAAGCTTTTCTTTCTATTTTGTGGTCCATTCCATTACCTTGGGGGTTAATCATGGAGACAACATGATTGAATGGAATAAAGTTTTCTTATTGTTTTTAACCCAGTGGAATTCATTTGAAGGTTAAATAACTGGAAACAAGGCTAAGAAGCCAATGTTCATGGGAAGATGTTAAGGACAAATGTCTTATTTAAATATTCATGCTAGAAAGGAATTATTCTCTGAAATCTCTTTCATTTAGAACAGTCCATGTATAGCAGGAATTTTGTTAAGCTTGTAACAAGCTTTGAGCAGATGTGGAACAAAGGCAAAATGTGACCCAATGTTAACAGGGTCTGAAAAATCACAGAACTGTACTATTTTACACTAGTCTGCCAAAATTCATACTGGATGACTCATTAGAAGTTGATAAAATAAAAATGGATAAAATATGCATAAAGCCCTACACAAGTATGTTGTTTTCATGTTTTTTTGGTTGTTACAGAATTTGGGTTAAAACTAATGATTATAAGGCTGAGGGAATAACCATTTAATTCAAGAATAAAATTAAAAACTCGCTTATACATTTCTTCATACTTAAATGAGTAGATTCTTGGTATTTTAAGGTTCATTTTGGCATCCTAAGATTGATAATTATAGGGAATGAGACAAGGTAAAAAGCCAATACCTATTTCTAGGATATTAGGAATATTAGAATCCTTGTGAAGAGGGGATAGGGAGATAAGCCAATGATAATTTATGTAAAATAGTTTGGATGTATATTGAATAACCATCAAGCAACCTTTCTTTAGTACTGGGTTGTGAGGGACAGGAGGGATGGTACAAAGACCAGAAGTTTTCTACTTACCAGAATGGGTTGGAACCACATCATGAATATGATCACATACTACCCATTTCCAACTTAGCCCTTCATGTGATTAAGAGATTTAAATAAAATTAGAAGCTGCATATTAGAAACTGAGCAAATTAACATGGGTCTCCATGGCAGATTCTGTTAGCTGGCCTCTAGATTCCTAATATATCTTCTTCCTAGGAATCTGGCAATGAAAAAACCAGGTTTTGAGTTGTAGATGTAGTAGTTATTACTTTAAAATTTAATTCTTTCAGATTACTTAATATTATAAAGGGACAAATTATAATTTTATTATGAGGAAGCCAGACAAATACCACTGTAACCAAGACACCAAAGTTAACATCACCAATAAGCAGGTGAACCAGCATCATTTGCCTCCTGACGTGGTACACTGTGAGGAACACAACCTTAACTTTTACTGTATTCCTACCAAAACCCATAACCTGAGTCTGATCATGAAGAAACATGAGATTAACCCAAAGTGAAAAACATTTTACAAAACATTCATTTATATATTCTTCAAAAATTACCTCTTGAAAGACAAAGGCTGAGTAATTGTCCAAACTAAAGGAGACTTACAGAGACATGATGACTAAATGAAATGCATGACCTTCAGTTGAATCCACTATTAGTGGGAAAATTGCCATGAAAAAATTTGAATATGGATTACAAATTATAAAGTGGTATCAGAAAGATGTTATATTTCCTGAATTTGAAAATTATACTGTAGCAATAGATGAGAATGAGCTCATTCTTAGGAAATACATGTTTAAATATTTAGAAATAAAGGAATATGGTACCTGCAACATATTCTCAAAGGTCCAGGACAGACTATATATAAAGGGAGAAGGCATGATAAAAACAAATGTGGCAAAAATGTGAATAATTGGTGATTCTGGATTAAGACTTTATGGAAGAATAGAGATAGTCCAAGATGGTGGAGGAGTAGGAGACCTTAGTTTTGTCTGGTCCCAGGAATTTAGCTAGATTGCCATCAATCATTCTGAACACCTACAAACTCAACCAGAGACCTAAGAAAAGAACAGCTGCAACTCTACAAATAGAAAAGCAACCACTTTCTGCAAGAATGACAAGATGAGGGGCGCCTGGGTGGCTCAGAGGGTTAAGCCTCTGCCTTTGGCTCAAGTCATGATCTCAGGGTCCTGGGATCGAGCCCCACATCGGGCTCTCCGCTCAGCAGGGAGCCTGCTTCGCCCCCTCTCTCTGCCTGCCTCTCTGCCTACTTGTGATCTCTCTCTCTGTCAAATAAATAAATAAAATCTTTTTAAAAAAAAAAAGAATGACAAGATGAAAAACTCACCTCAAAAAAAGAGAACAAGAGGCAGTGCTGACTACCAGGGACCTAATCAGTACGGATATAAGTAAGATGTCAGAACAAGAGTTCAGAATAACGATTATAAAGATAGTAGCTTGGCTTGAAAAAAGCATAGAATACACTAGAGAATCCCTGTCAGGAGAAATAAAAGAACTAAAATCTAATTGAGTTGAAATAAAAAGACAATTAATGAGATGCAATAAAAAATGGAGGCTCCAAGTACTAGGATGAATAAGGCAGAAGAGAGTTAGTGATGTAGAAGACAAAATGATGGAGAATAAAGAAGCTGAGAAAAAGAGAGATAAACAATTACTGGATCACCAGGGGAGAATTCAAGAGAAAAGTGATACCATAAGGTGAAATAATATTGAATAATTGGGATCTCAGAAGAAGAAGAAAGAGAAAGGGGGGCAGAAGGTATTTTGGAGCAAATTATAGCAGACAACTTCCCTAAACTGGGGAAGAAAACAGGTATTAAGGTCCATAAGACACAAAGAATCCCCCTCAAATCAATAAAAATAGGTCAACACCTTGACATATAATAGTGAAACTTGCAAATCTCAGAGACAAAGAAAATCCTGAAAGCAGCTCAGGAAAAGAGATCTGTAACATACAATGGTAGAAATATTAGCTTGGCAGCAGACCTATCCACAGAGACCTGGAAGGCCAGAAAGGACTGGCATTGATATATTCAGGGTGCTAAATGATAAAAATTGTAGCCAAGAATACTTTAATCCAGCAAGGATGTCATTGAAAATAGAAGGAGTGATAAAAAAAATTCTTCAGGACAAACAGAAATTAAAAGATTTTGTGATCACCAAACCAGTCCTACAAGAAATATTGAAAGGGGTCCTCTAAGCAAACAGAGAGCCCAAAAGTAGAGCAGAAAGGCACAGAGCCAATATACAGTAACAGTCACCTTACAGGTATACAATGGCACTAACTGTATATCTTTCAATATTACTCTGAATGTAATGGGCTAAATGCCCCAATCAAAAGATGCAGGGCAACAGATTGAATAAAATAGCAAGACCCATTGATATGCTGTCTGCAAGAGACTTATTTTAGACCCAAAGACACCTCCAGATTGAAGGTGAAGAGGTGGAAAGCCATTTATCATGCTAATGGACATAAAAAAAAAAAAAATCTGAGTAGCATTCCTTACATCAGACAAATCAGATTTTAACGCAAATACTATAATAAGAGATGAGGAAGAACACTATATCACACTTAAAGAGTCTGTCCAACAAGAAGATCTAAGAATAGTAACTATTTGTGCCTCTAACATGGGAGCAGCCAACTATATAAACCAATTAATAACAAAATCAAAAAGCCACATTGATGATAATACAATAATAGTAGGAGGCTTGACTATCTCACTCACAGCAATGGACAGATCATCTAAGCAGAAGATCAACAAGGAAACAAGTGCTTTGAATTATACACTGGACCAGATGGACTTCACAGATATATTCAGAGTATACCATCCTAAAGTGACAGAATACACATTATTCTCAAGTGTACATGAAGCACTCTCCAGATTAGATCACATCCTGGGTCACAAATCAGGTCTCAACTGGTACCAAAAGACTGGGATCATTTCCCAAATATTTTTAGACCACAGTGCTTTGAATCTTGAACTCAATCACAAGAGGAAATTTGGAAAGAAAAATACATGGAGGCTAAAGAGCATCCTACTAAGGAATGAATAGGTCAACCAGGAAACTAAAGAAGAATTTAAAAAATTCATGGAAACAAATGAAATGAAAGCAGAACTGTTCAAAACCTTTGGGATGCAGCAAAGTTGGTCCTAAGAGGGAAGTATACAGCAATGCAAGCCTTTCTAAAGAAACAAGAAGGTCTCAAATACACAATCTAACTTCACACGTGAAGGAGCTGCAAAAAGAACAGCAATTAAAGCCTAAACCCAGCAGGAGAAGAGAATTAATAAAGATTAGAACAGATCAATGAAATAGAAACCAAAAGAACAATAGAACAGATCAATGAAACTAGGAGCTGGTTCGTTGAAAAAATTAATTAATTAATTTTTAAAAATTTAAAAATTAATAAGATTGATAAACCCCTGGCCAGACTTATCAAAAAGAAAAGAGAAAGGAGCAAATAAATAAAATCATGAATGAAAGAGGAGAGATCACAACCAACACTGAAGAGATACAAACAATTGTAAGAACATATTATGAGCAACTATATGCCAACAAATTAGGCAATCTGGAAGAAATGGATGCATTCCTAGAAACGTATAAAGTACCAAACCGGAAACAGGAAGAAACAGAAAACCTTAACAGACCCATAACCAGCAAGGAAATTGAAGCTGTAATCAAAATTCTCTCAACAAACAAGTTCAAGGCCAGATGGCTTCCTAGGGGAATTCTACCAAACATTTAAAGAAGAATTAATACCTATTCTTCTGAAGCTGTTTCAAAAAATAGAAATGGAAGGAAGACTTCCAAACTCTATGAGTTTGGTTTCAAAAGCAGACCAAGACCCCACCAAAAAGGAGAATTACAGACCAATATCCCTGATGAACATGGATGTCAAAATTCTCACCAGATACTAGCCAACAGGATCCAACAGTACATTAAAAGGATTATTCACCATGACCAAATGGGATTTATTCCTGAGCTGCAAGAATGGTTCAACATCCACAAATCAATGTGATATAATACATTAATAAAAGAAATGACAAGAACCATATGATCCTCTTAATAGAGGCAGAAAAAGCATCTGACAAAGTATAACAACCTTTCTTGATTAAAACTCTTCACAGTGTAGGGTAGAGGGAACATACCTCAATATCATAAAAGCCATCTATGAAAAACCCATAATGAGTATCATTCTTGATGGGGAAAAATTAAACTTTTCCCCTAAGGTCAGGAACATGACAGGAATATCCCTCTCACAACTGTAGTTCAGCACAGTACTAGAAGTTCTAGCCTCAGCAATCAGAAACAAAAAGAAGTAAAAGGTATCTGAATCATCAAAGAAGGCACCAAACTCTCACTCTTTGCAGATAACTTGATACTCTTTGGGGAAAACCCAAAAGACTCTCGCCACTCAAAATTGCTAGAACTCATACAGGAATTCAGTAAAGTAACAGGATATAAAATCAAAGCACAGAAATCAGCTACATTTCTATACACTAACAATGTGACAGAAGAAAGAGAAATTAAAGAGTTAATCCGATTTATAATTGCACCCAAAACCATAAGATACCTAGGAATAAACCTAACTGAAGAGGCAAAGAATCTGTACTCAGAAAACTACAGAACCATGAAAGAAATTAAGGAAGACACAAAGAAATGGAAAAACGTTCCATGCTCATGGATTGGAAGAACAAATATTGTGAAAATGTCTATGCTACCTAGAGCAATCTACACATTTAATGCAATCCCTATCAAAATACCATCAACTTTTTTCACAGAGCTGGGACAAATAAAATTTGTATGGAAAAGAAAAGACCTCAAACAGCCAAAGGAATGTTGAAAAAGAAAACCAAATCTGATGGCATCACAATGCTAGACTTCAAACTCTATTACAAAGCTGTAATCACCGGGGCACCTGGGTGGCTCAGTGGGTTAAAGCCTCTGCCTTCAGCTCAGGTCATGATCTCAGAGTCCTGAGATCGAGCCCCGCCTCAGGCTCTCTGCTCAGCAGGGAGCCTGCTTCCCCACTCTCTCTGCCTGCCTCTCTGCCTACTTGTGATCTCTCTCTCTGTCAAATAAATAATTAAAAATCTTTAAAAAAAAAAAAAAAAGCAAAGCTGTAATCACCAAGATGGCATGTACTGACACAAAAACAGATACACAGATCAAGAGAACAGAATAGAGAAGCCAGAAAGGGACCCTCAATTCTACGGTCAACTATTCTTTGACAAAGCAGGAAAGACTGTCCAATGGAAAAAAGATAGTCTCTTCAACAAAGGGTATTGGGAAATTGGATACCACATGCAGAAGAATGAAACTGAGCCATTTCCTTACACCACACAGACTCAAAATGGAAGAAAGATCTCAATGTGAGACAGAAATCCACCTGGGTTGTGGACATTGGGGAGGGTATGTGCTGTTAAGTGCTGTGAAATGTGTAAGCCCGATGATTCACAGACATGTACCCTGGGCAAATAATACATTATATGTTAATAAAAAAAATTAAAAAAAAAAAAAAAGAAATGGGCAGAAGATATGAACAAACATTTCTGCAAAGAAGACAGCCAAATGGCTAATGGACACATGAAAAAGTGCTCAATATCACTTAGCATCAGGGAAATGCAAATTAAAACCTCAATGAGATAACCATCTCACACCTGTCAGAATGACTAAAATTAACAAGTTTGGAAATGACAGATATTGGCTAGGATGTGGAGAAAGGGGAACCCTCTTACACTGTTGGTGGGAATGCAACTTGGTGCATCCACTCTGGAAAACAGTATGGAGGTTCCTCAAAAAGTAGAAAATAGAGCTACCCTACGACCCAGGAATCGCACTACTAGGGATATACCCCAAAGATACAAATGTAGTGATCTGAAAGGCACCTGCACTCCAATGTTTATAGCAGCAAGTCCACGGTAGCCAAACTGGAAAGAGCCCAGATGTCCATCAACAGATAAATGGGTAAAGACGAAGTGGCACCTATATACAATGGAATACTACTTGGCCATCAAAAAAAGAAATCTTGCCATTTGCAATGACATGAATGAGAACTAGAGGGTATTATGTTAAGTGAAATAAGTCAATCAGAGAAAGACAAGTATCATATGCCCTCATTCATATGTGCAATTTAAGAAACAAAACAGAGGATCATATGAGAAAAGAGGAAAAAAAATAAAACAAAATGAAATCAGAAAGGGAGATAAACCATAAGAGATTCTTAATCATGGGAAACAAACCGAAGGCTGCTGGAGGGGAAGGGGGCAGGGAGATGGGATAACTGGATAATGGACATTAAAGAGGGCTAGTGATGTAACGAGGACTGGGTCTTATATTTTGTTCCTCAAATATGTTTATTTTTTCAGTGTTACAGGATTAATTGTTCATGCACCACACCCAGTGCTCCATGCAATATGTGCCCTCCTCAATACCCACCACCCAGCTCGCCCAACCCCCCACTCCCTCCCCTCCAAAACTCTCAGCTTGTTGCTCACAGTCCACAGTCTCTCATGGTTCATCACTCCCTCTGATTTCCCCCCATTCACCCTTCCCTTCCTTCTCACAATGCCCTCCATTTTTTCCCTTATGCTCCACTCATGAGACCATAAGATAATTGATTCTCTCCACTTGACTTATTTCACTCCGCATAATCTCTTCCAGTCCCGTCCATGAACCCCAAGAGGGTTCCCCTTTCTCCACATCCTCCCACCAACAGTGTAAGAGGGTTCCCCTTTCTCCACATCCTCGCCAACATCTGTCATTTCCAGACTTGTTAATTTTAGTTGGATATTCATCCTTTCTGATGGAGGCATAATATTCCATTGTGTATATGAACCATATCTTCTTTATCCATTCATCTGTTGAAGGGCATTTTGGTTCTTTCCAAAGTTTGGAGATTATGGCCACTGCTGCTATGAACATTGGGGTACACGTGGCCTTCTTTGTACTGCATCTGCTTCTTTGGGGTAAATATCCAGTAGTGCAATTGCAGGGTCATAGGGTAGCTCTATTTTTAATTTCTTGAGGAATCTCCACACTGTTTTGCCAAGTAGCTGCACCAACTTGCATTCCCACCAACAGTGTAAGAGGGTTCCCCTTCCTCCACACCCTCTCCAACATTTGTTGTTTACTGTCCTGTTGATTTTGGCCATTCTAACTGGTGTAAGGTGGTATCTCAGTGTGGTTTTGATTTGAATCTCCCTGATGGCTAAAAATGATGAACATTTTTTCATGTGTCTGTTAGCCATTTGTATGTCTTCTTTGGAGAAGTGTCTGTTCGTGTCTTCTGCCCATTTTTTGATGTGATTATCTGTTTTGTGAGTGTTGAGTTTGAGGAGTTCTTTATAGATCTTAGATATCAGACCTTTGTCTGTAGTGTCATTTGTGAATAACTTCTCCCATCCTGTGGGTTGCCTGTTTGTTTTGTTGACTGTTTCCTTTGCTGCAAGCACTGGCTATTATTAAGACTGATGAATCACTGACCTCTACCTCTGAGACTAATAATACATTATATGTTAAGTAATTGAATTTAAATTAAAAAATTAAAATAAAAATAAAGTATTGGCTATATTACCAAAAAATGTAAAAATATGGGAGAACTATGTATTATTCTTGCAACTTTTCTTTAAATTTATAGTTATTTTAAATTTAAAAATGTTTAAACTTAACTGTTTTAAAATATGAGCTTATTTTTTAAAAAATAAAATAAAATATGAAGTTATTAAGACTTGAAATACAAGAAACATTATCACTGTTTTCAATACCCACCATCTTTGGGTAATCTTTAATAATGTTGGTGAGTTCTAGAACAACAACAACAAAAAAAAGGTTATTTCTTAGCAAACTAAGAATGTAGATCATTAGACCTATTCATTAATCAGACAGTTTTAAGTATTCATGTATGTGTTCAAAATGGATATTTTTCAGAGCGCTCTTTTTTTGCAGTCATTCCATGGGTAATATCTGAAAATGTTTTGAGTGAACATTGTTAACTGTCTAATATCCAGAAAGCAAAACTATGAATATCATGAGTTGGTACTATGTATGGTGCACTCCAAATCCAAAGATCTATGGCTACCCTACAAATTCAATCCTTCAGCATTACTGGCCTATGTTATGTACCAGGTACTGTGTTGTTGATAGGTCAAGTCAGAGCACAACCATAGTTTGCAATGGACCACCAGTTCCCACGTGGATCTCTCCAACCCAGACCTCTCCTGAGCTGCAATTCTACATGGACCATCTTCACTTGGATGTCTCAAAGGCATCTTAACATGTACCTGCCAAACAGCACACTTGATGTTCTCCTCCAAATCTAGGTATCCTCCACTCTTTCTCTGTGTCAATGATCAGTGAATCCTTCTAGTTGTTTCACGGAGAAAGACAGGAGTCACCTCTACATCTTCCATTTTATCTTCTACCTTCTAACCACAACCAATCAGTTACCAAGTCCTCCTGATTTCACCTGTAAATATATCTTTATCAACTTTTCTTATCTCTATCCAAGAGAAGCAAGTCAGTTTAGTAATACAGATCATGAATTATGGAATCAGATTACTTGGATTGAAAGCCAAGCTCCAATCTCATAGCTGTGTAACCTTGGACAAAATACCTCAGTTTTCTCTTGCTGTGCCTGGGTGGCTCAGTGGGTTAAAGCCTCTGCCTTCAGTTCAGGTCATGATCTCAGGGTCCTGGGATCGAGCCCTGCATCAGGCTCTCTGCTTGGCAAGGAGCCTGCTTCCCCACTCTCTCTGCCTGCCTCTCTGCCTACTTGGGATCTCTCTCTCTCTCTCTGTCAAATAAATAAATAAAATCTTAAAAAATTAAAAAAACAAACTCAGTTTTCTCATCTGTAAATTTGGGACCAATAATAGTATCTACTTCATAAGACTCTTAGAGTAAATATTACTCTGTCCTTTACCACCACTCCAGTCCAAATAACCATCAGCCCTCAAGTAGACCAGCCTTTTGTTGATCTCCCTAATTCCACACTTGTACCTCCCTAACCAATACAAGAACTAGGTGATCTTTATTAAAAACACTTGTAAGCATCTCACTGCCCTGCCTAATGTGTCCCAGTGGCTTCCTATTGCCCTTGAATACAATTCAAACATTTTTCCAAAACTTGTGTGTTTCTGCATGACTTTAGCCTAATGTTTCTCCAACCTTTGACAGCTGAAGACCACGTGATGGTCAGCTGACACAGTCCTACAAGTTTTAAATTAAAAAAAAGAAGGAAAGGCTCAATCCAATTATATTTAAAATAATAAAAATATAACTTAAAAATAAAAATGAAAGCGGTCACATGAAAAGTGAGAGCTAGTATATTATGTGCAATTTTTCACATATAGGCAGCCTATTTTCTTATATTTTCTCTTAAACTTTGAAGTCCTAAATTACAGTTGTAGATATCAGGAATGGCAATCTAGAATGGACCTTCAGACAGCTTATAATGGAATTAAGCAGATGATCCAAAAATTATAGGATGATTTTTCACTCAAGATCTTTCAAAGCTCTGTAAGATGCTGCTGAGTCAAGGAACCCAGCACACACAAAAGCAGAAAGGTTAGCAACTGGATCCAATTCTCAGTCCACTCTGACAGAATCCAATTCTAACAGCATTTCTTCAGGTTCTACTGTAGCATTTAGATAGGGTTTTCAAATATACCCCTATAATACATAATCAGTTTTTCCTCGGATCAATGAAGGACATCATCATGTGCTGGGAAAAATAAAATTCTCAGCAATGGCGCTCTTTTCACTGTAGGTCAATCTTAGAAACACACTCTGTCATTTTTACTCTCAACATTAAAAATCTCGATATGCCAAAATAATGGATCAGGCTGTTTGATATTCTGGTATCAGTAATATACACCACTTGAGCAAACCACTTGAAAACATATGTCAGTGACATAAAGCTGTCATTATCAGATCATCATGAGGAAATATTTTTATCTCTTCCCTCATTGCAGATGCTTGTGAACACCTTTCCTCCCACCAACAACTATCTATCTCCTATACCAATTTTTTCCTTTTTATTAGGTCACTCCCATTAGCATAAAAACTATGTTATTATTCTTTTCGAAAACAAAACAAAAAAAAAAAAAACCCTCTGATTCCTCTGATCCGTCTCTTAAACCTCTCCAGTCAGGTTTTTGTTCCCATCAACTCCATCAAAATCAGCCTTGTCAAGATCATTCACATTGCAAAATCTCATGGTCAACTATTTGCCCTCCTCTTACTGAACATCAGCGGCACCTGGCACTGTTGATCACCACCTCCTCTAGGAAACACCCTCTCACCTAGTCTCCTGGACACTGTACTCTCGAGGCTTCCTTCTTGAAGCACTCTATTTGCTTCTCCTCAATCCCTTTGCTCCTCCAACCTCAAGCAGTTTCTCCTTTTTCCAGGGAAGCAAATTCACATCTCCAGCCCTAGCTCTCCCCTGAAATCCAGGACCATGTTATGTCCTCTTCGTCTAACAGACACAACATTCCCCAAACTAAAATCTCTATCTTCCCTACCCTTGATCCTCCGTTCACAGTCTCAGTTAATGGAAGTTCCATCTTTCCAGCTGCTCAGAACAAAACCTTTAGGGTTCATCCTTGATTCCTCTTATTCTCTGACAATGTACATCTAATCCTTCAGATCACTGCTACACCCAGAATATGACCTCTTCTTTCCACTGCCACTGTGGTCCAAGCCACCCATATTTCATTTGAATTATTACAACAGATCTCCTTGCTTTCATCCTCCCTCTACCCTCAATCCCAGTCCATATTTTTCATAGAAGCCAAAGTGATCCTTTTAAAATATACCCAATCACAGCCCTACTCTGTTCCAACCCTTCAGTGGCTCATCACACTTGGCCAAAGTCCATACCAGGACCTAAAAGGTCCCATAGCTGGCCTTTCGCTCCCTCTATTGCTTTATTCCTCACTCATTCTGTTTCAGGCACACTGGAGCTCAAACATTCCAAGGATACCCTCACACATTAGGGGCTTTGCACTGGCTAGTCCTTCTGTCTAGAATATTCTTCCCTCACATACCTTGTTCCCTCTTAACCATTCACCTTTAAGAACTCATTCATGAGGGCTGCACCCTCATGAACTAATCACTTCCTAAAGGCCCCATTTCCTATCCCATCACACTGAGTTTCTCCATGTGAATTTGGGGGGAACATTCAGTTTATACTGAATGCAAACATGTAAACCCAAAACCTGAATTTGAAGAGCAATTCAACTCAAATTATAATCACAAATGCCCGAAAGGATACGCCAGCATTTCACAGCTTTGTTAAATAAAGTCATCTCTACATGCCTTGTCTCAAATATCATGTGGCAATTTATCCAAGATTTCCTCATTGCTCGTTCAGGCACTAGTTGGGGCTCTTCCAAGTGCAAGTAATGGAAATCCATCCCAAATTAATGTAAACCAAAAAGATAATGTAATGGTTCATTCAGAGGGGAAATCCAGGGCTCTGTTAGGAATAGTCTGATCCAAGAGTTCAAATTATGTGATCAAGAATCCATTTTTCTCTCTTAAAGCCATGTTTTTTCTTTAGTATAATGGGAAAATCATGAGCTCTAGAGGCTGCCAGATTTAAAATCCCTTTCTAGAGGCTGCCAGATTTAGAATCCCAGATCCACTTCCTAGCTGTTTGACACTAACCAAATCACCTGACTTCACTTAGCCTCACTCTTTTAACATGAAAATGGAGGAAATAATAATATTCACCTCATAGGTAGGGGGAAGATTAAATGAGTTAAAAATATATACTACTAGGAGCACCTGGGGGGGGGGGCTCGGTCAGTTAAGCATCCCACTCTTGATCTCAGCTCAGGACTTGATCTCAGGGTTGTGAGTTTGAGCCCCGTGCTGGGCTCCATGCTAGGTGCAGAGCCTACCTTAAAACAAAAATTTTAAAAACTACTTTATCATCATCATTATGATCAACATCAGGTAGCATCTTTCCACTTGGTGATCCTTAGTGAGAGAAATTCCAGGGGAGAAGAGCATCTATTTCTGGAGAGCATCAGCAAATGCCCCAGAGATCATCCTTATTTGCCGAACCTAGATCAAGTACCCACTCCTCCGCTAGAGGGTGGGATTAGCCTGAGCTGAACAACTAGGACTGTAGTTAGATGGTAGAAGGAAAATTGGAGTGCCATTCCCAAAAGAGGAAAGAGACCTAAGATTGACAAAAGCAACAAATGTGATTATTCAGATAGTAAATAATAGCAGTTGCCGTTTTACATAGTGAACAACAGTATTCATGAAGAGGGCACAGCCTCTGAGCTTCGTTGTAAAGAGAATTCCTTTATTGTTTAAAAAGCAGTATTTGATCATTATAAAAAGTCCCTCCCAGACTCAATGAGATTGAGGTTTGGAAGAATTCTGAGACAAAATAAAAAATAAAAATACAACAGAAATAAATCTTTGGGCATCTACAGAATGGACAACAATTATTGTGAAGTCTCCACATTGGAGAAAACAAATAAATGATGATACTGAGCATTTGCTATAATTGGAATTAGCCATGAATGCTTTAGAGATGTGTATAGTGTTGGAAGATCACCTTCCTTTCAATATGAAAGAAAAAAAATAAAGTTTGGATAAAAGCTTGCATATGTGAAATTTACAAAAACAAAACCATTTTACCAATTTTCTCATTATAAAGTCAGTAAAAATTACATTATTTTATCAAACAAAACTACAGTCTGAAGAAGTTACCTTCAGACCTTAAGAGTAGACAAAAGAGATATACATCTCACAAAATCAATTACAATTTCCTCAATTTTCCAAAAAGTGAGGGAAAGTACAAAATAACTTCTAAACATAAAGTGATCAAAAACAAAAGAAGCAAATTAAAAACCACTAGCATTGCTGAAAGACAGTACTTTTAATAAGTCAGCACAATAGTGAATAGAAAATTCACAAAAAAGAAAATTTCATAAAATTGAATGGAAAATAAACACTTTGCAAGAATTCTCCATGTTGACAACAAGAGGGGAGCCTTTTCTAGGGCACTCAACCTGAAAGCCATGTGTCCTTTCACATAATGACTCCACCTACCTTCTGCCCTTGGTTGCTGGGGTTACAATCACAGAAGGCTGTGTCTTCCTCCCTTTGTCCTGGGGGTTTTAATAGATTTGTTTGAAGCTGTTTTCTTTCTCCTCTCTCTTCCACTTATCCCCCTGGGATTTAGTTTCCAGATCTCTCCTCAGTCCCTGTCATGCACAAACATCAAATCTGAGATCAGAGCTGAGGTCTCATTTAAGCACTAGTGGTCTTTATATTTCTCTTTATTCTGATGCAGGTGATTTCTAGGCACAAATTAATTAGCAAATGGGCTGTTCAGGAAGTATGACCAGACACATTACATCCACAGAGTAGAGTTGCATTTCCCTCTGTGTTTAATGTCTCACCAACGAGGGGTTGGTCAGTAACCTGCAGGCTCTCAGGAAGATTCATTTGTGGGTTTAATCTGGTCCAAAAACCAAAACACCTCCTTATATACGGCAAAGTCCCATGTTCCCTGCCCTTCAATTCCTCAATTTTAGTATTAATTTTTCATGTAACAACCATGCCTCCTAAGTAGAGGGCAAATTTGGAGTTGTTTTTCTAGTTGTAAATCTTCTAGATGAAGAGTTACACCAATCTTTCTCACTTTCCCCGATAGATTCCTCATGTAAAAAGGGCAGTAAGGTGTGCAGGGCCCTGAGCCCACAGAAGTTCAGCCTGAGGCAGTGACACTAATGCTTTTCCCACTCAGACAATGACCATCCAATGACCTTAGGCATCTGGGGCTCATATCATTAACAAGTTGAAATAATTATCGAAGATCTTTGTTTGACTCCAAGATGGCTATTTCCGAAGGCTATTCCTGCTCCCCGGCCTAGATGGAGAAACAACTCAGCATCCCCTCAACCTCAAACTTGTCTGCCTTCCAAAACATACCTCTTCAATCTGGAAAACTAGGAAGTGAGAAATTTCTTTCCAAACTATTAACTATCTACAGATTTTCCAGATAGGGGGAACTTGAAAGATCCCTAACCTCTGGGTTTCTATGGAGGGAGACCAAAAAAAAAAAAAAAATTTAATAGTCAGATTATTCACAACCCTGAGACATAGCTTTGGTTTATTAAGGTATGCAATAGTGAAATACAGAACACACACACACACACACACACACACACATACACACACATGCACGTGCACACATCCCTTTACCATTACTGGCCAAATCAGTCTGTTCTTTCCTAGGACAGAAAGAAGTCCCCATCTGCCTGAGATTCACAAGTAACTACTTCTATCAGAATTAAGAGATTAAGGAAAGAAAGAAAAATCCTCCAAGCAAGGAAAAAGGAAGCCATATCAAGAACTCTAAAAAGATCATATCCAAGAAAATGTGGCTGATAAATGATTATCATATCATATCATAGGACATATAACATGAGCAATAGTCAGAGGCTGAGTACAGGTGGTCTGACAGATCAAAAAAATACAGATACATGTGTGTTCCTGATCATAATGACTCATCCCTCTTGGGGACCAGCTGTTCCAGACCAGGCCAGTCCTAAGACAGCCTGTTAAGTTTTAGCAATGTCCCAACCGATCTTAAGGGTTAGGTCCAGTGGGAGATTTGGGTCTAAACTCTTAGAACTATGCTGCCCCTTTCTGTCTACCACCTGCCCACCACCACAAGAGGCCTGATTTCTGCTTTAGCCCCCGAGAGGGCTGCCTATGGAACAGGGGGTGACTCGTGATTGGGCTGGACATCTTGGAGTCACCATAACCACAGCCCATCCCACATTCCTAAGACTGGAGTAAAAACATTCTCCTAAGTAGAAGCTAATCCAGAATCAGAGTAGCTGATCCAATTGCCTTATTTCCCTGTGCAACTTCTAGTTTGAAGCACAAAAGAAAAAAAAAATAGAGGAGAAAAATTTGGACTCTTTTATTAAAGTCATACTAAAACTGAAAGGAAGCAGAGAAGTCAGAATTTTATGTAAAAATGCTCTCTTTACATTTGGGAAAATTCATGTGAAGCCAGAGCTCAGAGGACAGGAGGGAGCCAAGGAATTGAGATCTCAGAAAAAGGCAGGAAATATCGCCCAACAAGATTTCACCACGTACTGGTAAGTTTGTGTAAACTCGGTGCTCGAGGTAAACCAGTAATTAATGGCTACAAAACCACTACTCGATCATTCAAATGGCCCAAGATCCTTAAAATACAGGCATCTGGTTGAGACTATTTCAGCAATGGTTTTCATACTACCTCTAAATTTGTAACTATAAATCTTTGGAATTAAAGCATATTCTTGACCATTCTACCTGGACAAGGAAGCAGTCACAGTTCTATGGACTCAAGGACCTATAAAAACAAGGCTGAATTGTATTCACTTTTTTTTTTCCTTAAATTCTGTTACTCTAGCTTGAGCCATCTTTTAATATTTAAAAAGATTTGTTCTCAAAGAATCAACAGGCTACTGAAATTTTAACTTTTTTTTTGCCACTTTCCACAGGATGTCTCAAACATTTTTTTCTTATAAATATTCGGTCTGGTGCAGGAGGGCGGGAGCAGTCGACAGTGGTGAAACAAGTTTATTTTGAGAAATGGAGCCAACATTCTCAATAGCCATGACCCATCTTTGCACACAATCCGATCTGGCAGATGTACCAGTCCTCTGAGTTAGAGGTCCAGGACTACACTGGATGCTTCCAGTCTCTTCTTCCATGTCCCAGTTTGTAGTCACATATCAACTGGCATGGACTTATATATATGTGTGTGATGACACACAATTAAGGTTAAACACAGATGTAGCTAGATTTCACCCAACCCAATTTCTCAGGTTTTTGTTAAGCCAAGTGTTCAGTGGGCTCAAGTATATTTGTAGTGTATGAGTGCAGGTGGGGTCAGCCATTGCTTGGGAAATCCATATTTGAAGGGAACAATTTACTCCATGCCATATTTACCGCCTGATCTCAGGGACAAGGTCAAAGTCAGAAAACCCTCAAAGTTCTGCCAAACACCTATCATCCCACTTTGCTCAAAGTGGTCTTGTTCATCTTCAGTTTGGGGTTCCTGACATTGTCAACCACTCTATCTACCCAGATCTGTGCCACCTTCACACTTGAGGGTTTTTCCTAGAAGAAAAGCATAAGTTTTCAAGTTGCAGTTTTATTATCACATATTCTTGATGTTTCAGGTAGACTAAATGAAAATGAAATTATCTGAATCACATGCAGTCATAGATGCTGTCAAACGCTCCCAAATGACAGGAACCATAAAGAATTCAACTTTCGTACTGCTAACATAATCTCAACTAACTAAACTATCTCTGTGATCTGAACTACCTCTAAACTGTTCAGGCTGTTCACCAATATTTGGTATCCTCCTTCCTGACACATGGTAGGATTAGACTTCTGACCTTGTTGAATGTAACATGGATACAAGCCCAATGGCGAATGTTACTATAATCTAAAACAGAAGAAATTTGGGGCTCTATCTGTTACACTGTAGCATATATGTGTGTATGTAGCATTTTCTAGGTATATATTATAATAGTAATAGTCTATATTATTGTATATTATATTATGTATATTATTGTTAGCCACCTATTAAAACAGACATCTCTCCCTTCTCCTCCACACACACAATAAAACCTCCTCAAATCAATTGGGTAATCTAAATACTTGAAAATAAGTGATCACAAATCTCAAATTAACTGAGACTCCCCCATCAAAAAAGTCTCTATCGATTTATCAAAATCATTTGCAGAGTTCCACTTCTTCTCCAATACCAAGTACAGTAATCAAACCACAGGGCTTCAAAGAAGCTTCATTTTGAGCAACCCAACAGACAAATAAATTAGCTGCCAATGGCTCCTTTGTAATGGCAGAGGACCAGGCTAACCCGAGAAGATAGGAGTAAATCACAAAGGGAACCATCCAAGCAAAGGCAGCATTTGGGGACCTGAAGCAAACCGATACAGCTGTCCCACATATCTCTCATTTCCAACCCCATGAGGCAAGCACATGTGTGTTTATTCGCTACTCAGAAGATGCAAACGTCCCACGTCTGGTTGATTTCTTATGTGCTCCAACCATAAAGATGTCTGTGTCTGGAGTACACGTCTTAGCGTTGTGCCCAAACGTGGCAGCTCATAAACCTGATCACACATGTTATACTTATGATCTAGAAGAATGTTTTCCTTCAAAACAATGTAATGCTGGAAGATTTCTCTCTCTCTCTCTCTCTCTCTCTCTCTCTCTCTCTCTCTCTCGCCTGGATGAATTGCCTAAAGTTTCTCATTTAAGTATGTGAAGAACTGTCCATTTTTACTTTGCAGAGCTTTTCACTGGTGACTCAGGGAGGGATGATGTCATATGTTATCCTACAACGGCTGGTGTGGTTCTCTCTGCTCACTTAAACCATTCCCTCTGGTTTCTGTGGCAGACAGCACTCCCCAGGTTCCATCCTGTCGTCAGCTACTCCCCAGCCAGCCCCAGGCAAACAGCCTCCCAGCAGCAGATGAAACAGGAAGTCTGACAGCTTGAGTCTGCAGTGGGACCCCTAGTGTTTTCCCACTCCATGCCCTGGCAGTGTTCCCCACAAGTACAAACACACATACACACAGAGCTCCCATTGTTGCAGCCTTCCCCAGCCCACTGATCCTAATATGGAATGCAGCAGGAAACCCATGATTTCCTGATACTCGGCAAGCCGGAGGAAGCAAGGGGAAAACTCCATTAACAAGCCCAGCTTCCCTCCATGTTAGATGTGAAGTGGAAAAAGGGAGAAGATTTAGCAGAATTCCACCGTGTCTTCAGCCAGGCTGGAGAGGGAAAGAGCACAGCGAAACCCTCGGACTGTTAAAATTTCTAGACTGCCAGAACGCCCCTAGAACTCGGGAGAAAAATGAGGGTTTCTTAACTCAAACTAGAGGGAGGAAAGGACAGATGCTTTTAATCACTCTCTCAAATGTGCGCTACCTTTCTTGACCAGGATGGTAAGCATGAGGGCATGTGCCGGCTGCCTCGGACAGGTCCGTGTGACCCCAGGCACCCCAAGGAAGGCAGAGTGATCTCGAGCCCGCCACTCGCTGGTTTCCCGTGCTCCATGGGCTTGGGGAGAAGCAGGAGAAGCCACAGCAGCTGCCCGGTCCCAGCAGCTGGAGCCGCCCGGATGAGCTGCACAGAGGGAGGTGACAGCAGCTGCGGCTGCGGGGGCGCCGAGGAGAAGAAGATGCTGAAGTGTGTGGTGGTGGGGGACGGCGCCGTGGGGAAAACCTGCCTGCTGATGAGCTACGCCAACGACGCTTTCCCAGAGGAGTACGTGCCCACTGTGTTTGACCACTATGCAGGTAAGGGAAGGTGGAGAACCCCGGGCCGGCCGACGGGGTGCACGCTGCGGCCACACCCCAACTTCAGAGGGGCCTGCTTTAGTTCTGAGGGCAGCCCGACTCGGGAGCGGAACACGCACAGCCAAGGTCTCCGCTGGAATGGTCAGGACAATCCGTCAGGCCACTGATAGCCTCCCACTTTTCCCCCCCTAAATCAAAAGACTAACACTGGGAAATACCCTGAACTGCCCCTCCAGGCTTTGGGGACAGAGATTTTACTCAACATTCTTGGGAAAATTCATAACTTTTTATGGGAACATGCTAAAATGTAGTGTAACTGCAACACAAGGTTAAAAAAAAAAAATGCCACTCACCACACTAGTGAAAGAAGTATTTTTGCTACTTTTCATATATTTATCTCATGCCATTCATAAATGAAATGGTAAGATCAACAAACGTTAGAACACTCATTTTTCTATAAAAATCCGTGGCTGTACTATTGTACTTTGATTTCCCTGGGGCTCTAGTTGGGGTGGGGGGGAGTACTAAAGGTTTTAAGTATCTATTAGGCAGTCTGTATCTTGAATTCAAAGAAACCTTTTTATTAATGTGTGTTTAAAGTAAAAATAAAGATAAAAATAAAATCTGAATCGTTTTAAAGTGTGTGCAGAAAAGGATTAAATTGGATATAAAGTATTTTAAGGCATGACAGTTAAAATACGGTAGTCACAACTTACTCCTTTCAGTTACTTTTCTGAGTGTTCTAAAGTTTTTAAGTGTACTTGTCAATGTGATAGTTTATCTCAATTTTTCCTTTTTTTTTTTTAAGATTTTATTTATTTATTTGAGAGAGTGGGAGGGAAAGAGAGCATGAGCAGGGAGAGGGGCAGAGGAAAGAGGCAGAGGGAGAGGCAGACTCCCCACTGAGTAGGAAGCTGATGGGGTTCTGGATCCCAGGACCCTAGGATCACAACCTGAGCCAAAGGTAGACACTTAACGGACTGAGCCACCCAGGAGCCCCATCAATTTTTCCATTTTCATTCTTACTTTTTCTCTCAATTTCCAAAGCAAACCTCATTGTTCCTCAAAAACAAGTTCATGAAATTCTTCAAGTTTATAGTAACCTAATTTCATAACTTTTTTCAACAGAGTGATTAGTTTGGTGAGTTATCAGAGATTTGAGATTTCATTAGAGAAAATTTTCCCTCCCTTCACCTTGGCTTTGGGTCAGGTTCAGCAGAGGGGAAGGGCCCTGCAGGAAACCTGTGTGAATGTTGGCTTTGCTATGTGGCCATTTGAAATCCTCTCTCTGTTAGGAAGTAGCTTCTTTTCCAGAGTGAAACAATCACCTAAGTCCCCTCCTTCTCCTACAGTTACATGATTTACAACAACATTACAGAGCAGATTAGAAGAGTACCACAGTGAAAATAGTATCCACCTCCCAGAAGTTGTTATTGTTGTTGTTGTTGTTGTTGTTGTTGCTGTTGTTGTTTTTAAATTAAGAGCAAATTTTAAGTCTGGCTCCCTCAAGTTTTTCTGAAAATATAATGACTGTGCCCAGAGAAGAATATTTTAATGAGAACAGAATAAAGAGAACAGAAGACTTTCACTCTGAGGGGAAAAAAAACAAACAAAAAAACTAATAAGATTAAGAGGTCTGGGAATTTAAGTTTAGTTACTAAGATACTTGACATGGAAACATCTTAGCAAAGGTTATTTATTCTACACCCTCGCTCTGCCAGGAAAGGAAAACCAGCTGGTACCTAATTTCAAAAACTTTTAGATCAAAGGTGGGGCCCAAAATTTACTAAAGGTAGAGGCCTCAAGTGCTTTTGAAAATGATGTATCCCAATCCTCATCTATCAGTTGAACCAATTATCAGCCTAGTATAAAAAAAAAAAAAAAAAGAGGATAAAACTATTCTTGGGGATTCAGTCAGCCTATAAAAAATATCTTAGATATCAAACAAAGGCTAAACTACCACCTAGATTCTACTAGGATGAAATTATTTTATATTTCAATTGTATATATATTACTGTTATTTAAGAATCAAAGCACCTTAAAGATTTTGGGTACTTTGGTTTTACCTCTCTTCCCCATGTAGACAAGTGTCTGGTATCCAGTCCCTAGGTCCTACTGGCACATTCTGAAATCACAAGCAGCAACTGAATTCCTGAGTCTTTAGAAAATTGCAGCTGAAGTCTATGAGAGACTAGCCCTTGAAGATTTTTCCCAAATAGCTGCTCATCCCAGGCCAGGAAAGTAGAGCTAATAAGGATGGATGCATACTTGAGCATACTGCTCAAGATGGTGGACTTAGTCCTATCACTGGCACTGCCACTGCTGTGTGGCCTTGAACAAGTTACTTAACCTTTCTGTCCCTCAGTTATCACAAAAAAGAAGAAAAGGGAGAAGGAGAATAGAATTATTAGGAGTGTTTGTAAGAACAAAATAAATTAATACATGGGAAGTTCTTAGAACAGTGCCTCACACATGGTCGGTGTTAGGTACATGGCAGCTATTATTGTTAAGAATAAGTTTTCTACACTTGCACACAGTTATGAAAGGAAATTAAAATGTAGTTAAAAAATAAAGACTACAGGGGTGCCCAAGTGGCTCACTCAGTTAACATCCAACTCTTGATTTCGGATCCAGTCATGATCTCAGGGTTGTGAGATCAAGCCCTGCATCGGGCTCCACACTGGGCATGGAGCCTACTTGAGATTTTCTCTCTCCCTAGTCCTCTGCCCCTCCCCCCCAATAAAAAAGATAAAGACTACAGCAAAGAAAAATATAATTCTAAGAGTATCCTCCAAATGGAGTAGGAAGTGATGAAATGTATGTAATGTCCTTATATATAGTAATCACATGTATTGATAATTGACAAATATGCATGGAGTAATAGTAGTGGTATATTAAACTGGGAGGGGAAATACCAGTTTTGAATGAGTGATTGTAAAAAAAAATTAACAACCAGCTGGAAAAAATATTGAAGTTTTATGGATCTTAGTTCTTTTCCCTCTGCCCAAAAGTACATCTCCTGCCGGCATCTTTCCTCAGGCACCCTTCTCCTCCAAGCCGCCTTGACTCCATAAGGAGAGCCTCACTCCATCTTCAATGCATCTCCAGAAATTTCTTTACATTTCTAGAAGATAGCTTCCACCATGCAGAGCAATTTATTTGTTTTCTTGTTTTTCCCACGCCCACTGTGCTCTGAGCTCAGGAAGAAGGTTGTGTCTTGCTAAATCCCAGGCCAGTTCTCAGCCCTCACCTTACTGGATGGTTTGGAGGCTTTTTTATGGCTTATTGCTGTATCTTTGCTTGGTTTATAGGATAACAGCTTCCCCTGGCATTTATTCCCTTTACTGGCAAATCTCTCTCCATCTCCTCTGCTGCCTACTCTGTCTCTTCCCAACAAGTATATGTTGGCAAACCTTAGTGTTCAGTCCCTTCTCGATTTATGCTCATACCCAAGTAGGTTGTATTTAGTCTCACGACTTTAATTATTATTTATTTACCAATGGCTCCCACATTTATATCTCTGGTCCCAATATTCCCCCTGAGACTCAGCCTCATATATCGAACTGTCCCTCTGAATATCTAATAGGCATCTCCAATTTATCCTATTAAAACAAAATTCTTTAACTCCCCCAATCTAGTCCTCCCCTAGACTTCCCCATGCAAGTACATGATCACTGTCTTGTACCCATTTGCTTAAGACAAAAACTTCAGTATTATCCTTGACTCCTTTATTCCTATGACAATACCCACATCCTCTCTATTCATTATTATTCCTTCCTGCTACAGAGCAGTACAACATTCAAAACACCCCATCACTTATCACCACCTACGTTGCTTCACTCTTGTCCAAGGCACCATCACCTCTCAGTTCCCTGCTTCCAACCTTGCCCCCCCCTCCCCTTTAGTCAGTTCTCCACACAGCTGGCAGAAGGGCTATTCACAGCTCAACTCCTCCAATCCCTTCACACTCAGACCCCATCATCCATCATGGTCTACAAGGCCCTCCATGACTTGGTCCCTGCCATCTCTCTAACCCCAACTCCCAACTCTCCTCTTGAGTTTTCTGCTCTAGCCACACCAGCCATCTTGGGATGCCTCAAACACACCGATAGCCTGCTTTCCTTGAAGACTTCACACTTGCCCTTTCCCCTAACTGTTCCCACAGATCCTCTTCAGCTTCAACTGACCACATCACTTAACACAACCACACACAAAAACACCAACACACAGAGTCACTCTTTAACCACTTATTCTGCTACACACCCATAATATCTCACACTACTGGCATTATACTTCTATTTATTTGCATACAATTTTTATCCCACACTTGACTGTGAACTCCATGAGGACAAGGACTTTGTCCTGTTCACTGCTCTATCTACAGCTTTTAAAAAAGACCCGAACATACAGTAGACTCTCAACAGATAATTACTGAATAAATGAACTGGTAGGTCTTAGTCATCTTTGTCCCTCCAGGGGTTAGGTAATTTCTGGTCCACTGAAACTGCTGAATAAGTGAATAGCTGCTGGTCCAATCTTTAGTAATGAAGAGGTTCAGAAATTTATTAAATTTATTCTATTTTTGAACTACTTTGTTCACAAGTATCATTTTTATCTCTACTAACTGTAAGACAGCATTGAGTTTTCTTGACTCAAGCAGCCAATGTCACATCTGTTCAGTAATATAACTCTGCAATATGTAAATTTCTTTGGAAACAGATAAGCTGCAAATTAATCCATAAGCATTATATTCAAAAGCCTACCTAAATTTTGAGAGGCCTCCTCAAAGACTTACAGTTTTATATACAGAGCATGCTTCAGAGTGACCCCAAGTTCAACCAAGGGCTAAGACTAAAAATTAGGGGCAACTGGATGAAAGTAGATAGAGCCATTCACACTTTTGACAAGGGAACCCGAGAAACCTCACTGGGCCCTGCTTCCTGCTCCCTTCTAGGATGACTCCAGATGTCCTAAGAACCTTTAGAACTTTCACAGCTTCCCATAGAACAATCACACATCTTCTATCTTTATCTTATCTTGAACTTTGAGTTTTGTGACAGATCCCCCACTGATGAAATATTATCAAGTGATGTTCCACATAACATATGACATAAGGATAACACTTCCATTTTGCGTTTTGTTTGTGTGTCAAGTTAGATTACGTCTATGCTTTGTACGTTCATGTACATGGGTGCGTCAAATAAGCCTGTTCCCGCCGGAGCCCTGTGCACAGTATACCTCATTCACCACTTCCATCAGCCTCTGGCTTAGCATTGATTTTGTCTGTGGCTTTTTCTTCTATCACCACCCCTCCTAGAATTTGTCAAAAAACCATCTGTGTTTCAAAATTCATTTTTGAAGTCACTATTTGCAAATCCAGCTGCCTCTGCAGGAAATTCACATGATTCATAGAAATGGGGTAGAAAATCTAGTTGTTCTCTCAGCTGAGTGAGATGTAAAAAGAAGTCGTTTTCACAGAGAGCTGAAAGTCAAGTCTACCTTTTTCACCTAATTAAATGGTGATCCATCCAAGGTAGACTTAATCACAACCTTAATGGCCAGAGCAGGAGAAACTGTCCAACCACCAGAAGGGAAAGGAGAGGAAGTAACACAAAATAATAGAAAGTGAATAAAACCAAACCCCGAGCCTATAAAGGTTTGGGACACAGTTCTACCCGTTGGGAATATTTACTCAGGAGTTTCTCTTTTGCTCTTTCCGAAGACACCTGAGAGTCTCTAGAGAATGGGCGAGATTCATTTTCTATAAGCCAAAAGGAAACCTGAAATAACTCTCATGGGATTATGAACTAAATCACCAGATTTTAACCTTAAACGAAAATATAAAAGAAGTTCGTGTAGAGGAGGTAAGAACGGACCAGTGGACTCACTCACTCTGTTCCTTCTAAATGCAATGATGCTCAAAACCACAAAATCTTGTAGGTATCCAACCCCCCAATATCTCCTTTTGAAGGGGCGTAATGTGTGGCTGATGCTTTTTCTGGACCCTTGTAGGCCACACCAAAGGTGAAGTGGCAGGAATTACACAGACGGTTCCTTCGACCCTGAGATGTTTCTGGAAGCAAGCACATTCAGAGGCTTCAAGGGTGCAAATTACACTCCCAAAGCCAAAGCAAACTGTAGGGATGGTGAATTGTGAGCTGCAGCTATTGGGAGTAAGAAAGAATAGAAGAGGGATAAAGAAAATTAAGTATCTGTGACCCAAAAACAACCATGTTCCCAAGACTAGAAACAGCATCTGCAGTTCCCAGCCATCATGTACTCCAGTTTTAGCTGGCAGCAAACCAAGGAGCAAGACCAATTCAGGCTTTCGTGGACAGGATCCCTCCGACCAAGACACTTAGTTCCACATGGCCTGACTCCCTGCATGTCCAGGCTAGGAAATCCTTCATAAATTTTACTACCGACCTGCCCATGGAGATTGGGCTTCAGGGAAACAGTATTTTATTTCTGGAATAGCTCTTTCAAAATCTGCCATTTCTCTCTCTTAGTGTGAGACAAATAGCAAATTTGGCTCAGGGACGGCCCAGCACACTGGACGTTTATGTTTTGGGTACAGTTGACCTGTTTTACAAAGACAGCATGAAGATGGGCAATAAACATAAGGCCTCTCAGGAAAGAAGAGGTAAGAAAACTCAAGAGAAACAATCCCTCATCAATCCTGAGCACAAGATTGCAAGGACCTATGAGGAAGACCCTACCCTCTATGTACGGATGCAGGTGCTGATATGATGCTGAAAATTTACCTTCCCACATACAAAAATCCATGCCACCCACTGGGTTAGTCAGCAGAATCCAAACAGTTAATTTTCCGGGTGTAACGTGGTCTGGATAAATTCCATCGTGAATTCAATAGAGACCAACTGTGAGTCAGAGTGTGGCCTGGCATTGTTCCTGAAAGCTCTGAAGTCCACCAGCTTCTTGATTGTGTCCAATTTTCATGAAAGCAAAGAACCTGATTCATGTGTATCCACCTGGTTTTGTCTGGGTTGTGAACAACAGCTTTTATTTCTGGTGCTCTTCGTTTGTAGTGTTAGCATGAGTCTCGTTACAGCCATGTGTGATCCAACAAGCGGTGTGGTAGTGTTAATTATGAAACTCAAGTGTCACTAGTATATGTATTAACAACAGTAACAGTAGCTGTACACTTCCAGAGTCTTTGCTACGGTTCAGGCATGTTTGAGATATTTTCATATATCAATTCACTGCTTCCTCACAATGATCTTGTGAGGTGTATTCTTTTCCCAATTTTACTGGTGAGGAAATAAAAGCACAAAGATATTAACAAATATGCCCAAGGTTAAGTGACTTATAAAGGAGTAAATGGAGGCCATGAAGCAGTAAACAAACAACATAAGTAGTCTAGAGTTTTATAGCTATTAATATTAATCAAAAAGCCACTGTTAGTGAGGGTATGCTGACCTAACCCAAACACGTAAGGGATTAACACTGCAGCAGGGTGTTTCTTGCTAATGTTACAGTCCTGGGCACATATTCAAGTCAGTGGGGCCGCTTCCCTCCATTTAGTCATCTAGGCACCTGGGCTCCTTCCATCTTCTGACCCTGCAATCCCCTGGGATCTCATAGTTATCTGCATCCAGCCAGCCTAATGAGAAAGAACATGGACAAACTCAAATGAAAGTTTTATGGGCCATGCCTGGAAGCAACAGACATCATTTCCAGTCACACTCCAGAGGACGTGTAAATGAGTCCCAAGGCCATGCCTCAATCAAGAGAGACTGGGATAGGAAGCCCACCGACATGCCCAGGACAGGGAAGAATAGACTTTAGTAGAAACCAGGCATCTCTGCTTGTATCAGGCTCTTCAGCCACTAAATGTCCCTTCACACTTTTCCAATGGAAAACCAGCTTGCCCTTTCCCACAGAGGGACCGCCCAGGGTCCAATTCTGTCACCGCGCCAGGTCAGAGTCCAATGTTTGCAGGTGATACACAGCTCTGTGCAGCTGATGGAGACATGGCTCCTGGTGGTCCGACAGGACAGTCATCATCTGCCCCAGTTACACAATCACACCTTAAACTATGGTGGAACAAGGATGGAATAACCAAAATATTCGAAACCCCTTCAGAAAAGGAAAGAATGGGAGATGTGTGGCAATAACAGAATCGTAATAGCCAACGTTGGGAAGACCCTCTGTGTTGTCAATGGAAGAAGTTTCTTGAATGGACCCTGATGCTATTCTCTGGGAGGAGAAATCCAGGCTTCTTTTAGTCTTGACTTTGCATCCATTAGTCTTGACTTTTCCTGGGTTGGGTCTGGGATTTTCTTCTTGTTCATCCATTGCCCTCCATGACACAAATCTCAAGTAGGCCTTTGGGAGCATATTTTGCTTGGGGACTATAACACTTTCATAGGCTGCTTCTTGCTTGTCCAATTTGGGGGCTCAGTGTCGTTTTGTAGATATAAGCATATTCGGTCCAAGTTTCTTTGGAAATAGAAGTCTCAAAAACTTAACAGGTTTCTGGTAAATTCCATGGACCAGTAACCATATCCAAGACCAAAGTATGTCTTTCTTAGACATACTTTTTATTTTTTAAAGATTTTATTTATTTTGACAGAGAGAAACACAATGAGAGAGGGAACACAAGCAGAGGGAATGGTAGCGAGAGAAGCAGACTTCCTGCCGAGCAGGGAGCCCGATGCGGGGCTCGATCCCAGGACACAGGGATCATGACCTGAGCCGAAGGCAGATGCTTAACAACTAAGCCACCCAGGCACCCCTCTTAGACATACTTCTTAAACATACTCTGTCTTCCTCTTGTAGCCAACGGTCATTTTTTTCTCCCTCAAATTAACAATAGCCACCAAGAGGCTGGATGAAGCAGTAGGCTTAGATGCAAGGGATCTTATCTTTGACACAGAGTTGATTCTTCTGCTTAAATAGAGAAGTGGACCCTTATGGCTCCTTTTTTAATTGTATCTTCTATTTGTGGAATCCAAACATAATCAATTGTACAACTCTAAGTCCATCAATACTATGTTCTATCAATCTTTGCTTAAGAAAATAACCAAGTCAGCTCTTTTCTTTCTTAGAACACCTTGCTAAATACAATAAGTAACAATTAACATACAAGAGCATTCTGGTTTTCCCCAGTCTTTCCTTTGAGTGCTATAGACATTATAGGAACTCAGTTTACCTTCCAGGTTTTCACAGATAATAGTTTTGCAAAACTAAAGTCTTGCCACAGGAAAGCACAGATCTTTATCTTTCCAGATTGTTCTGTTTTCTTACCACTTGCCACTGAACAGCTAAGCCAACAGCATAGTTTTGTTCTGTTTTGTTTTTTAGGTTCTTATAATGACAACACACTCAATAGACTAGGATGCTGTAACAAATAGACTCAAGGATAGAATGATTCACACTATTAGAATTCTATTTCTTGTTGGCAAATGTTCATGTTGATGAGATGGGCAACCAGCTGACCAGTTGGCCGTTCAAGGATTGACTTTTTTCCATCTTGTGACTCTGCTCTTACCTGGGGCTTCATAGGGCCATGTATTGAGACAGTAGAAGGTAAAAGAATGGGGAGGGGTGAAGACAAGAAGCGGTGGGGTGGGCCAGATCCACAAGTGGCACGCATCACTTCTGTTCACACTTCATTACACAAAGTTAGAACCTGGGTCACACGTAATTGTGAATCTAGCTTTACACCCAAAGAAAAGGTGAACAGATTTTAATGGACTCTTAGTAATCTTTACTAAGATTAGGTATTCTAATCTAATTTAAATCTAAAATAATTTAAAATTATTTTAATTTAAAATAATTTAAAATTATTTAGGTGTTCTAAGAAAGAAAAGAGCTGACTTGGTTATTTTTTTAAGCAGAGATTTATAGAACATAGTATTAATGGACTAATCACTAAGTTGAAATTTCTTATGCCAAATACAGTAGACCCACATAAATGATAGTAACCACCCTAAGCACCATACTAAATGAGGTGTTTATTCTGCTACAAATGAGATGCCTATATTTCCCAAACTTGTCTGCTCATTAGAAAAACTTGCTTGTTGAAAATGCAGATTATTTAGTCCATGCCAGAGCCTTAGTCTGCTATATCAAACCCACCAAGAGAAAGAGTGAGAAATATAAATTTCAACATGGTTCAATCTAAAGTAATTAAGCAAGTTCAGAAAACCTTTCTTTATACTATAAGGAGCCTATAAATCAAGTCAAGACAGACAGTTCTATGACAAAACATCAACCAATAAAAAGCAACTTTAAAAATACATATCCACATATATAATTTCTTGACTTGGGAGTTTCTGACAAAGAAAGTTGCGTAAAACAGAAAAGTCCTTTAGAACCGCTCAGAAACAACTAGCAAATTCCTAAATTTGAAGACCAGAGTGCTCTTGTCAAAGATCTGCTGTGGAGGCTGGGCATAGAGAGAGATCCTGGACCAAAGAGAATGCGCAGGGCGGACACTCAGAAGGTGTTGAGAGAGGGCTGGGGCAGAGAGGGCAGGGAAGCCTCGGAGCTCAGAACAAGGATGAGCAGGAATCAGAAGACAGCAGAGAGGAGGCTAACTAAGCAAATCAGAGTGCCCGGAGCACCAGCTGCTAGGAGAAAAGCCTCGGCCATGACTGACAAAATCCCACAGCTGAATCTCTCTGTTCACGGAGCCTGCTGTCTGGAAAACAAGCACTGGCCTGACCGGGAGACCTCCACTGAGGGCAATTCGAGAACGCCTCCTCTCAGGGGAAGAAGCAAAGGAGTCTCAAAAAACAGGAAGGAGCCGGGGACCCTTGGAGTGCTTGTGGCGTAGCTCTGGAGGACTTGGATGCCCTGCACTGTTGCACATCCACCCAGCCCTACGATTATGAAATGAACATAAACATCTGTTTCCCCTCAGCCCATCCTTCTGTTCTTCATGCTTTGACCTACATTTGGGAGAAACAAAGACCGAAAACCTCTTAAAATGCAGTTACTGAGCATCCAGAAAGCCTCCTCCTGGGGCTAGAATCTGATTCCTGAAAGAGATAGCATGTCAATTCTGGGTGAGGCAGAAATCTCAGAACTGATACTCAGGTACCCTTATGCGGTCGACCAGTTGACAAACAGTCCTGCTGGTAGTGGGGACAGAGCCTTCCTTTGGAGTTTCTCCAGCTGTTTAATACAAATTAGCAAATCAAGCCTCAGAACGTGATTCTACTTGCCAACAGGGAAGAAACAATGCTCTGTGTGGCCTGAGCAGAATGCAACATAGTGAACAAAATTACTTCCTTATCCTTTTGCAAGAATATCTACAGCTGATTAATAAAAATAGTAATTTGCAGGGCACCTGGGTGGCTTAGTTAGTTAAGCCTCTGACTCTTGATCTCATCTCAGGTCTTGATCTCAGGGTTGTAAGTTCAAGTCCCATGTTGGGCTCCATGCTTTGTGTGGAACCCACTTAAAAAAATGAATAAACATAATTCACTAATACTATTTAGCTAAGTATTAATACATGTCAAACTCCGTGTTGCTTTTGCTTACTTCTTTGAGCCCCATAATTTCTCTAGGTAGTAAGTATCTTCATTTAGATGACAAAACTGAAACTCAGAGAAGTCACCTGTCCAACATCACAAGGCTGGGAAGTGGCAGAAAGGATTCAAATCTATCAGCTCAAATGTTATCTCCTCAGTGAGGTCGGACCACTCAGATTAAATAAGGCTTCTTTTCAAGACCTATTTATTTCCTCTGTAATTACCATCTTATTTGTTTATTTTATTGTCCATTTCTTACTTCCCTATAGAATGTACACTTCACAAAGGCAAGCTTCTTTCTGTCTTATTTTCTCTTATGTCCCAATGGGTGGGGATAAGCCTATGATATATTAGACACTCAGAAATGTCTACTGAATGAATGAATGAATGAATGAATGAATGAGATACGAGAGTCTCACAGTCTTAACCACTTCATTTACACTGAAGTTAGCATTCTATGTGAATAGTCAGGTTAATTTTCTATGTTGAAATCTGATCCTCCCATATCTCAAAAGGATATATCTAAGCATCATAAACATACATTCAGAAATACTGTATAGGCTTGGTTTAGAACTTGCAAAATAATTTTATTTTTCTAGGAAAAAAAATTCTAAAATATTTTGTTCTAATCAAATTTCAAACTTCTGAGTTCTGAGTGATTTAACCAGGCAAAAGTTCTTTTCCTAATTATATAAAGGAATTCTGTTTTATCTCTGCTTTTTGGATGTTATAGAGACAAAAAGAAAAGCTTAATTCCTTAAAGTATGTGCCATATAATTTTCTTCCAGATAGTGAGATTATGAGAAAAAACAGTAAGTCAATAATCTCCTTACTATGTAAAACTCCTAGGACTTATGAATGATATTTATAAAACACAAGCCTTTATTAGCTAGAAAATGTACTAATTTTTAGCTGGTATGCTTGCAAGAAATGCAATGAACACGTGAATATATATTAATAATGAGGCATTTTGCCAAAGTAAGAGATAGGAGAAGGGAACTGGCTTCTCTCTCTCTCTCTCTCTCTCTCTCAAGACTCCTTTCTGTTCATGTTGGATAAGCTTACACTATGAGCCGTAAATGCTTCTTTCCTCAACTAAAATGAATTTCACATGACATTTACCATAGTTCAAGCTGGTAAATTAGAGCCTAAAGAATTTTCTAGAGTAGGGGTACCTGGGTGGTTCAGTCATTAAGCATCTGCCTTCAGCTCAGGTCATGATCCCTGGGTCCTGGGATCAAGCCCCACATCATGCTCCCTGTTCAGCAGGGAGAGGAGGAAGAGAAACCTGCTTCTCCCTCTTCCTATGCCCCTCTCCCTGCTTGTGTGCATGTGCCTGAGTTCTCTGTCAAATAAATAATCTTTTTTTAAAAAAGAAAAAGAATTTTCTATAGTAGACATGTTTTTAACCAAACTTTCCAAAAGAGACAATGAATGTTAAATCTCAAGTGTCAATATTGGGTACGAAGTGTGTTGTAGAGGTTTTATTCTATTCATTCCACTCATTTAACCTCTTGCTAATTCTCTATACCAAGTCCTTCCTTTTAGATAAGCAGAATCCATCAGGCAGCAGATCCAAGCTATGTCCTCTCACTCGAGCTCAGCAGAAAATGGAGAACTCCTTACTATCACCCTCAGAATGATGACTCTTTTTTTTTTTTAGATTTTATTTATTTGACAGAGAGAGACACAACTAGAGAGGGAACACAAACGGGGAGTGGGAGAGGGAGAAGCAGACTTCCCTCTGAGCAGGAGCCCAATGTGGGGCTCAATCCCAAGATCCTAGGGATCATGACTTAAGCCAAAGGCAGATGCTTAACAACTTAGCCACCCAGGTACCTCCAGAATGATGACACTTAATGTATTTGAAGACTGAGGAAATTTTCCTCCTTGTCTTCAGACAATACACCCAGATATTTCCAACTCCCTTCATAGATATCTGATCTTGTATTTCCCCAATTTTAATGGGTAGCTTCTCACAAATTCCGTTTTAGTCAATCATGAACAGCTTGCTGTTCAAACCCATAGCTGGCACACAGTAGCATTTGTAATGATTCGCCAGGAATGGGCATCTCGTCAAAATGGTTAAGTACCATCATTAACAGGATGTAAAAACATAAACTAAATAATCTTTTTGAGCACTTCTGTCTTTTGTTTTCTTTTCTGCTTATTATTTAAGTTAGGTTAGTCTGACTAGTGTACAGGACTGAAGTTCCCAATAGAAAAGTACTACATTTCTAGAGGCGCCTGGGTGGCTCAGTCGTTAAGTGTCTGCCTTCGGCCCAGGTCATGATCCCAGCATTCTGGGATGGAGCCCCACATCGGGCTCCCTGCTCAGCAGGAAGCCTACTTCTCCCGCTACCATTCCCTCTGCTTGTGTCCCCTCTCTTGCTGTGTTTCGCTCTGTCAAATAAATAAAATCTTTAAAAAAAAAAAAAAAAAGAGGAGTACTACATTTCTCCCCAGCATTTTAATACGTCTCTCTTAAGTTGTTCCTGGGTTTATCCACATTACAATATCATGTTAAGGCTTTCAAAACATGGGATTTCTTCAAATGCCAGAATTAATCTTGGCTCCATAGGTTGACACATTTTTTGGTATTCTAGGAGACATCTTGGTCCCTGTGGTTACCATAGAACCCTGTGTTTTATAATACTGAATATCCAATCATTGTAACAGATATGCTAGTCTGACGAGGATTTAGTATGCAGTAAACTACAAATCATCCTGAATGATTTTTATGCTTCATTTACTTTCTAGCCACTAACACATTAAAAGTTTATTTAGCCAGACATCCCATTTGGCAACCTCACCAATTACCACAGATTAAATATGGTTTCACAAAAGACATTTTATTCCAGGGTGGTCTAGAACTCAGATTTTTCTGGCTACAAGGAGAATCTTGGGCTCCAAGCTATGAGAGTTCTGGAGTATCTACAAGATTATGAGTTATTTTGGACCCTACTACATCATCAACTAACCTTAAGTATAGTAATTTACACAGTAAAAGAAATTACTTCACATCACATCTAGTTTGATACATGGGTCCTCAAATGATTTCCAAACTTTCCAGTCAGAGCTTACAGTGATGAGGAAGGAATGGAAGGGGGTCAGGAATACAGATGAAGAGAACTTTCAAAGCATCCACAGAACATTCAGGAAAACACGTTTTATTTGCCTTCAATGTCATAAGAAGCTAGAACCCCTCCCCCAAAGATTTCCTTTCTGACTCTGTCACTGCCTCAGCCTCCCCACTGTTCACTACCTCATGAACAGTTTAGAAGCCTATTCTCTGTGAAGTGAGGAAAAGAATTTCTATTCTACTGACAGAGATGCTTAGCTCTGGTTTTATACCCAATGTCTGGTTATTCCCACAAACCCTGCAATTAACTGAGAGACCAGAGAAAAAAACACCAAGTAAAGCACCTTGAGGGTAAGAAGGATCAGCTCAGAGAATGACCTATTTGTCCATTAAAAGTTGTTGCCATTTTTCTATTTCTTTGTAAATGGACACCAACAACCTTTAAATAAAGTATCTGAAAATGGAGATTTCAGAGGATTTAATGCACATTTTTTTCTTTTCATGGTTCTTAAAATCAATAATCTGCCATCGAAAGATATATGGAATACTCAAGAAAGAGCCTCATAAAAATTGTTTTTGTTCCTATTTAGTCTTTCCATGTTCTCCTTTTTTTTTTTTTAAAGGATCCCAAACTTTCTGTGGTGTAGGCATTAAGAGTTTCCCTCCCCCTCTGCAGTACCTTTGTCTAGTGAATTCTACATGAAAGGGAATGTACATCTTTTAAGAGAAAGGCCATGTGGTATATTAACTTGACGAGCAGCCTCTGATCAAATTTCATGCTAATACTATTTATATTTTGTCCTTTATTAGGGAAAAAATACTTCAGAAATATTTTAATGGTATATGTGAGAATCATAAAATCAGTTATGGAAATGATACTGTGATGTAAAAGAAGTCAGGAAGCACTGCGTATCTCTTCTGTGGTGAATTAATCAGCGATTCGGAAGAAATAATGCAAGTCTGCCCCTGAGCAATGTCTATCCAATCTATAGAAGGAGAAAAACTGAGTAAAATTTTTCTCCATAATTCTTCAAGGACAGGGCTTTTTCAGCCCCAAACTCTTGAGAGTTTTTTTCTACTAAGACTTGCTAGGATCCTTTCCTCAGTACACTCCCTACTACTCCCCAAATTTTGGCTCTTTTCTCATTTTTTTAGAGGGAGGTAGGGGAGAGGGGCATACAGACAGGGAGAGAGAGAATCTTAAGCAGGATCCACACCCAGCACAGAGCTCAACACAGGCTCGATCTCACGACCCTGAAATTATGACCTGAGCTGAAATCAAGACTTGGACACCCAGCTGGTGGATACCCCCAGGGAGAACCCCAGCTCCCTCCCCATGGAAGGTGCTGTTTGAAAGCAGGGCTGCCTGGAGTTCTGCTCTATTAAGTCAGAGCAAGCATGTCACGTGTGAGCTGTGGTTCTCAGAAAACATCCCAATGTTGCCCGAATTATAAAAGACTGCCAAACTCCTTTCTCCTTTCTCCTTCATGCACACTGTTGCTCAATGACCAAAGACATAGAAATCCAAAAGGAAGAATTGGAATTTTTTAATAAAGAATCTGGCATTATACCTATCTCTAATATCTATACTGTCATGCTCGGTCTCTTGAGAATAGAATCCCCCAGGCCTTCCTCTTCCTTCTCTGCTGTCTCTCAGTGGTATGAATACCCCCCTTAAAATAACTGCTTTTCTCCCCACTGCCAGGCTGATCATCTTACTAAGGCAAAAGGCTCTTCCCCCATCATACATGGACTTATGGTAGGCACTGGATTATAAATGCTGACTGTATTTCTAACACCAAAGAAAGGATATGGCACTTTTTCCGGGGTCAGGAACACAATAGATGCCCTAGTGATGAAAAGTGCATCATACATCATCATAAACACCCAAGATGACTGTCTTAAACCATAAAATGAGGGATTTAGATTAGAAAGGTTTAAATAGGACACTGCTGTACCATTTCCAAAGTGGTTTTAGCATCTCCCCCTTCAAAGAATCTGAGACAATTTCAGTATGAATGGACCCGCTTCAAAATGGGAGCAGCCTGGTATTGTGTTGGGTCTGAATGCCAAGAGAACAAAGGCAGAGGAACACAACTTCAAAAGAGGTTTTATTTCTTGCTTTCCTCACCTCTGTGTATCTGAGAACAAAAAGGAGCTAAGGAGGAGAGAAGAAAGGACACAGAGGGGCCCCTACTGCTCTAAACTCACATATCACCGTTGATGACAAGTGCTAAGAATGAGTAAGAGCAGAATTTGGGGCTCGTGGGCAGATGAATGGACCTTAAGTTTGTTACTGATGGAATTCAAAGCTGAAAGCCACTTGTGAAGATGTTGGGGGCACTTCCTCCAGGTTTTACACTGCTGTGTATAGTTAAAAAGGAGGAAATTATGATCAACCATGGAGACTACTGCCAGAGTAGGACCTATTAGTCTAAGAAAGAGGTCCTGTGGTTCTGTCTGTCTGTCTGTTGCTAGGTCCCCCTGCATGTCTCAGCAGTGAACTCCTAGCATTGATAGATGCTCTTCCTTCGAGTTACAGATTTTTTTTGTCTCATTTCCATCCAAGCTCTATATTTATGCATGACATTTTTATCAATTGGCCTACTCCACCATCATTCTCGGTGATCCACGGAGGTGCACAGGGGAGGGAGCACATCTAGTGAGTTGATTATTGCCCAAAGGGCTCATTCTGTCACCCACAGGCCCATGTCTTCCTCACTGGGAGGTTACTATCTGCAGAGTTTCATAAGAAAGTTGTGAAGTAGTCAGAGACTAACTTTCATACCAATTTACCAGCTCAAGGCTGGAAGCAATGTTTTCAATATGAGCGTTCCAATCCTGAATTTCATGGACATCTCTGGAAGACTGAAATATAAGTGCAATCCAACTCACTGTTGATACTGAATCTGTGTGTGTGTGTGTGTGTGTGTGTGTGTGTGTGTGTGAGAGAGAGAGAGAGAGAGAGACAAACAGAAACAAAGATAAAGATACCCTAACTCTCTTGGTAGAAAAAAGAAGAAAGGAAATATGTGAACATACTCTTCAGGTATCCATTACACAGCTCTGCTTTTCCAGATTGGGGTTCAATCTCATCCCTGTAAGATAACTTCAACATGTCTGTTTGTTTTTAAGAAAAGATGGTATTAGGGGTGCCAAGGTGGCTCAGATGGTTAAGCATCTGCCTTTGGCTTAGGTCATGATCCCAGAGTCCTGGGATGCTTCCTCTCTCTCTCTAATAAATAATAAATAAATAAAATCTTAAAAAAGAAAAAGAAAAGATGGTATTATCCTTAAAAGCTCTTTAGAAATGTCTATAGTCTCATTTCATCATACAATTTCACTCCACCATGAGAGCCTCTAAAAATATCTTGCTGAGGAAATTTATTACGACCATAACCCTAACATGTAATTTTGCACTGAAACCAGGTATTTATGATGTAACCTGTCTTCTTAATAACACAGTGTTTTAAGGGTCCCCAAGCAACTAATCTATATTAGCCAAACATTTCCAGGAAATCGCAAATTGTATAATGTACATGAAAGCATTTTGGATGCTGGAAAACACTATCAAATGTTACTGTTTCCTACTAACAATAAATCACTTTATTTATTAAATGCGCCTCAAGTATAGAATGACATAAGATATAATTAGCCACAAAGTATAGCAGAAGTGTAAAAGCACATACATCCTCTTTCCCCAGGACTGCATCTCTAAGAACGCAGTTAATCCTGGTTTGTCCCCTTACACATTCATTCGCAATGTGGACGTGTGAATGCCCGAGACAGGGCTCAGAACCGGTGGTATTGCTTCCTATACTGTAACTTGTACATACAGCCGCTTGTTCCCCTTAGGGGTGGAATCTGTGGGCATTACTGTAGCAGCAGGTGTGAGGCGGGGCTAGGAGAGGGTCTCCACGGCCCCAATCACCCAGCTGCAGCACCAGAAGAATCGTTTCGAATCAGGAATGTAAATCCATTTTTACGACCTTAAAAAGACTCACAATAAGAACATTTGGATATTAAAACACTCTATTCTACAGACATAATTGTAATTGTACTGTTTACTGTTGATAATATACCTCAAACAATCTATTGCCTAGTGAAAAATCCAGGCCTACTCTACCAAATTCACGGAATATTTAATAAGTGCAATTAGTCCCTACTCAGATGGATCCAAAAGTTGGTTTGGAAGATTGTGTTTGTTTCCTTCTTGATTTCCCTAGCATTCTCTGACTCCTAAAAATCAATTTTTCAAATTTCCTTTTCTCGTACCCCCACCCTAAGGGCCTCTTGCTAACTCCCAGACTTGTTCTTCAGACCCTCAAACTATCACAATTTGGGAAGTGATTGAGGTCAATCTTTAAGGAAAAGCATTTCCCCAATTGTATCCAACTATCACTTAAACAATCCCTATCAGCAAAACATCTCTAATTTATACATTTTTAAGATACAGTTGGGAGTTGATGGAGGAGAAAACTTTTCCCTGGGAGCAATATAAATTGCCTCAAGCATTCCACGTGAGGGCCATATTTGCTACCAAAGAAAAGAAGATAAAAAAAGTAACTTGTTATAATCTCATCCCTATTTTCATAAATAATGAAATCTTTCACTTCTCAATTTCAACTCTAAAATGCCTACTGAGAGCCTGTGAAAGTCAACTTAATACTTATATATTTACTTCTGTAAAAATTTTATTTTTACACACTGAGGCTTCTGATATGACCATGATTTCAGTTTTCTCTTCTTCTTGAAAACCATCCAAAAGAAAAAATGGAAAACAAAAATATAAACTGTTTCCAGTAAAACTAGGACATAAATTCCAAAATATTTTCAAAAGGATGTCCAAAACAGCAGAACTCACTGAAGAAACAAAGGAAGGAAGTAGAAAGAAGCTGAGGAGACAGTCCAGTGGTAACAGGTCTCAAAATTGCAAACAAAAATATACTTTTTAAGGTGAGGGACATATCTAAAAAAGAGAAAAAATTACATCCCATGTATATAAAGAAGTGCAAAAAAGAGAATAATCTGAGAGTTTTACAAGCCTCCATTGATCTGGTTCAGATCACAGAAGCAACGGATCTCATGAAGAATCATACAGATAAAGACATGTTCAAGAGAGATTTATTCCAAGTATTTAAGGATAGTTCAATATTAGAAAATTTTTTCATAAAATTCATCAGGGACACTGAAGTGACTCAGTCAGTTAAACATCTGCCTTCGGCTCAGGTCATGGTCCCAGGGTCCTGGGACTGAGTCCCGCATCGGGCTCCTTGCTCAGTGAGGAGCCTGCTTCTCCCTCTGCCTGCTACTCCCCCTGTTTCTGTGTGCACACATTCTCTCTCCGCGCCCCCGACATATAAATAAATAAAATCTTAAAAAACAAAACATAAAATTCATCATATCAATAGGTCTAAGGAGAAAAATAGTATGGTCATCTTCATGGAAACTTACAAAGCATTATAAAAATTAATAACAAAAATTGATTTAAAAAACAGCAAAATAGGGAATTGATTGTATGATAGCCTCCAAAGATAACCATTGTCAATTCCTCCCCTCCCCTCCACCATCTTGAGGCAGAGTTTATTCCCCAACCCTTGGAGCTCAGCTGGTTCTGTGACTGTTTGGCCCAAGAGGATGAAGAGAAATTGATTTTCTAGTACACTGGAGCCCAGGAGTTCCACCCAGTTGTCAGTGTGATGAAGCCCAAGCCATATGGAAAGACCAAATGAAATAAGAACTAAGGCACGCCGGTCACTCCCACACAATGTAGCACCAACCGCCACACACGTGAGTGAGCCATCTTGGTAGCTCCAACCTAGCCAAGCCCCCAGGCAACTATAGCCACGCTGAAGTATGCTAAAGCAGAAAAACTGATGAGCCAAGTCCGTTAAACCCAGACAAACATGAAATAATGAAGTGATTACTACTTTTAAGTCTCTACCTTTTGGTGTGGCTTCTTATGCAGCCATAGGCAACTTAAACACATGGGGGTATTGTTTATTTATCTATGTCAGTCTACAAGGCAGCATCAAGCTTAATAGAGAAAGGCTAAGAGTATTTCTACTAAAGTCAGGAATAAGGCAACCATTCCCATATTGCCATTATTATTTTACATTTTTGGGAGGTATAAGATAATGCACATGGATAAGAGGAAAATATTAGAGGTAT
Source organism: Procyon lotor (assembly GCA_028646535.1). Taxonomy (NCBI): domain Eukaryota; kingdom Metazoa; phylum Chordata; class Mammalia; order Carnivora; family Procyonidae; genus Procyon; species Procyon lotor. The sequence goes on along the minus strand of CM053609.1, from coordinate 89,163,117 downwards.
TTTTTTAAAGGGTTATACTCTCACCTCCATCCATCCTAGTCTCTTTGCCATTTTTTGAACACAAATTTTCCCTTTGTAGGCTTTGCTCATGCTGCTCCCCCTGGACGGCACTTCTGCCCAATAGTCATGGGATTGGCTTGCTCACTTCCTTCAAGGATCCACTCAAATGTCACTTTATCAGCAAGGTTTTCCTCAATCACATTATATCATAATGAATTATTCTCCATTTATCTTGCATTATTTTTCTACAGAATTTATAACCACCCAAAAATATTACATGAACATATGGGTACATTCACACACCACATTCCTGTAGCATTTGTCTAGTAAAATGGGATGGGGAGCCATGCCTCTAGCATTTAGAAGAATGCTTGGCACTCAATAGATATCTTCTGACTGAGTGAATGAACATTTACAGGGTTACAGTGCTTTCTATTATTTGTGTATGTTGGCTCTTCCTTAATTCCAACAATTATTTGTATCCATCTCTACCTTTCCCCTCTGATACTATGATTCCTTTATAATGGATAGTAGAGCATACTTATACAAAAGCACAGAGAAATTGACCAGCTTCATAATTCAGTGAACCCAACCATCTTGCTGGGTGACATTAACAGCTAGTCAAATAAATCAAAATTACTTTCTTTAGGGGCGCCTGGGTGGCTCAGTGGGTTAAAGCCTCTGCCTTTGGCTCAGGTCATGATCTCAGGGTCCTGGGATGGAGCCTCACATCGAGCCCCACATTGGGCTCTCTGCTTAGCGGGGAGCCTGCTTCCTCCTCTCTCTCTGCCTGCCTCTCTGCCTACTTATGATCTCTCTGTCAAATAAATAAATAAAATCTTTAATAAATAAATAAATAAATTCTTTAAAAACAAAAAAAGATGTGCTTTTGATCAAACATACCTAAATTAGACACACAGCTCTATCATTCTGTGGTCATTCTGGTTTGGGTCAAGATATTTAACTCTCTAATCTATAATTTCTTTGGCATAAAATGAAGATATAATGGACTTACTTCATCTAGGACATATGAAGATTAATTAAGCCAATGTGTCAGTATATTTATCTGTGTTGAATAAATGCTGTTGTTGTTTTTGTTGATATGGGAGAGAAACCTGACCCAACTTCTTTGTCTTTCCATAACACCTGACCGCATAGACTATATTTTCCCTGACTATGGTCAGTTTCCAACATTTAGGAAAGAGTAAACAACACAAAGTGTCCATGGACTAACTCAATATACTCTGATTTATTCATAAGACACTGAAATGAGGATGGGATTTACAAAGTTACATATATGAAGATTTCTTTATAAAGAGAACAGACTCATGGTCCTTGACTGCCTAGGACACTCACATGCCTGAGGCAGTGGCTCCCATGAAACAACTTTCTGGGGTCCCTCCAAAACCTGTATTTTATTTTTCTTGGTAAATCCTCCCCCATACTGTGGGTCTCATAAAATCATCCTCAACTACAGAATCATTAAGTGACAACCTCAAGTAAATTCTTACATTCTTGGACATTCACACATACCTTCTTCCCTTCTGATACTTGAAAAGGTTAATTTTCACAAGTGCTTGTTAAATTCAAATTCAAGATAGGAAAAGCCATCTCACCTTCCCAAAACTGTACTTGGCTGATACAATAATCTTAAGGATGATTTACCTTTCTCGAAGAGGTAAATCAGGGTATCTGGGGAGTGGGAGAGAAAGAAAATAAATACAAGCTATTTCTTAGAGCCACTTCACTCAAGGAGGTTTGCTAGAATATAGAGCTGACAGCTGATGCATAGTTGACCCCTGTGGGGTCTTCACAGCACAGTCCACATCCAAGCATTAAACCAGAGTTGGTTTAACATTGAATCAGATTATATTCCTCACAAAACACTGAGAATAAATAAAACACGGTTTCTATAATCATTATCATTATATAAATGCCTATATTTTTCAAGTAGTGAGTCTTATCCATTTGGCTGGAATCACCCTGACCTACTTTCACAACGGAGCTTTCTCACAACCCCATCTAAGAATGGGGAAATGGGGTGATCCTTAGCCCTACCATCTCTTAAGAAAGACATATTTGTGTGTGTGTGTGTGTGTGTGTGTGTGTGTTTGTTTGTTGCAATATTTATTCCATAGTCTCCTATTGAGATTTTATGCTTCTGTGATACACTATGCCCACTGTGTTTATTTTTTAAAATTTAGATGGTATCTTTGGTTGCTATTATTTTCTTTTTTAATTGAAGTATAGCCAACACAGAGTGTTACATTGCTTTCAGGTGTACACCATAGTGATTCAACAAATCCATATAGTATGCTGTGCTCGCCACAATTGTAGCCACCATCTGTCACCATACACTATTATACACCACTGACTATATTCCTTGTGCTGTACCTTTTATCCCTGTGACCTACTCATTCCATACTAGAAGCCTGTAGCTCTCACTTTTTGTTTGTTCATTTGTTTTATTAGATTCCACATATAAGTGAAATCATATTACATTTGTCTTTCTCTGTTTGACTTAGCATGATACCCTCTAAGTCCATCCATGTTATCACAAATGTCAAGGTATTATTTATTATGACTGAGTAATATTCCATTGTATATGTATATGCCACAACCTCTTTATTCATTCCCTATCATATGTTTTCCTATTGCTTCAAAAGGTGAGGCCAGTGGCCAAAGGATAGGTGAGCTATTCCAAGTTGAGGAAAATGTGAAGATCATGAAAAGTGGCATATAAAAAATAAATGAAAAAGTTACCTGGGAATTTAAAAAATAGAGGGCTTCGTGTTTTCAAATAGTAATTGAGAGCCTGGCTTTTGAACTCATACAAAATGAGATATGAACTAGGTAACCTCTCGCCTGATCCTTAATTTCCTTATCTGTAAAAAAGTGAAATACCTTCTTCATAAATATGTTGTAAGGAATAAATGAGCTATGTACATAAAGCACCTAACAAGTGTTTATTGCGTGGAAATATTATGATGTATTTTAATGATAATTTAGAAGTAGCATCATTACCGAAAAAAATTTTTTTATCTCTAACTGGTCTCTTACAGAGCTCTAAACAACCAACTGTACCTTCTCTGGACTCTATAATCTTTGGACAAAAGGGGCAGATTCTCAAAGGATTTCTCTATTTTTTAGTCCCCTCCCAATTTCCTGGCTCTAATCATGAGCAAAATTGAAGGTAGTAGCCAATCGCCAAAGAGAACATATTGTAGGGTTTTGTTTTATGGAGTGCCCAGCATAGGCACATCCATAGGGACAGAAAGTAAATTAGTGGTTTCCAGGGACTGGAGAAATGGGTGAATGGGGGGTGACTGCTAACGGATACAAGGTTTCTTTTGGGAGTGATGAAAATCATCTCAAATTGATTGTGGTGATGGTTGCACAACTCTGATTATATTAAAAAACCACAGAATTGTACACTTTGGATGGATGAATTATGTGGTATATGAATTATATCTCGATTTTAAAGGCTGTAAAAATAATTGGGTCTGGAAAAAAGTGAAGATAGCAATGTGATCTCTTTGCTTATAAAAGTTCAGAGACTGGACAGTAGCTAAAGACTGAAATAACATGAGAGACATTTTCATTTCTAACCCTTATAAGAACTTATCCAAGTTCTCAGTTCCTAAATGCATATGCAGAGCCCTATCTAATAACTACAGTAACAACTGACTACTAGGCCACATTACTCTTCAATCTGTCCTCATCTCTGTTCCTCCTTTATTTAGCAATAAAGAAATGATGTAAAACAGACTGGTTTACATCTAATACAAAGTGCTATTAAAATTAAAATGCCCACAAACCCTTCAAAAAAAAAATCCTTGCCACTGATTTAGTCATTGTCTCTTCTGGGGATTATTTTAAGAGCTTCTTAATCAACCTGTCTTCCCTCCTTCAGTTCATTCTCTGCCACCATCAGAAAAAGGTTAAAAAAAAAAATCCAAATACGTCAATTTTCTACTCAATATCCCTCACTGGCCCCAACCATTTCCAGAATACAGTTGTCCTTCATTGTCTGTGCTCTAACTCCATTTTTCAACCACATCCCCCCAACCACTCCATGTGAACCTTGACATTGGACCAACTGAACTATGAGTGTTCCCTATACTCTTGCTTCCTTATTTGTACAAGCCACCTAGTATGTTCAACGAACCTCAGTCCCTTGGAAAACTCCTGTACACCCCTTAAGATGCAGCTTAAACTTTACCTCTTTTTATAACCTTTTATTTCTCCTTTTCTCAGAATCACCAGATTATTCCCACTGTATGATTCCTTCATTCATCCATTTATTTAAAAATATTTTTTGAGTGTCTGCTGTGGGTCAAGCACATGGCACCTTGTATGTCCCTTTATTATACCAAGTGGCATATAGCTATACCTTAGTACATTTCTGCCTCCTCTCCATAGACTGTGATCCCTCAAGGAGAGGAATCATGTTCTTCTGTTCATCTTTGCATTCCTGCCTCAAGTTTACTTCCTGGTATATTGTAAGTGCTTAATAATTCCATCAGTAAATGAAAAAAGGAAACTACAGAGATTATTTGAACATTGCCAACATTACTTATGAACCCCCCCTTCACGTCAATATAAAATATCTGATTCCAAAGAGATATGCTTTATTTGTACTAGTAACAGTAATGCTGTTTTCTGGTTGTTCAAATCTAAACAATATAGACATGCAATGTGTATACACACATATAATTATATATACTTTCATATGTGAAGAGATGAAATAAACCATAGAAAGATGGTTTTTCTCATGTCCCACTTTCCATGTGTATCTTTTTTAAAAAACATATATAAACTTGTATATGTGGAAGGACAGGTGAGGTCTCCTGTCCTCACAGTTCCCAATCCACACCGTTACACAAACAACTTTTTTCTCTAACGGCAATTTCTCCTGTGAGCAGCAAACCACCATTCCCAGCCATCCGCTAAACATATCCACTGAAGAATAATGGCCCGCTAAAGATATCATTTCCCTCTCTTTTGACTTTAGAATATTTAAAAACCAGTAAACTTGGAAACATTGTGATCCAAAAATACTATTTTGTTTCCTGCCAAATTTACTCCATCTAATCTAAATCTCCTGAGGCTTCTATACTAATATAAGAGCTTTTTGGTAACTTTCATTTACCAATACATTAAAGCAGTTCTTAGGCTGCTTCTTTTGTGATTCTAAATGATCAGAAGGCATATCAAAACTCTTAGAAATTTCAAATAGGATACATTCCATAGGAAAACTGGTCTGGACTCTTCAAAATAAATAAATAAATAAAAGCAATGTAGGGAGGGAAAAAGTAAGAGACTACTCTTGATTAAATACCATGTTTTGGGGCGCCTGGGTGGCTCAGTTGTTAAGCGTCTGCCTTCGGCCCAGGTCAGATCCCAGGGTCCTGGGATCGAGCCCCGCATCGGGCTCTCTGCTCGGCAGGAAGCCTGCTTCTCCCGCTACCACTCCCTCTGCTTGTGTTCCCTCTCTCACTGTGTTTCTCTCTGTCAAATAAATAAAATCTTTAAAAAAAATAAAATAAAATAAAATAAAATAAATAAATAAATAAATAAATACCATGTTTTAACCTGATTGGATCCTGACTTAAAAAAAAAAAAAAAAAGCTACTGAAGACATGTTGTGGACAATAAAGCACATTTTAATATGCAATAACTTTAATTATGAAATTAAGGTGAATTTTCTTGCATATATTAATAATATTGTGGTTTGGGAGGAGATGTCCTTATTTTTGCTGAAGTACTTATGGGTCAAATGTCACCCATATAGGTCTGCAGTTTAAGGAGTTCAGGGAGAAAAACTGTATGCATCATAGACATGGAGATAAAAAGCATACGTAGTAAAACATTCACATTATTGAATCTAGGCTCGGAGGGAGAGTGTGTTCTTATCATTCTTTCAACTTTTCAGTATGTTTCCAAATTTTCAAAGCAAAAAATCAGAATAAAATCCACTCTGAAAAAAGTTGCTTTTTGTTTTTTTGGGTTTTATGAGCATAGTTGTGCCCTGTGCTACCACATACATTTTTTCAAATTGAGATGGTAAGTTCAGTTAAACATAAGTCTGGAGCGCCTGGGTGGCTCAGTTGTTAGGTGTCTGCCTTCAGCTCAGGTCATGATCCTGGGGTCCTGGGATTGAGCCCCGCATCTGGCTCCTTACTTGGCGGGGAGCCTGCTTCTCCCTCTCCCATTCCCCCAGCTTGTGTTCCCTCCCTCGTGTCTCTCTCTGTCAAATAAATAAAATCTTTTAAAAAATAATTAAAAAATAAACATAAGTCTATTGTCGGAACTGATACAGAGATGGCAGTGCTTGTTTCTGATTAACTCTGGAACCGTGTTTAAATCAGAAGATTCAATTAGCTAATCCTACCCTAGGACATTCCAGATGACCTGGAGTTAGCATTATTTTCTCCCAGAGAGGAAACATATAACTGCAAATTCATTACTTTTTTAAACAAATAATCCTTTCGCTTGGATAGATATTTCCCCAGGGAAAAATATCATGTGGGACACATGGAAGAAATTCTCTTTCATAAGCACACTTCATTATTTCAATGTTCTGAAAGCTAAATGCAGTTCCCACAAAGACTTTAAGTTGTTTCTGCATTTTTCTATACATATCACCTCTCCCCTTCTACATCCATTCTCCTTATCCTGACTCTAGAAAGTCTCTTAAATGGCTAGCAAGTTCCAAGAAAGTCTGAAGGTTCTAGGAGAGGCTATAAGGGTTGTGAATCACTTGGCATAGTCCCTTTGCTTTGAACCAAGCCTTGTCAATGAAATCTGCTATGTGAACCAAGATGGTAAATGGCCCACCTGAATGAATGCCTTTTAGGATGTTCTTTCCAATATCTGTATGTGGCATGGAATGTTCTCTCGGGGCCAAAAAGCAGTGAAGGCTCTAGAATTCTCTCTTTGTAGAAAGAAGTTGTTTTGAACACACACACACACACACACACACACACACACACACACACACACAAACACACACTATGGGAAACATTATGTCAATGGACCTTGAGTTGATAAAGAGGATATTTCATGAGATACAGTTTTTCCTATAGACATAAGAGAAAATAGAAAGAGAAAAAAAAATCAGTTTCTCTATTGTTAAAAAAAAGAGCTTGATGCTAGCAGGAAACAAGATGACGTAGCCTCGAAAGCATGATTTGACAAAACATTAACCAGCTCAGTTTATCTCATGAGAAAAAACATTCAAACATAAAAAGATAATTGTCTTTCATTTCCGAGTGCTCTACACGGCACTTGAAACAGTATGAATGTTTCAATACCACTCCCTGGTATTCAGTATATGTCAGATCAACACCAATCCCTGGAAAATTTTAATTTTAAATATTAAAATACATCTGCTCTTGATGGTCAGTACAGTTCCTGAAATCCTCCTGGTCTCCCTTAGGCCAACAGCAGGAGAGTGGTGTGGGACGCAGCATTCTGTTAGCCATTAGTCAAAAACTCCAATTATGCTCTTGGTAGGTTTCAGTTTAATTATGACTTCAAAGGGTAATTTCATGTCCAGTTTTCCAAATAGTATCCAAATACAGAAAAAAATCAAGAGCTAGCATTGAGAAATGCTGATGAAAATTTAGGTATTCATTTTGTAAACTGGATTTTATCATGAAGTTTGACTGTATTTGAAGGTGAGGCTGAATTAATTGAGGTGTATCATCGGACCATCTCCATCACACCTGGTCTTGTTAGCTCAGCACACTGAGATCAAGGGATTTCTCACATGCTTCTCATTCTTTAGCAAGTACATCTTAGGTGTCAGAGGCATTTTCCTTGCCATTAAGCCTGGCTGTTCTCCCACCTGGCTTTGCCCTGCTGCCAAGTATTGATGAGATTCAGACCATATTCAACACATTTTAGAGTCCCTATAATGGATTCGCCCCTTGGCCTTGGTTTCATCTAGCAGATCATGGCCTAACTTACCAAATCTTTCATGAAAAAATTTTTTCTTGATAACTCCTAAGTGAGAGATCAGAGATTGGGGGGTGGAGGAATATAGAGGTCAGATATATTCAGAAAGCTGAAGTCAGATTCATCTTAGAGGTATTAAAGGTAACTCCTATCCTTTGCTTGCTTGTTTGTTTGTGTCTTTGTTTCACTCAGGAATAGGAAAAAAATAGAGTTCAGGCTAGGCCGTGCTTAGGAAGTTGAAAAATTAGTTAAAGCAATAGCCATCATCAGCATGGTGGTTAAAGTGAGTTAAAGTTGGTGGTTAAAGTTAGTTTTCCAAAAATCAGGATCAGAGAAAGTCTGGAGCTGTGTACTTTTGGTCACACTTAGGACCAACAACACAGTCAGCATGGAATTTATGGCGCACCATTCATGGTTCAGGAACCTTGAGGAGAACCTTTGTATTTATCAGTACATTTTCATGGTGATCCTGGGAGGGGACTGTGATTTCTCCATTTCTGGAGATGAGAACAATGCAAGACAATTAAGCAATGTGCCCAGTTGTGTCATCTATGAGCCAGTGAGCAGAGCTGACATCCCATACCCATGCTCATAACCTCAAACCACACTGCCTTATCAGCCCCTAGGCTGGGGACTGGGTGAATGAGGGCCCAAACCCATTCTGTGACCTTTCTAGGTCATTACATACGCTAAACACAACTTATCTGAATGAATAACAAATCACTTTAAAGTGGAAATTGAGAAGAGAGTTCATCCAACAAATCTAACCCGTATTACCAGAGAGACTTCAGGGGAGCCTCATAGACCCTTCGTGGTCCTGCGTCATTCTAAAACATTAGAAGTCAGCAGTTCAAATACTTTTACTGATACCTCTGGGAAATTAAAATGGCCTCAAGTTGTTTCTGAAAGTTGCTTTGACCAGAATGACTCATTTAGTTGTCGACCCTGACATGAGTGACTGAGTGCCCCTGTCAGCAGCTTCTTCTGCATTTAAGGGGTTAAGAGAGTCGGGTCAGGATGCCTGGGCTATAATTCTATGACGGTCACAGCTATCTACTTGCAGGACAAAAAGCCGACTTCTCTCAAGATGAGTAGAGGAAGAGAAACAAAAGGTTCTTCACCGATCCATGTGTTATATTTTCTGGACTTAAGGACAGTGGAAAGGGTCATCATGCAAGTCAGCTCCAGGCTAAAAGACTAGAGATGAAATTCTGAAAAACTAAAATAGAAACTTCTGTGGATATCTGAATCTACTACTTCCAATCCTCAGGGCAATGACCCTGACCTTTATAAATTATCATGGCCTTTTATATTTTATTCTGTACGGTAAACACTCTGTGACTATGGTGGAATGGTAAACTGAAAAATTTATAATATTGAAAATAAGGCTCATGAAAAATCCCTAAAGGAGTTGGATTTGGTTCATAGAAAGAAGCAAAGGCTGGGAGGTGACTCATGGTCAAACAAAAACATAAAAAGTCTTAATAATAAGAGTATAAGAATATACTTTCTTTCTGGAATAGTCTAAGTTTCCTTGTGTTTAAAAGATAGAAAGTAAAGATCCCATTCTTTTCTAATGTATTTATTTATTATTGTCATCAAAACCATTAAGTACTTTTTGGCATGAAATATTACTCTATTAGTTGTTATATGGAGCAGTTTGGACAGAAATCTTCCCCATTCCTTTAGGAATTATAGCTTAATTCCTGCAAAGCCTGTTAAGCAACAATATAAAATACTTGCGGGTTGATTGATCTCAGAGGAAAAAAATGATAGGGCTAAAGATGTGGAGGGCTTTGAGCAGCAAAAGAGAAATAGTGAGTAAATAGAAAGATACTGGAATATTTACATTGAATACATGGCAAAAGCAATAAGGGAGGGAGGAAATGATGAATGCCCAGCTCAAAATGTCAAGAAAAACAACCAAGCTCACAAACTATAGGACCACCTTATAATCTTGTTATTAAGTCTCACAATGGATACTGCGTAAATACCTACTGGCTTTACAGAACAAGTAAGAACATAATGAAATCAAGATATATCAAGGTTTTCATGAAACTAGATTTCTGAAAAAATTGGTCCAACTTATTTAATGAAAGTAAGATATTTAAGGGGTGCCTGGCTGGCTCAGTTGGTAGAGCACGCGACTCTTGATTTCCTAGCTCTAAGTTCCAGCCCCGAGTTGGGGGCAGAGTTTACTTAAAAACAAACAAAACAACAACAACAAAAAAAATCCCACCAGTCATCAAAGACATTTATAACAGGATTCCAATGTATTTGTTTTCCCATTTGTGAAAACTTTTGATTTCAAATTCAACACATCGCAAGTCATCTGTCAATATTTCACTTGCTTTCTTCCCAGTGCGCTCATGAGAAATAATGATTAATATAAATTCCAGATATCAGAGACTGCACAGAAAAGTTCCTTTGCAGTCATTATCAGTTCCCTAGAATGGCTCACAAATGCTACCCAGGGGAAGCTCTTGCATACTGGAAGGCCACACCATACATGCATTCATTCCATAGTCAATGGAGGTCCACAATTTTTTAAAAAATGTTAATTTTAAACAGCAAGTCAAAAATGCAACACCATCCTAATAGTACTGATCATCCATCCTCCAAGCTCTCTGGCAAAACAGGGACCAAAAAACTATTTGTGTCCTCCCAAGTCTTTGATACAACCATAATCACTAGCGAGAAAAAGGAAGAGAGAAAGAGATTTCTAATCCCATCACCAACTTGCAGGCTTTATTTTTATATTTTAAACAAATATTTATTCCCCTTGTCTCTGGGCACACATTCAGAAGAATGACTTGCCAGCGGCATTTGGTGACTTCAAAGGAAGGTTTAGGATTTATTGATGTAAAGAAAAGGAAGTACAAGCAAAAGATACTCACATTAACTACTTTTATGTGTTTTCTGCAGCTTTGCAGATGACAAGGACATCAATATCCAGTTAACTTTGCAGAGCAGTTCGTTACATTGTTAAGAACTTAAAAGGAGAAAGTGCAGGCTGGGCCCACTGCAAAGTCAGCCTGGGGCCTGTGGGGTGTGTGCAGAAGCACAGCCCCTTCTAGCACTGGTTGATTCCATAGCTCAATGTCAAGCTAACTTATATGCAGGCCAGGAGATTCCACGTTAGGAAGGTAAGTGAATAAATGGTATAAGGATCCCACTTTGAAGACCACATTATTGTCAAGTGAATTCAAGGGTCCTGGTGGAATCACCAGGGCCTCTCGAAGGTTTCTACCAAATGCAGTCTTTTGGTAGAAACGACTGCAAAGTAAATCCTTTGGTGGTAAGCCCAAAGGAAGGGGAGCAACTTGGAAATAGTAGGAGCAGGAGGCAGGGAGCGATGGGGGTAGGGGCCTATGTAGCAGTGATAGGTAGACAATTTCTCTAGAGTTTCATGATTTGCCCTTAATAGCCTTATGAATTTGGCGTTCTGTCCCGTTGTATCTTTCCTTGTTCTAATGTGAGAATGAAGTGTTGTCATTCGGCTGTTTCATTGGGAGTTAATGTTGCAGGAAGAAGCAACCCTTTTCTCTGCCTTGTTACTCAAACCCACTTTAAGAAGCTGGGTGCTGATGAAAAGGCATACACTAGCAATCACCATAAGTGTCTTTGCCATAATTCTCCTTAAATAAGCCATTCTCTACTGCCATTTTGAGAGAAAAATCCATAAGCTCTTATCCAAACCAAATGTATCTGTCAACAGACCTATACAAGCAGTTATGTTTTATAGTTATACAAGAGAGGTAATGCAGAGATTTAAAATTAAATGGCCACAATTAGTTGCTGCATACAGTATTTTTATGGAAATAAAATCTCTGGTAGGGACGCTTGGGTGGCTTAGTCGTTAAGCGTCTGCCTTCGGCTCAGGTCATGACCCCAGGGTCCTGGGATCGAGCCCCACGTTGGGTCCCTGCTCATTGAGGAGCCTGCTTCTCCCTCTGCCTGCTGCTCCCCCTGCTTGTGTGCAGTCTCTCTCCCTTTCTCTGACAAATAAATAAATAAAACCTTAAAAAAATGAAAACAAATAAAATCTCTGGCAAATAATTCAAACTCACTTGAAACTCACTCATCTCCTATTGAGTTTTACAGTTCAAATCAATAGAGGGTCTGTGCTGTGTGATCCATATCATCAAATACAAGGGACCCACCGGATTCCCGGGGGCACCAGAATATATATTGTGAGCACAAAAGTATTCAAAATGATAGGGTGGCCAAGTGGAGAACTATGGTACTTGCACCTTCTTGTTATTATTTCAATTTATACTAAAAACAAATTGAAGAAAAACTCCCAGTGGAAAAAAGTGATAAAATATGCCTTCATACTCTCGCCACTTCCAATCTGAACAAGCCCTTCTAAAAGCCACAGAGAGAAAAGTGTTTCTCCACCTATTTTTCTCTCAGTAACCCAGATGGCATCACTAACTGGTGTCTCAATTAGAGTGATCCACCATGGCACCAAAACTAGCTCCTTTCATTCTCCTGTTCTTTGGAGTAACGTGCTTGCATAAAACTTGCCATTTCTAATGCACTGGCAAAGGATTTGATGCAATGCCCCACACAGTGACCCACCAACCATATTCTGCCTAAATGGCCTGAATAGCCTGAAAAATATTGCCATAAATTAACTCCTCGGCCATTGAGGAAGGCTTCCCTCTTGATTCCTTCAGATGTGATATGGGAAACACAACTGTAACAGTGACTACTCTGCAGTGGCAGTCTTCTTCTGAATTAGGCTGTCAGAGTCATAGACTCTTCCAAGATGAATGGTGGTCATTGACACAGTTTCGCAATAGGTACCATCTCTGATACGTCACTAAAAGGCTGGCCTCGTGACTAACATGTTTTACAGATGAACTCCTACAACTGACTAATACAGATCGATCAACAGTACCCATTCCGACCCACAACGTGTACCACATTCATTTCTGAAACAGATGGTTTTATTAACTTCTCATCTTCAGTCTAGCATCTCAAAGGTGGGGACGATAGAGCTCTGACTTCACAGGCTCCTGGGGAGGAATAATGTGAGACACAAGGTACTCAGAAAAAAGTGCTTGACAGTTCACACATTGCAAGAAGAAAAGAAATGTTAGCTTTCTACTTTGTAACACTATGAGGGACGTTATCAAACTGAGGAAATGTCTGGTCGAAAATGAGCAGCTTTGGAAACTGATAACAGCCACCATTTTGAACACCTATGATATCTCAAGCATTTTATTAGTGAGATGTCTACACATTATCTCTAATCCTTACAACAATTCCTTAAGTGTTAAGATTCCAGTTTCAAAAACAAGAAAACTGAGACTCAAATCCATTAATTAATTTTTCCAAGGTCATAAACCCACATAAAAATTAATTTCCAAAAAATAAGGGAGTTTTCAAGTAAGCAAAGCTTTATACTGGTCTCTGATTGAATCCACTCACACATGTATAATCACAAAAGCTGCATGGCTTACTGAAAACAGCATGAGCTTGGAGTCGGAGAGACATGAATTTAAATACAAATCTAGGGTTTTCTGGCTTGGTGACCTTCTCTGCACATCAGTGTCCTTAATTATATGAGGGATCACATGTACATTGTGAGTTGTCCCATAACCTTCCTCACATCGGCTACAGAAATAGCAGGACCAAATCTGTGGGGTTTTTTTTAAAACATTTTCTTTATTTATTTGAAAAAGAGCGAGAGAGAGCATGAGAGGGGAGAAGGTCAGAGGGAGAAGCAGACTCCCCACGGTGCTGGGAACCTGATATGGGACTCGATCCCAGGACGCCAGGATCATGACCTGAGCTGAAGGCAGTCGCTTAACCAACTGAGCCACCCAGGCACCCGCAAATTTGTGTTCTACTTCTCATAAGTCCATGTACAGCTTAGACTACTATTTTGTATAATAACATCTTATTTGTCTTCACTTAATTTTTCCTGCATTCATTTTTCTTCAACCTGATTTCCTCACTTTACAAAAATCTTATATTTGTTTAGTAACCCCCTTTAAACAGTTTCTGGAAAAGCATAATAATGAACACATAAAGAACAAAATTGAATAATTTGTCAATTATTGATAATCGATCCAGTAATATCAAGTCACTGAATAACTAAAAAAACAAAATGTCCTCAATCACCTCTATGGAAATGTTAAACCCAAGGTGTTTCCATCTAGTGCTAAAGGACTCTGGATGTGTTAAGGTAGTAAAGCAGCTCTTATGGTGGTGTTTCTCAGCATTACTTTGCCTTACCCTTGAGTCATCATGGTGTAAACTCAATAATGGGAATAAGTACAAGATTGTTTTGCTTCATTGAGAAGAAAGGTAAAAGATTCAATTGGCTACATTAATACACAGGATATATTTAGAAAATATATATATTTTTTAAGACATCCAAATCTGACCTGAGCATAGAGTAGTGGATAAATCTGGGACTATGATCTCTTTCTGGCCAAATGCTTGGAAACTGAAGGGTCTGCCAAACTTCTAAAATCCATAACCACCAATGGCAGAGACATCCTAGAAAACAGCCACAGCCACATACAGTAGTGCAGACCATCCAGGACATCAAAAAAGGAGTGGTTAGCACCCAGGCTTTGAATTCAAGCAGGCTTAGATTCTAATTCTCATTTTGACACTTATTACCCATGCAGCTGGTGTTACTATTAGATTTAATGACCTTTTCCTAACCCTGGAGGAGGTTCCATAGTTAGGGCAAGGACTCCTAACGTTTCAAAGACCCAGCTTAAGAGTTTCTCCTCTTCCCTCCCCCGATTACAGCTCTCTCCTGGCAACAACCAAGGCAACTGGGCTCAACCCCATGCCTGTTTCCCATCACGTTCTCCAGCACTCAATCCCCACTCCTTCTCTTTCAAGTCATTGCTTCCCTCCACTCATCTCAACCCCTGCTTTTCACCTTGGGCTTAAAAATACTTCTCTTTCAGGCTCTCCTCTCTCATTTCACGTGTAAACTAAAAAGATGATATCTAATAAAAAACTCAAGAGTCTGAGTTTAAGAAAATTAGCCTTAATAATAAGCCAGTGACATCAAGGGGCTGGTAAGTTTCCAGAAGCTTTCTTCAGACTCTACCAAAACCACAGTGTGGGGAAAGCTTGGGCTTTGAAGTTAGACAAGCCTACTGACTCTTACTACTAGTGTGTTCTTGGGGAAATCATATAACCTGAGACTTTTTTTCCCCTTAACTCTTAAAATGAGAAATGAAATGAGATGATTCACATAAAGCACTTAGCACACTGTCCACATGGCAAGTATACAGTGACCGTCAGCTATTATTAATCCCATTAGTTCCCTCCTGCTGTTTCTTGCCCCTAGCTTTCCTTTGACCACTAAGATTCAAGATACAGTTTTAACAATTTTTTTCTGTTTAACAGAAAACAGAAAACAGAATAAGAATATTTTCTACTACTGTTTTCATATAAATTTCTAAGAAGTCAGCTGTAGTGTATGCTATTGTGGGCTAGCCTAGAAACCTAAACACTGACAGGGGTGGGGAGACGATATTCCAAGTTGCAAATTCAGCTGGACAAACTTCAGATCACAATCTGTTTACGGCTTATAAGAGGTCTTAGAATCAGCCCTTAGCGGAAATAGGCTCATTAATTCCCTTTAACTATTTCCTGTGTTGCTACCCAGCTCCACACCACAGGTCTGGAGACAGAATTGGAAGGGGATGGAGAACAAGACTGGGATCAGAAAGAAGTAGAGCTAATCAGGGAAGTTCCCAAGGGACAGATGGGTCTTGGGCCTTGTTGTCAGATGAAGTGAAGAACAACGAAGTAGAGTAACTTTGTGTAGGTTGTGGTGGAATAATACACTAAGGTTTTCTCAGTGTAGACATTCAGGGTTGTAGTGGCTCCTTAGACCCTCAACAAATCTCTTCAGCAGGAGACTTGGAAGGGGACATCCTACAGCAGCTACCTAGTTCTAACTAGTAACTAGTTCCTAGTTAATAACTAGCAACTAGGCTAACTAGTTCCAAGTTTCTAGTTCTACAGCAGCATCCCTGGTGGCAGGTACTTGGGCTTCAAAACCTGGCAGGTACTTGCTTATTTTACCAAGCGTATCTGGATTTCCAAAGCATGAGATTTGAAATTAAAACCTTTACAGATCCTGCCCTCTGTTTATTATTTTCTCTGTCTACTTCCCCCTTTTCCATAGGCCCAGAATCTAGATTTCTCTAGTGACTAGGGAAAAAAATAGAGGGAAAAAAAATCAAGAAGGGAAGAAATGATGAAAATTTTCATTGCATAGTGTCCTGGAAGACACTATATATAAGCTTCTATTGGCAAATGCAAAATTATCTTTTTCCTCCTTTATAAATGAATTGTCTCTTTCTCATACTTGAATGTGTCCTTGGGTAAAAATCATCACTGGTCTGATCACTGGTCTTCATAGAGATCTTTTTCCTTTTGCCTTCTTCTCACCCACATGTTATAGATGAA
This sequence comes from Procyon lotor, assembly GCA_028646535.1. Taxonomy (NCBI): domain Eukaryota; kingdom Metazoa; phylum Chordata; class Mammalia; order Carnivora; family Procyonidae; genus Procyon; species Procyon lotor. Next base: position 89,146,695 of record CM053609.1, on the reverse strand, counting down.
ATGGGATAGATTCTTCATATAATGTATCCTTGGGGCGCCTGGGTGGCTCAGTAGGTTAAAGCCTCTGCCTTCAGCTCAGGTCATGATCTCAGGGTCCTGGGATCGAGCCCCGCCATAGGCTCTCTGCTCAGCGGGGAGCCTGCTTCCCCCTCCTCTCTCTGCCTGCCTCTCTGCCTACTTGTGATCTCTCTCTGTCAAATAAATAAATTTTTTAAAAAGAGTATCCTTATAACTCCCAATAAGGTAACAAATTATGATGTGGATCATTGACTAAGTATATTTATCTTTTGATTAGTATACTGAAACAGGTGAATAATACATTTTCTTTCATAACATAATGGCTCTATAAATTCATATATAGACATAATTTTGATAATTTATGTAAAGGTTAATGCAATTAAATGAAGTGAACTGTTTGTAAAGCTAAGGAAATAATAAAATACTTCAGCTTGGGAACTTATTGACTTACATGCCTTAAATCTGAGTCAGATTCCCCTCGATACTAGTGTTATGGAAAAAGGATCTGCTCTCTCCCATCCACCTCATGGCCAGATTATTATTTATTACTACTCTTTTCCATTTTAGCTCACTTTGTCATTGTAAGGTAATTAGAAGGAAATTTCATACTTCGCTAATTCGAGATTTCAGAGTCAGAAAAATGATGAGATTTGGTGTCTTTGAAAATGACCTTTTCTTCTGAAATTACATAAATTCCATACTGATTTCTCTCCTAATCTTGCTTTCTTTGCTCTGCTTACCATTCATTCATTCAACATTTATTGTCCGGCTGGAGCCACAGTGAACAAGGAACACAGTAACTGCCTGCATCACTGCAAGTTACGAGAGAAGTCCTAGCTTCCCTTTTTTTTTTTTTTTAAGATTTTATTAATTTATGTGAGAGAGCAAGATTGAGAGAGCACAGAGGGGAAATAAAAAGGAGAAGCAGACTCCTCCAAGGAGCAGGGAGCCCAATGTAGGACTCGATCCCAGCACCCTGGGATCATGACCTGAACCAAAGGCAGAGGCTTAACCGACTGAGCCACCCAGGCACCCAGAGTCCTAGCTTTAGATGAAATTTGATACATGACTCAAACAACATCTTTCAACCTGCCTTCTCAACACTGGTTCCACTGTCAGATTTCTTTTCCTACTTCCAAATGGCTACCAGTAGCTCCTGGAGCTATCTCCTTACTCACTCCCTTCTAGTCAGAAAGAGGTCCATTCTATAGCTCAAGTAAAGGACCTGGAATTGAGTCTTGTTCTGACTTGGGTCATGTGCTAATTCCCAACCAGTCAACAAAACAGGGGTACAGAATATGTGACAGGCTTACAGTAATCCCAGCTCACTCTTGCAGCCAGTCAGAGTCTTCTGCGTAATGCTGAGAAGCTCAGGGCACTTTTAGGAAATGGAGGAAGGTAGGAAATTGGTGCTGAAGAAACAAGATACATCCACTCCACTCCCTGTTCCTACAGAGCTAAAAGCCTCTGAAGAATTGGCAGGATGATGGGAACTCACAACTCAGTGCATGCATGAATCATTTTTGATACATGAGGGCTAACAAGTGTGAAGCCCTGGCAATTTTCTCCTAGCAACAGAATTCAGGCTGACTTTTCTGTTAAAAACCACCACTGAGAAGCCACCATGTGCTCAAAATTGCTGGTCTCTGGCAGTGATTTAGAAGCAAAATCTTTCATGTCCAATTAGCCTACACTTTGATTCATGCAGTGTCTAAGAATTCACCTTTATTTATAAGTTCAAGGCTTCAGATGAATTTGACAAGAGCTACTGAAAGTTAAAGTATTTGCAAGGATGTTAGTTTCCTTGGTTGATCATGATTAAATCTCCCCGTGTAGAGAAAACTGCAAATAGTTGGTTCCATCCAAACCTCACATTAGTAGACATATCCATTCTCCACCTTGTTTACAACATTATATATCGGATTTAATTCTCATCCCATGTGTTACCCCCTCATCGTCAATCTAATGCTCTAAGTCGGTGGTTCTTAATCTCAGCCACACTGTGTAATCATTTGGGGAGGTTTTAGAGATTTCTACGCCTAGGTCTCAGTCCCAGAGATCCTGTGAGCATTGGTCCAGGGCACAGGCAAGGTTGAGAACCACGGCTCTAAGTATGACCTTGTTAGAGATGAAGTGTCTCCTAGGAAACATGTCCAATTTGCACATATAACTAACTTAAATGCTAGAGTCAATCAGTTAAGAAACAGTTAACACTGATTAAGCATTAAATAAAGTTCAGAAACAGGGAGAAATGTTCTCTAGATCAATAGCCTGCCACCAGTCTTTGCATGCTTTTGCCCTCACCACCATAGACAGGTCACATCTCTGCTGCCATCACCTGGGCTAAGCCACCACCCTCTTCCTCAGCCACTAGAGCAGCCCCCCCCCCCTCCAGTTGCCTGCTGTCACAAAGCAGCCAGCAGCCGGGGTGAGCATCTTAAAATATAAATAAGAACATGTCACTTCCTTCCTCAAAAACCTTCAAAGGCTTCCCACTGCTCATGCTACAAAACACACAAGCTCTCCCGGCCATTGTCTGCTCACTCCCCTCATTTACTACACGCTGACCACCCTGACCTTTCATTTCCTGCACATCTTTTCTATCTCAGGGCTTCTGTGTGTGGTGTTCTCTCTCCCTTAAACACACACACACACACACACACACAACGTGATCTCTTCCCACTCACACACACTCTTTGCCTTGCTCACTTTCCTTATTGCTACAATCTCAGCTTAAAGTCACTTCCTCAAAGAGTTGTCCCTGACCCCTAATCTAAAGTGAATCCCGTGTTTTGTACTCTCTCAGTGCCTGATTTAGTATCTTTCCCGTGTGGGGTTATTTTTTTATGGTATCTGGCTCCCCCTCTAGGCCATAAACTCCCTGAGGAAAAGGACAATTCTGTTTTGGTCACCCAACACCACTCTCTCTGACCCATAGTAGATGCTCAGTAAATATTCAATGTAAATAAAAGAAGTGTGTTTTATTGTGCCATTTACTTACACAGAGGGATACTGTAAAAACTAGATCATGAGGTGTATTGCCATGTTTACTAAACATAGTGTTTAAGGTCCTGTTCCCTACATTCTGTAAGCATTCTCTTTCTGAAGTCCCAGAGGAAGTTCTCCCGCAGTCTGGGTTCTACATATAGTTATGTTTCTCTTGAGTGACCTGTTGGTGTTTTGCTATCGTATTCCATAAATCATTCAATTTTGATTCTACAATGATTCGATAAATCATGCACCAATTAGGCTTCCCTCTTTGCTTCAACCAATAAGAAGCTCAGAGTCCAATATGTGAGCCTCCCCAGCCTCAACCCTTGCCAGCCCCAGAGGAGACTCTCATAATTCTAAGCCCAATCTAGTTTCATCTAATCAGTCCTTCCTTCATTTTCCCCCTGCTCCTCTTTTTTAACTATGATGTATTATAAGCCATCCTAAATACTCTCTGGAACTAAGCAAGACATAATAACTAAATTAAATAATGACAAATAAGTTATTCAAGGAAAAGAGAAAGCATATCTCTGATGAGTTGTTTCAGTGGATTCAATAAGTAAGACCTCTTTTCCCTGCTTGAGAAAAAAGATTCCAACAGAAAAAGACTAGAATGTGCTTAGGCATATGGGTAACAGTGGGCTTCTTAATCCACCACAAAAAAAAAAAAAAAAAAGTATTGGAAAACAAAGACTCTGTATCCAAAGAGAGAGCAGAACTTACTTTTCTGGGCAGACGGAACCCAAAGGGGAAGTGGGAGGGCTAAGCAAGGCACCCCTGGTGTTGCTCCCACACTTAGCAATTAGATCATTCTGATTCTCTCCACTCTCCTGGGGGCGGTCAGGCTGAGTGTTTACACTAATTGATACCCTTCACGTGGAAACTTTAAGTCAAGGGAAAGAACGTCCTCTCTCCCCAAACATCAACATCACTGACTTGCAAACATTTATTTAACTAGTAGATATTTTACAAAATAAAGTTACTGTATTCATTTTCTATTGCTCCCATAACAAATTACAAGCTTATCATCTTGTATTTCTTAAGATCCAAAATGTATCTCACTAGGCTACCATCAAGGTGTCGGCAGAGCTGTATTCGTACCGGCTCTGGGGGAAAGTCCGTTCTTGGCCTTTTCCAGCTTCTGTGGACCCCTTTGTACCACTCCAACCTCTGCTCCCGTTCTGACCTGTTTGCCTCTGACCCCCCACCCCGCCTCCCTCTTTCCCTTATAAGGACATGTGTGACTACATCAAGCCCACCAGGTAATCCAGGAAAATCTCCCCAGCTCAAGATCCTTAATTAAATCGCATTAACAAAGTCTTCTTTGCCACATAAGGAAACCTATTGACAGGCCTGGGGAATTAGGAGGAGGATACCTTTGGGAGATCGTTATTCTGCTTGACCATGGTTACACTAAATTAGGCGCCTGTGGATACGGCAAGGTAGTAATTTGGGATATGACTAAAACGATATCAAAGAGCTGTCTCCAATATCTGGAACCATC
>CM053609.1:89108435-89135767 GCA_028646535.1 Procyon lotor | reverse complement strand
GGCTGGGTTGTGGACATTGGGGAGGGTATGTGCTGTTAAGTGCTGTGAAATGTGTAAGCCTGACAATTCACAGACATGTACCCTGGGGCAAATAATACATTATATGTTAATAAAAAAATCAAATCTCATTCTATGGAATGCATGCTGTCCCTTTTATATTTTATGTCTGGGATGCAGTCTACCTCTGTTTTGTAGATGAGAAAACTAAAACGCTGTGATATAATCTTATAATAATCATAATTAAAAAAAAAAAAGGAATTAGGAAAGGTACAGGCAACTTGAAAGCCAAGAAAAGGAAAAGGAACCCAACAGCTTGTGTGATAAATTTCATCATAACAAATTGCTCCAAGAGGAAAGTGTTTCTAGGCTGGATGGATTTGCAGCGGTTTTTTTGTAAGACTGTAAAGCAGAGGTTGCCAGCTCAGGGGTGGGTAGAAAATGTGAGCACACTGCTCGAGCATAGGTAATATGGAGTGCTGGGGTTGTGGCAGACTGAAGGGTACGTACATTGTCCAAAAGGCTGTTGAAGGATTGCAGCTGATGAGGAAATGCTGGCCGAGTGTTGCTAGACCTTCTGATTTTTTTTTTTATAAGACAGAAATATGTATCTTCATGAAAACTCTCATGAAGATTGGAATTGTTCAATGTTGTTCAATGTTGGCCATTAAATCACATAAAAAATACATGTGTGGATGAATGAAAGCATTTGTGGGTGTAACTTGGCTCATCACTTGCCAGTGTTCTCCCTGTGCTTGAAAGGATGCCTTTACATATACCGGTCTCTCTCTTCAGAATTTTTTTCTCCCTAGTCCCCAGCTTTGGCCATTTGACAAGCTTGTCCTTATCCTTCAAACCTGGCTCAGATGTCACCTGCCCTGACATTGTCTCAGAATCCTCCTTCCCTGAATGTGTCTGTCACTCCCTGCTCTGCTACCTCAGTACTAAGTATTCGTTCAGGGGGCATGTTTTGTTTGCTGGTCACCCTCCTCTTCAGGCCTACAGGCCTCTTGAGGGAAGGGGCTTCATTTCAGCAACCCAGACCCCAGCAGTGAAGTAACCAATTTTCAATGACCATGAGAAAAAGAAGCAATGGCCGGCACACAAAAGGAAGAGGGTAACAGCGACTTTTGCCATCAGTAGGTGGGTGTTATATTATTATTATTAAAGATTTAATTTATTTATTTAACAGAGAAAGAGGGGGAGGGCATGAGCCAGAGGGAGGAACAGAGGGGGAAACAGACTCCTTGCTGAGCAGTGAGCCTGATGCAGGACTCAATACAGGAACCCTGTGATCAGGACCTGAGCCAAAGGCAGCCGCTCAACCAACTGAGCCTCCTAAGCATCTCAGTAGGTGGGTATTGAAGACTCTTGTTGATTAAGATGACTGAACATTGGGGTGCCTCAGTGGGTCAGTGGGTTGAGCCTCTGCCTTCGGCTCAGGTCATGATCTCAGGTCCTGGGATCGAGCCCTGCATCGGGCTCTCTGCTCAGTGGGAAGCTTGCTTCCCCCTCTCTGCCTGCCTCTCTGCCTACTTGTGATCTCTCTCTTTCTCTGTTAAATAATTAAATAAAATCTTTAAAGAAAGAAAAAAAAAAAAGATGACTGAACATTGAGGAATGCCTGGGTGGCTCAGTCAGTTAAGCCTCTGACTCTAACTTTTGGCTTAGGTCATGATCTCACAGTCGCGGGTTCGAGCCCTGTGTTGGGCTCTGTGCTCAGGGTGGAGCCTGCTTCGGATTCCCTTTCCCGCTCCCTCCTGCTCACTCGCTCTCTCTCAAACAGACAAACAAAATAAAATCTTTTCAAAAAGATGTTTGAACACTGATTACAGGATTTCTGCAGCAAGTTTGCTGCCGTCAACCTACTGGTGCAAACCTGTTCCAAAGCCAGCAGGAGACAGGTACCAAGACAAAGAGTGAGAACAACAGTAGGAAAGACACGGGGTGAGGAATAGAGCAGAGAGGGCAAAAAGAGGGCAGAGGCTGATAAAAGGAAAATGTTTCATCGAGAAATCCCTAAGGAAGTCTGAACTTAGAAAATCAGGCTTAGGTTGTGTCAAATGTATTTGGGAAAGAGAATTCATGAAGGATTATAATCTTCAAGCTAAAGTGTAGCAAGGCTCCTGGCACACGCTGGGTGTTTGGTGAGTTATTAATAAGTACATCCAGTAACACACCCAGTAATGTGCAAACGAGGAAAGCTGGTTGGAGATTAAGAAATGCAATAATGGGGGCGCCTGGGTGGCTCAGTCGTTAAGCGTCTGCCTTCGGCTCAGGTCATGATCCCAGGGTCCTGGGATTGAGCCCCACATCGGGCTCTCTGTTCAGCAGGGAGCCTGCTTGTCCCGCTCCCATTCCCTCTGCTTGTGTTCCCTCTCTCACTGTGTTTCTCACTGTCAAATAAATAAAATCTTTAAAAAAAAAAAAAAGAAATGCAGTAATGACAAGAACAGGGAGGATAAAGCAAGTAGAGGGATAATGATGAATATTTATCATCGATTGATACAAAATATTTATGTAAATGTGGTTGACTTTTGACAAGCGTAAAGAATTGTAAATATGTATGATATGAAAATATTGTTTAAAAATAAAATGCCCTTTGAGACTAAAAAGAGATGATAGATGAAAAATGCTTTGGAGGTTGAAAAGTACTGAACAAAAAGGAATCGAATGTGAAAAATCGGAACTTGTAAAACATTTGAATTATGGGGAGAATATGCACATTAAAATAGGGGCTCTGGTATTTAAAAAAGAAGCCCCAAACCTAAGGATTTCTTTTCAGAATATAAGAGGGAAGCAGAGGAGCATGGTGGTTAAAGCAGTTTCATATCCCAGCTCTGCCACTTTCTAGCGGTGTGACCGTCTCCTCCCTGAGCCTCAGTTTCCTCTAGGAAAGTGGAATTAATAATACACACACCTCAGGGGGTTGCTGTGAGGATTAATTAAGACGAGGCATGCAAAGCGCTTGGCATAAGGCCTAGCACACAGCAAACACTCCATAGATGCTAGCTGTTATTATAAACTACTTGACAGGAAAGTCAGGGAGCAGAGAAACTTAAAGCATCTCTATAATTACATGCATTGTGATGAAACAAGTTAAACTCTTGCTTGGATTTCTTCTAAATTGGATTTCGTAAGCTAAACATGATTCTCTCTGTATCCGAGAGCAGTTGCTAGGAGAAACTGGCAAAAGGCAATAAAGTGGTGAACTCAGCCATTGTTCCTAAAATAAGTATGAAACGAGATGGGAGGCTTTGGAGTGACTTCTTTTCAGAGGGGAAAAACAACTTCCTAAATGAGAGGTCAGTGCAGGATGCTGACACCATGATGGTGGACATAGGACAGAAGCAAGGGTCATAGAGACCAGCTCCCTGCAAAACGTACCAGCTGATTGTCTGGGGGTAGGGGTGGGGACTCCTCGTTGTGAAAAACGCATAGCCGGGACTCACATACGATTGTGGAGCTGTATGTCTATGTGCCTTCGTGAGGGAAGTTAAGCTGAGTGCGTGAGGAGGAGGTAGAAGAACCTATAGGCATGTACCCATTTTACAGGAGGCAAAATAAATGGTTGGGGGAGACCATTTACACCATGGTCAGGTGCACAGGGGTGACACCCATGATCTGGATTAAAGTTGCTCCTGTGATTATCAGCTGTGTGAATCCGACATGTTCCTCTCCCTAAGACTGTGTTGCCTCACCTCCAAGATGAGACGAACGTTATCAGCTTAAGAGGGTTACCGAGGCTGAAATGAGACAGAGCCCGTAAAGCGCGTAGTATCCTAAGAACTCGATGAATGACTCGTACTGGTAGTTCTGACGTGATATTCACAGAAGTAGGAAGTGTTGTCTCAAGTATGTGTGAGACATTCTCATGTATTGCATCCATAAAAACATAATTCTATTTAATTCATTTCTTTTTTTTTTTTTTTAAAAGAGGGAACACAAGCAGAGGGAATGGTAGTGGGAGAAGCAGGCTCCCCGCCGTGCAGAGAGCCGGATGCGGGGCTCGATCCCAGGACCCTGGGATCATGACCTGTGCCGAAGGCAGAGGCTTAACAACTGAGCCACCCAGGCACCCCTAATTCATTTCTTTTTTTTTTTTTAAAGATTTTATTTATTTATTTGACACAGAGAAAGAGAGGGATCACGAGTAGGCAGAGAGGCAGGCAGAGAGAGAGGGTGAAAGCAGGCTCCCTCCTGAGCAGAGAGCCTGATATGGGGCTCGATCCCAGGACGCTGGGATCATGACCTGAGCCGAAGGCAGAGGCTTAACCCTCTGAGCCACTCAGGTGCCCCCCTAATTCATTTCTATTTGAGTGTATCGCTTAGTCTTGGTGCCTGTAAGAACATTTTAAGAGGAGAAGTGCATACATTTTTTATTCACAAAGAATTTGTAGTAATACTCTTCTTGATCGGTTTAAAAGGGTGACGTCTTCTCTGCCCAGGGCATGCATTTTGCAGGGTTAGTTACTTTAGAAACTTTAGTTACTTTAAGATTTTACTTATTTATTTATTTATTTATTTGAGAGGGCATGAAGCTGAGTGTCGGATGGGGCACAGAGAGAATCTCCAACAGAGTCCCTGTTGAGCTCGGAGCTCGACTCGGGGCTCGATCTCATAACCTCGAGATCCGATGACCTGAGCTGGAACCAAGAGTCAGAGGTTCAACCAATGGAGCCACCCAAGCACCCCCAAAGCTTTAGTTACTTTAGAGAAAGAGCAATTGCTGAAACCTCTGGCCTGGGTCTGTAGGTTTATGACTAAATCAATGAGAAGGCAGACTCAGGTTATGGAAATATGATTTAAAAGCCTCCTTGTCCTTCTTGTGTTGCATTTTAGTGTCTGCTTTTGCACACATCTTGGTAGTAATTGGTAGACAAGGATTTGGTCTACATAATCGCCCCATCAGAACTACCATTCATGAGAAGCATGAAGGCAGGTCGGTGAGAAAAGTTCCAGCTGTGAGCTAGTTGCTATCATCTGTCAGCAGCCACTCGGATTTTCCAACTGGTCACCTTCTGGTCTATGTTACTCTTCTAGATGCTGTTTGTGACCTCATCCAGCCTCTCTAAGTGGCTGTTCAGTAGATGGTGAACAAATAGAACACTACCAGATGCTCGTCTAAGTTTTTCCCAAGGAAATCACAAAATGCCTTTTATGGGGTCACTTCATTGAATTACATTGATAATAAGCAGTGAGATGTACAAATACATATCTAATAACTCCCTTTATTCACACTAATTACAGCAACTGGATATTCCAAAGGTGGTTAAAACAAATGATAAGTGCTTCAGTGGTTTAAATTCACCAGGTTTCTTTCTTAATAAGAGACAGACAATGGTGGCTGGGAAGAATGCTAACCAAATGGTCCCTTTCAATCTACCTAGAGCAGAGGGGACAGCAGGAAGCAGACAGAAGATCCTCGAACACGCTGAACTTCAAAGCAAGAGCCTACGTCGCTCACCCATTCCAAATCATGCACCCAGTTCTTCTCTCAGCATATACTTAAAACGAAATTCAAATCTGACTGTACCGCTTTTGCAAGCTTCACACCATGCTCGTAAGTGAGAGGTTTCTCCTTCATATACAGCAGACGGGCCAAGGTTTTGGGGTCATCGCGGAGATCAATCTGGCAAAACAATAACAACAACAGCAATAAAAGGTGATAAATTCACCTATTTTTTTTTAGACCTAACCAGAGACTTTAACCATGATTTTAAACCATGATGTGGTAGAGATTCCCAGGCCCACCCTTAAGATCTGTGAAGTCGCTCACTTTTCTTTAAGGAGGCACACACACATGCCCATGTTATATCTCAAAAACTCAAGCGATTTCTTTGTGAATGTAAAAAACATCAGGCTTTCGATTCACTTTCTTCTTCAAAAGCAAGTCCACCGGGGAGCTGAGGACTTATACCAATAATCCTGTGGTTGTCTCAGCCATTTTTGAAATTCCCTATTTATTTTTAGATCCCACTTCTGGGAGGTGCACCATGATCGATCAGTCTTATTACCTTCCAGGGATGCCTCATTTGATCCCAGATCATATTACTCATTTCTTAATAGTCTATTTCCCAGCTCTGAATACGTCTTTGTTTTCACCCTCACCGGGATCAAGGTTTGCCTCCTGTGAGGATCTCCTAATGAATGTCACTGCAGGTCTGAAGGCACATTCCAAAGAGGAATTCCCAAAGGGTCTGCTTAAGGAAGAAGCATTAGTCTTTTCAGAGGCAGAACTGCTTTGAAAATGGCATACATGTTTGGATTAGTTTTGATAATTTAATTAAATATTTTAGTTGCTTTAAAATCTCACTGTGTGAACCTTTGCATATAAGAATGGGTGTACATGTGGGCTTGAATTTTAAAGAAAAACCAATATATTAATCTAGTAGAGTTCCATTGATAAGCACATTGCTCAGCTTTACTAATTTGGGGTTTTTTTCTTTTCTTGTCTCGGTTGTTCAATGGAGTGCCCACCAATTTTAAAATCAGCTCAAATCGCACAAAGATGTTAATGCCTGTCGGATATTTTGGGAGCAGAGATCAGGCTTCATCAATATGGCCAAACATTGTCATCTGGAATTTAGGTAAAAGACAGCATTTAAACAATTATCTTGGGGCGCCTGGGTGGCTCAGTCATTAAGTCTCTCCCTTCAGCTCTGGTCATGATCCCAGGGCTCTGGGATCCAGCCCCACACGGCTCCCTGCTCAGCAGGAAGCCTGCTTCTCCCTCTCCCACTCCCCCTGCTTGTGTTCCCTCTCTTGCTGTGTCTCTCTGTCAAGTAAATACATAAAATCTTAACCAAGAAAAAACCAGTTATCTTTCAGAGTTGAAGCGTTAACTATACTCTGATTTTTGGTTGTGTTAATTATCTGCCCATATCTTCTCTAGGAAGTACTTTTATTATTTTTAAACATTTCTCTTTGTTAAACAGAATATCAAATGAGAACTAGAAAGCAGGAGCATATAAAACAGATAACAGTAAAACCCGTGAGCATTATTATGTTTCTGTGTCTTTGGATGGTAATTTAGGTTTTAGCGTAGTGAAGAACACAACCCTTTTTTTTTTAAAGGTTATTTATTTATTTATTTATTTGACAGAAAGAGAGAGAGAGAGAGAGAGAGAGAGATCACAAGTAGGCAGAGAGGCAGGCAGAGAGTGGGGAAGCAGGCTCCCCGCTGAACAGAGAGCCCAATGCGGGGCTCGATCCAGGACCCTGAGATCATGACCTGGGCCAAAGGCAGAGGCCTCAACCCACTGAGCCACCCAGGCACCCCGAGAACACAATACTTTCAAAACTATAAAAAATAGAAACAATCTTGAACACATTTGTGCAATTGGATTACTGTTGGAAATTCAAATTATAGAATTTTATTAGCTTTCAAAACACTTCAAAGCCTTGGACAATCACAGGTTTGTTTATCTGGTACATCTGTTTTTAACTTCTTTCCTAAGATCCAAAAGACCAAGAAATTTAAAGGAAACAGAGAAGAGTGAATTTCTGTCTTCCTTCTCCATTGGTGTTAACGAGTTCCTCTCATAATGCGTCCATGTTTGCTGGGGTCATTTTGACATTCACACCCGTTTTGTGACTTCCAAACAATTGTAGATTTCAGATATAAAAAATATTAGGCAGTAAGTGTGATTCCTCATTCCTCCCATTTAGGGCTGGAGAAAGGCGTCTACTTCAAAACGTATTTCGTGATTTAAAACTAAAAAGCAGAGGGGCACCTGGGTGGCTCAGTCGTTAAAACTAAAAAGCAGAGAGATTAATTTTTAAAGACCATATCAAAACCTCCTGCTTCCAATTAAATAGCTCTGTTGTTTTCTCGACCACGAGCTAAATAATCGTGCAGATTTTAAGAATGTCTGTCTATCGGATTGATACATCTGAGACACTCTTCTCTCATGTTGGTGAAATAAGATGTTCAAGAGACACCTAAAAGGTCTTTCCTTTTTTGCTGCCCTCCAGCTCCGCCCACCCACCCACCATCAGCCCCTCTAACCTGGGTTCCTATGAGGACGTAAGGCACGTGAGGCATGCAGTCTTTCAGCTCCGGGACCCATTCCTCCTGGACGTTGTGGTAAGAGGCAGGATTCACAACAGAGAAGCAGATCAAAAACACATCGGTGTTGGGGTAGGAGAGTGGCCTCAGCTGGTTGTAGTCCTCCTGCAGGAAGAGCAAAGAGTTTGTACAGCTTAGGAAAAAGCAAGTCCCCTGTGGGTGAGTATCTTGGGCAGAGACTCTACTGCAGCGCCCTGTGGCGGGGTTCCTTTCCAGCCCTGGAATCTGGTGGTTCCCTCCAGGTATTCCTAGAAATAAGGAAGCCATCAGTTGGGAAAACACCTTTTCCTTGTGCATGGAGATTGTAAATTGCCCCCCTTTAAAGAAGAACTTAAAAAGAAAACTTTTGAGCCGCTTTAGTGAGATAATTTACATGCTATAAAGTTCACCCATTCAATGTATATAATTCAATAAGGATTATGGCAATTCCCTGTCCCATTGGAATTATGTCGTATTGAATATGATTTAAATTAGTGTGCCATTGACCAAGGCACAGCAATTGTCTTCTTATATGAAATTTAAAAGTTGCATGCAAATTTAACGTAGAATAAGCTAGCTATAAATGTAAAACAAAGAGTTGTTGCCAAATCAGACACCACAATTTTGTAGAAACAATATTGCGTGAGGGTTTAGAGTTCAGAATTTGGCATTTCCTTCTAAGTCTACCTAGAGGCCATTGTGTGGCCTGGTAAATAAAATACCAGATTAATTATTTTTCCCCCCCAGACGTTTTTCAGATGAGAATATGCTGTGGTTGAAGAATTCCTGGTTATATAAGATGTTTATGTATATGCTGTTTCAATGGAAGAGGATAAAGTAAAACGTTGGATCATCTCAACTTTGGGAAAATGCCAGCAAGTGCCTTTTTTATGTGAAGTCTCTTAGGAAGTTCCAAGATAAATCTGCTATTTCAATATAAAATTTTATATTTTCATAGAATTTAGTAACGCATAAGCCAAAAGTAATTTTATGTGTATATACTTATGCTATATAAGTATAAGCTATGTGTATGTTCATAGCATATATATGTATGAACTTAGCATATATATGTATATATCTATCTATCTATATATATATATATACACACACACACTGCATACAGCACAATTGACATACTGGTCATACACACTGAGCATACTTCATATATACACACACGCTGTGTACATGTACACACTACATGTACATAGGGCAATGAAACCTGTATTTTCACGCTTATCACATACTTAGACATAGGCAACATATCATTTCATTTATTACCATCCTGACTACTCTTCCTAACATTAAAAAACAGCTAAAACCCATACATGTTCGTTGCAAAAATTCAGACCTTACCTCGAGTAATACAGAGAGTAGAAGGGAAAAGGGAAAGCTTGTTTTCACCCTCTAGGTGATCTCTCCTAGTTTTTCCTCTCTTCCCAGAGGGAGCCATGATTGAACAGTATCCTTCTGAATTTTACATATTTATATACAGATGTAATAGACATGTATTTCGTTTAAAAAAGATAAATTGAGTGCATAGCTCCTATTGTTGTGCCACTTGATTTTTTAAATTTGCTATGTCATGGGTATTTAAAAACACCACCCTTGCTCTCTTTCTGTTGACTCTCATGAGGTCTTTATGAAAAGGGAGAAGCTACGTATGTGAACACTGTGACTGGACGGGAGCCCCTGGGTGATGGGCATGTGCTGATCTACGGTGGAGCTCCCCCAGTTCCCAGTCTGCAGGCACTCAGCCCGAAAGGCTGCAGCTATCACCACTGCTAATTCTACTAAAATCTAAGCAAAGGTTTTTAATTATCTAAACAAAATCGGTGTAAGATGGCAAGGAGGCTGAAAAACCCCGAGTCTTAAAAAGTAAACGAAAAGAATAAAAAAATGAGTTATAGTGGCTCACTGACCATATTTCTGGTAAGCAAATAATCAGAGTTGGGTGCACTGCTGAATAAACACTGGTCATACTGGGCTGCTGGGCCGGGCCTACTGATCGCCTATCAGCTCGACTGTTCCCCGTGTTCGTGTGTGTGGTGCTGGGGGTGGCAAGGCAGTGAGGAAGTGGACGGCTCATTTCTTGTCGCCATCCCCTCCTCTTTGTAGGAGAGCCCTCTACCCAAACCTTCTTGCCCATGGTCTCTGCACTGCTCTCCTCTCTCTCTCTGGGGCTTTCCCTTAGCAGCTGTGAGGCTAAAAAGCTAAGAACTCTCCTTCCCAGGCCTTAACTCACAGCTCTTCATGATACCACCTGCCACTTCATCCTCCCATCTGGATTGTCGTAAAGGGAGCAGAGTCCGTGCTGTTTTTTCTCACGCCCTACTTACACTCTGTCCACAGCACACATTCTGTAAATGCTGCCCAGGGATCGGTGCAGTGACCTGCTAACTAATACATGGCTTTCTGTCGGTCCTTTATGGCAGAGTTTTCATTAGAATCGCCTGGGGAACGTTAAGACCATCCTGACACGCTGCTAGCCAGCTACCTGCCTCTTCACACTCCAGGACCAATTAAATCAGTTTTTGGAGATTGGGCGGGGTTATCTGGGCATTCTGATATCATCAGTTTGGAATTGACGTGGAATTGAGAATAACTGATTTGCGTCATCCTTATCTTCATCATCGCTGTGGTTGGGTCAAGGGCTTAGCACGAAGGGTCAGGCATTGTTTCAGGCACTCACACGCTTTTCCCAGGAATCTAAGAAATGTTGGACTCCGCAGGTTTATTATGTATTTCATGGCCTGCAGTTGCTAGGAATTACCACCAGAGGGCAGCAGACACTGTCTATTTAAAACCTCAAAGCCAAAAACCCAAAACCGCACACTCAGAACTACATAAGGTGGGAACATATAACTAGTGGTCTGAAAGGGTCATGTTTATTTGATTCTGTACCCAGAAGCTATCAAAGCAATTCTGCCTCCATTCTGGAAGAGAGGAAGACCGTGGGTTGCTGCGGGTACTGGAGGTGAGAGTGTGAGAGGAGTTTGGGTTAGCTGAGGGACTTCCAACTCTGTCCTTGGGCTTTATCTTGCTCCTTTTTCTGGGTATCTCCTCTCTAGACACCTTGCTTCTGTTGTGTAACTCCATTCAGAGAGATGGACTAATTGTCTCCCACACCGTTAAAGATGCTCTACGAGGCCTAGAAGGTAAACAAGAATTGACTCTCCACTTGGGGGAAAGAAAACGAAAATATAGAAATAACTCAGTTTATTTGGAAGTGAGGCAGGCCAAGTTTCTCTGGCTCTTTGTTCACTGTGTGATAATAGAATCATGTAGACTATTGACTGGATCAGAAAAGCACAGAGCAGGACGGGAAGAGGTTTTAGAGACTGGTTAGTGCAGGGGCTCCCCCGGTGTGGTCCCTGCCTGGCAGCCTTGGCCTGGGAGCGGGTAAGGAATGCACATTCTCAGGCCCTGCCCCGCCCTCCTGCAGCTGCAGCCCTTGGAAGGGGCGGCACCTTCTGTGTTGCAAGCTCTCCAGGGGCCCGTGTTGCAATTCACATGTCACAGCTACAG
Source organism: Procyon lotor (assembly GCA_028646535.1). Classification (NCBI taxonomy): domain Eukaryota; kingdom Metazoa; phylum Chordata; class Mammalia; order Carnivora; family Procyonidae; genus Procyon; species Procyon lotor. The sequence goes on along the minus strand of CM053609.1, from coordinate 89,124,195 downwards.
GTTATTACACTTCCCGGTCCCCTCAGCTGATTTCATAGTTGAGGAAGCCAGACTCTAGACAGACAGAGTGATTTTTTTCAGGACCACAGAGCAAACACACCTGTAAAGAAGTCTTGCAGGTGGGCTGGCAGGGCTCATGTCGCCCCCATTAGCCACAGGCTGCAGGGATGACACGAGGCAGGGTCTTCGGAATGTATAAAGGGAAGCGTCCTCTTGAGCGTGAGGGCTGGGTGGTGGGAGGTTGGGGAGGGGGGTTGGATTTGTCCCAGCTGATACGTTTTCTGTAACAGGGCAGGTTGGATGACTACATGTGGAGATGCTGTAAAGGAGCCATGAGAAATGGAGAAATGGAGTCTAGCTGGTAGTTGAGGCCCCTTACAATGTTGAGACTAAGGATGGAAGACCAGGGCTTGAATGTTTCTAGAAGAGACAGTGTGTCAATCTAAAATTGCGGCTTGAGTGGGTCTTTGGAGGGCTAAAAGGGACAAGGGGGCTGGGCGGGTGGGGGGTGGTTCAGGAGCTAGGGAGGGAGCTGGGGCAAGGTAGGCTTTTGAGTACTTTCCACTAACTTTGCTCCAAAGTGGGAAACTGGTTTGAAGGCAGACCCAGGGCTCCAGGATGACTATGGCACACTATGACGAAATAACAGTTCACGGGCAGCCCCGTCAGACGGCCGCACGCCTTCCACGTATGTCTGGAACGGCCAGAGCCTCATGGTCCAGGTGGCGAGGAAATGAAACAACTCGACCAATCCTTCTCAGACTTTTGGCACCCCTGAATCTTGTTAATGTGTGGCTTCTCATTCAGCGGCAGGTCTGGGATGAAGCCGGAGAATTTATTTCTAACAAGTTTCCAGGTGATGCTGATGCCGCGGGTCCAGGGACCACACTCTGAGTAACAAGGAGAGTGGCATTGAGACTCCCCCCCGACCCCAAACTCACCCCATTCCCTACCCACATTCAATTGGAAATAGAATTCTGCTTCCACGTCCTCTTGGGTTTAGTGACATTTATCTCAGATTTTAGCATAAGTCTCATTTTCATCTTCTTCCGTCAGTACATGCATATCTGTCAGGCTTGGTTTGGAAAATGTGAGCAACAGCCAGAGGGTGGGAGTGTAGCATAGTGCTAGGGAGACACATTCTCTGGGTTCAGATCCCAGCACAGCCTGTGACTACTGTGTGACATCGGGTAAGTTCTCTCGGCCTCAGCTTCTTTTTCAGTAAAATGAGGTAGACGATAGTGTTGCCCTGTAGGGTTTTTTGAGAATAAAACACATTCATATGTGTTGACCACTTAGAGCACGTCTTGAATGTAGGGAGTTCTTTAGTGGTCAAGAGTCTATCCTGTGAACGATAGCCTCAGGGTCCCCGCCCTCAGGGGATACCAGGGCTGAATCTGAAATTCACTTTTTCTAAACTGAACAGTCACAAGACCCATGTGTTTGCATACTCTAATTACACCTGTGAATCGATATTCCTACAGCTCTATTTTTTTTTTTAACAATTTGAGAGGTAAGATTGTGTCCTGAGGTTACTTTTACCGATACCTTGTCATGTTAGCAAACTTCCTCCTAATCTCCAGATTGCACGCTTCTAAAACCACATGAAGATGCTTATGAGCAGGAAAAGTCGAGTTGCTCATCGGGGAACAACATTTGTTTTGAGGCTTGGGCAAACTCTCTGTGGAGGGTTGATGCCAGATTCTGTGCTCCACGTGGCCCTATGGGGTCAGCCAATGGCCACAGGGAAGGCTCATGTCCTTCCGAGCGGACCCTGGGTTGCCATGAGTAAACCTCGCCTGTACTTGCCTCGCATGCCTAGTCAAGCTCTCGGGGGCTGAGGCCCTTCAGAAATCAGGGCACGTGAGGACACGCCGTGTGCAGTCCTGGCTGAGGGGGGGGTGTGTGGCTGATGGCCTTTCTACCCCAACACTTCCCTGGTCACTGGTGACAGCTGAGCTGCTGGGAACTGTGGCATTCCATGCTTGCCAACATACAGACAGCCCCGCCCTCCCATCCTGTGGGGCTTGTGTGCAGAGAACAGGGGAGTTCGCCTGCTGAGAAACGCAGCTCCCGACACCGGGAGATCCCCATTCTTCCGGGGCAGTGCCGCCAACGCCACGTTTGCAAATGTGGCCTCTGAGAGATGTCTCTCTTGGAGTTAGGCCTGAGGGGCCATGATCGGAGGAGGGCTTCGCCCACACAGCTCATGTAGCCGAGGGCCCCCTGGCAGGAGGAGGCAAGACGTCCTCTGCCGTGGCTGGCTACATTCTAGGTGGCCGGGCGCAGGATGGGGGGACGCCTGGCTCTGAGCCATGACCTGGGACAGACTGGTGCCCCAGTTTGGCATTCCTTGGTTGGCAGATGCCCAGGCTTCGCCGCAGCGTCCCCGCCCCAGCATCCTGTTCTCTGCTTGGTCTCTAATGACGCACTCGACACATACTGGCCTGCAAGTACGTCACGGAAAAGTCTGCTCTGGGACTTTCTGTAGCCGAGCCAAAGATCTGAACCCTAGAAATCCCATTCAGAGAACCTTTCAGTAAGACTCCACCAGGGGCCTGACTTGGCGCGACCTCAATAGATTCGGTGTCCAGGCCCGGCCCCGCTGTCTCTCCAGTGTGAGCTGAGCAGTAACACGCAGAGTGAGTCTGTGGAAAATCCCTCCCCTCACTGCCTTAACTTACTATTTAGAATTCTGTCTCGCAGGTGAACTGGAGTTCTGAGACTCTCTGTTTTCTTTTTTTTAAAATTTATTTATTTATTTGAGAGAGAGAGAGAGACAGAAGCAGACTCCCTGCAGAGCAGGGAGCCCAATGTGGGACTTGATCCCAGAACTCCAGGATCATGACCTGAGCTGAAGGCAGTCACTTAACCAACTGAGCCACCCAGGTGCCCCGAGACTCTTTGTTTTCAAAGGATTCTACTCCAAGTCCCAATATTTGTTTGTTTCGGGGATTTGGGGAGGAAGTCTATGTTTAATAGCAGTGGCCAGGTGCTGGAAGTGTATGCATGTGACTTCATTCTGAATTGTCTTTAGCAAATGCTTGGTGGGCTCCTGAAGGGCCAGGAGCCTGTCTCAGGAGAGTTGGGGGGCGGGGTGCCGTGATGTGTCCAAAAGGACTAGGCTGACCATGTAGACACCGAGAGCCAGGTTAAAGCATTTTGTCTAGGGCTGACTTTGAGCATAAAAATACCGGGTTCTGATCACTTTACTTTTTAGAACATGTGCCTCTTGAGGTTGTTTTCATCGACTCTGACCCACAGTTAGCTCAAGACAAAGAGGAGGTACACTGCTTCCCGGTTTATTCATTTAAGAAAATCTAATTATTCCCAGCAAGATAGCATTCTAGAGTTGGTTTTAGAGACTTATTTCTTTTTTGCAACTCAGGGATTAATCAATTGGTTTTGAGATCACCTCTCTTTCTTAGTAACCCTGGCCATATGCATATTTTTGAATTAGTTGAATGTCCCTTAACCTTGTGACCTCAGTGACATTTGCTGGAATATAACTGAGGACAGTGGATGATCCTGCCTGAGGCTGGCAATGGGAATTTTGGGATCGTGCTTCTAAGTTAAATGTGTCACAAAGCCTCATTGGCAGAGGGGTACAACCAGGGGAATCAACTCGGGGAAGGGGTATTTCTGCTGTGTCTTCCTAAGGTTAGAACCATGCTTCGATCACTGAAGACTTCTAGAGTAGTGCTTCTCATATGGATGAGGTGGGGATCTTCCTGATATGAACTTTCAGGTTCGGTAGGCTGGGGCTTGAAAATCTGCATTCCTAACAATTCCCTGGTGAGGTTGATGCTGCTGGTGGACCATAATTTGAGTGGCAAAGTTCTGGAACAATGATTTTTTTTCCAGCGCCGGGCTTGAACTCATGACCCTAAGATCAAGACCGGAGCTGAGACCAAGAGCCAGATGCTTAACCGACTGGGCCACCCAGGTGCCCCAAGAGGTGTTTCTTAAAACGTGGTGTACAGACTAGGAGCCACAGCACTAGGAAGCTTGTTAGAAATGCAAATTCTTGGGCCCCATTTGCATAGAATCAGAAATTCTGGAAGTGGGGTCTAGGGGCTGGGATTTAACAGGACCTGCACGTGATTCTGATGTCTGCTTAAGTTTGAGAACCATCACTATTGTACAAAACGAATTACATGTCACAGGTTGTTAATAATTCTTTGCTGTTGGAAGGTCTCCCTTGGGTCTAGCCTCAAATCATTTTGCTTAATTACTCCAGGTCTTTTAGGCCTACTTGAAGTAATCTGTTAAAATCATAGAATTTGAGGCCTAGAAGGAAACTTAAGATGTGTTCTGATTCCTTTTCCCCAAGCTGCATGCTCCCCTATGATCCTTGTCCATGTTTGAGCTTTCAAAGTAGCTGCTAGAAAGCATTAGAGCACAAGTTTAGTTGCAGAAATATCTATAACTCACTTGTGCTATTTTATCAGCGCCCATCATGTCTTCTGTGTCAGAGGTTTGGATCATTTTATTTTCTTCAATTTGGAGCTTAAGGATATTTTTATACTGCCTTACAGCTTCAAGTCCTATACTAGTCTTATTTACAGTTTTTTTCTAAAAAGGACAGCAGTGGGAAAGAATAATTAAACTCTATAGGAGCTTTTAAAAGTTTTATTGGATTTGAAATTAAACAGAGACTTGGGGAGGTTGTTCTGGGGACAATGAATGGGTAGAAGCTAACAATTGTTATGGATTGCTACAGAGGAGGGGAACACTGGATGGGCATGAGGGGCACACGGAGCTTTTCAGAAGGTGAGGGAAACAGAGAGGTTTCAGAGCCAGGCAATAATCCTTGCTGTACTGAACTTTCAAACTAGATTGTACTTATAAATGCTGACTATGGGGATGAAGGGTGTAAACTCCCGTCTCTTCCAGGCTGTGAGTTTCTGGTGAATGGGGACACCCTAATGAGTATATGACTGAATGAAAGTAGGTAAATTCAGTCCAAAAAGTAGCATACTTCTGTTGATGGAAGGCTTTCTGGTGGAGGGGCAGTCAAGTAGCAGGTACAATGAAGTTTTCGTACCTTCACCCAGAGAAACCAAACCAAATTTCTGATTTAGGCATTTGGAACATCATTTCCTAGTTGTATGTCTTGATATCGATGTGAGAAGTCTCCTCTACTTCCCAGTTCCTGAGAGGAGCTGGCTAAAACTGTCTTCAAGTGAAGGGTAACTGACTAACTCTTACAAGTCTTAGAGTCTGGTGCAAGATTTTCCAGATTCCCCACTGTCTGAGCTTACCCGGCATTAGCCTCTGATGTCCCACAGGCATTTATACATGGCCCTTGCAAATACACACAAAAATCCCTCAAAGAATTCCATTTATTACTATTTTTCCTAGTACAGAGTTTTCAAGTTGGGCAAAAAGACATATCTCCAGATAACTGTGAAAAAAAGGTCCAGACAAATGCATAACTACAAAGAACAATGACCAGGAAACTCACAGTGGGAAACAGCATGGTCAATGTTCACTCCAAAGGACTTAAGATGTATGAGTTTGGATAGACTGAATAACCCGCTGATTCTGACCTAAATAAATGACCCAAAGGTAACAAAAGCTCTATCAAAGAAATTGGGCCACAGCCATCAATTGCTTAACCCATGAATTTGTAACATTAGAAACCTTTCATAGTGGAGTGGGGGGTGGGAGGAAAGAAAGATGAGGTGGCATTTTTATCCATATAGGGCATGTGCTAACTGATAAGTATTGATGGTTCTTTCTAGTCTATGTCCTTACATTACTGGTTGGCCACGTTCTCCCATCTTGAAGATATATCTCTGACAGAGTGAGAATATTTCAAGAAGCTTAGAAAATTTAGAGTCAACCTCCAGTTATGCAGGGCTTGACCCTCACTTTTGGAAACCATTCAGGATCCTAGCTTTTCTTCTTTCCAACACTTAATCCATCTCCCTCCCCACGCCCACCCAACTGCCATCTCTTTTTGGACCTTTCCACGGCTCATTAGGCAATTCAAATAAAGGCTGGGCAAAGAATATAACATGAAAGAAAATAATGAGTGAAACTAAAATTTATAAAATTAACTTATTAATCTCGAATTTGGAATTGGTGTGGGTAGGAAGAAATTGAGGCTCTTGGCCAAACACATTATTTTGGTTATTGATCATCATCAACCAATGAATGAATTATTTGCCCATCAGCAATGTAATGATTTGTTTTTTTGTGATTATAAACATTGCTAAGATATTGAGAATGTGCCATCGGTGGTCATTTAGATAGACAATAAATTTGTCCCAAGTGATCAGAAGAGGTATCTGTTCCCATTTGCCTAGCCACATGGATCATTCTTCCCACTCCCAAACCCTTAATGAATCAAAAGAGCAAAACTGTACCTGTCCTGCGGTGTCATACAGTCCGAGCAAGTGTTGCTTGCCTCCCACTGTCACAGTAACTAGGGGAGAAGAGAAGAGCAGAGTCCATAAATGCAAGTTTTCATCAGGAGGCTTCACGTTTCTCCACGCAGACATCTTCCTGGGCAGTAAGAAGCATATGCTTCACCCATGTATATTCTAAACCAAGCTGACCGCATGATTTCCAAATGAAAGGCAACCTTGGTCTGCAGTGAGAGCAGATGGGCTCAGCCAAGTCCCAGGTTTTCAACTGAGATGAATATTATTGGTGCCACAAGGGCACTCTGTAGGCTACTCATGGATCCCTATTAGGCCTTTGAATATCAAGCTCATGAAAGGAAAAGGATGCTGGACCCTTTCTTGGTTCGGTTATTTTTTTCTTTTCTCTCATTTGAGCCACATTTCAGGATACAGAACTGTGTGAGCGATTTCTCTGTTTGAAATCTTTCTGCTTTGGTCTGTCTCTGAAATGTTAATAAAACCATGAAAACCAAGACTAGTTACCCACCTACATATTTTATAGTCTATAAGGCAAAGCTAATAATGAAACGAGAAATGAAATAAATGAAACTTATTTTTAAAAAGTTTTCCTTTTTTTAAAAAAATTAAATAGTCCAGTGCTTTAGCCCACCTGATTTATTACAATATTGAATGTTAGGTGTAGGAAGAGATGTTGTCCTGGCTTGCTTTCATAGACCTAAAGATTCTATGTACGTAGACTTGTACATCGAGTGGAAAGTTGACAGTTTGGTTTACCTGCCAGGCTTACTGCCTTGCAATTGTGCCCCAAAGGGAGAAGTAATAGAGGGATATGGACCACTCTGTACATGTCTAGAAATGAAATAGAGTCTCAACTTGAAACTAAACTGAGACGAATCACATGGAATGCAAAAGGAATACAACCTCATGGTGAATAGAAAGAGCGAATTTAAATTCTCCCCCATTTAATCTCTTTTTAGAAAAAGGAAGTAAAATGTGAGGAAGACTGATTTTTCCCCCCATTTAATCAAAAAATGTGCAAACGCTGTGTAAAAATGATTTTTGGTTCCTCCAACCATTAGCTGTGCAGGAAAGAAAGATCTACCGCCTAGGAACCTTTATCACCGGCTCTCAGCACGCGCCCGCCACCCTATTCTCCAGCCTGTTGTTGCTCAGAGTTGCTGATTCAGGACTGATTGGACTTGTATTGGGTCTCAGGTTCCTGCGCTACATGTAGGCTAAGTACCTCTCAATGGCTCATCCTCTGAAAAGCACTTGTTTAAAAGCGCTGCCTCCCTAGACACCAGGAACAATGCTTCTAATCTACCCAGATCGACACGTGTTCAGCTCAATAACCCGGCTGCCGCCGCTCGCTGGGAGGACCTTTCAAATGTGTATGTTGACGTGGCGAACCCAGCTCCTCACAACGCCGGAGACCATGCTGACTGAAGAGGGGCTTCCCAGCATTTTGATTTCCTTTCCTGTTAGGCGAGCAATGGAAATGAAGATGAGACTGTGTGGCCCCGAGCTTTGTCCTGTCCTGTTTCCCTTTCCCTGCATGCTTGGCGTGCGCTCAGATGTTCCTGAAGTCTAAGTGGTTTCTTTAATGACCAATTCGCTACCTAGTAATGGGTCAGGAATGAAGGGAAGAAATCCAACCATTACAACATGGAATTTCCTGCCTCTGGTGAGCCCAGGACAGGCGGGTCGGGGGAGGATGGAGGGGGGACGCTGTTCTGAAGACCCTCCTGGAGCATCCCACGACCTGCAGGCCCAGGGCTATCTGTGGTGCGAGCACCAGATGCCTGGTCATCCTCACGGCCCCTGTGGGCGCTGCAGATGTTCCTCAGCGATGGCTCTGACGTCTGTTGTAGGCACACTGTGGGCTCGTTCCTCGGGCCTGCTTCCCCTCCGGCCCCACCCTTTGCTCCCCCTGCAGCCTTTGGGAGGGGACTCCGGGCAGTTTTCCCTTCTGTCTTTCCCTGACTCCAAGGTTTATGGGGTTCCTGGACCGTGCTCAGTGTTGTGGGTAGAAAGACCGGCTAGAATCCCTCCTGTCCTGGAGGGTGCAGGGGTTCACCTGCAAGGCCTGGGCACCGTGCCACGTGGTAAACACCAAGCCGGGGCAGCGTGGAGGGCCATTACTGTATCACTGTGCGTGTGCGCATGTGCGTGCGTGCTGGTGGGGGTGGGAACATGCAGGGCGTACACACGCGCACTCGCACGCACGCATGCACGCACACACGTCAGAGAAGGCTTTTCGGAAGTCAGGTCCAAGCTGTGTCCCGGGGATGGCTGTGAGTTACTCAGGGCGCACTGGGGGAGGGACAGGGGTTGGCTCACTGGCTACCCCGGGTTGACTGGGGGAGGTGGGGCCGAAGAAGTGAGCGCGCAGCGTCTGGCTGTCCTGACTCACTAATTTAGACCCCCCCCCCCAACAAGGCTCTTTGAAACTACCAAAGTCCTGAATTCTTTGTCCCAGAGAAAGTGAAGGAGAAGGAATTGAAATAATTTACTTGTACTAAGGAAAAAAGGTAGGAGGAGCGGGAGGGCATTTTTCAGGTGGAGGTCTCCTTGGCTTTCAGCTTTGCTGGTTAGCGGCCGTCTACTCTGTGTATTTGGCCAGCACTGGTGGAAGGATCCCAAAGGAAGGGGCAGAGCTTGTACCTCTCGCCCTGGCAATCACTGTTATTCTCTCTTTTCTACCCTTTCAGTCTCCCATTTTATTGGAAGGGAGATAAGTGGATCCCACGGATGATGCTAGGGAACACAAAGGGACAGATCCAAGCATTAATCATCACAGGCTGTCGAGAGTGCAAATGGCTTTGTGAGTCCTTATCTTAAAGGAGCAGTGGATGCCTTATGACTTGCCAACCTATATCCTACAAAGTTCCTCAATTTGGAAACAGATGAGTTATGACAGCAGGGAAGGCAGGTACGCCCTACCATGCTAATAGTAAATGTAGTGAGGTTGAAAGAGCAGGATCTTCTAAGTCCTGTGGTTCCATGCTCGATACCTACCTTTGCTCTTCATCATCTGTGTGACGTTGGGAAAGTCACCTAACATCTCTGAGCCCCTCCTTTCTTATTTGTTAAACATGGGGATAACATCACCTACCAAAAAGAGCACCTGTAAAGAGCGTATTAAATGAGAAAGTGCACACGGCCAGCTCCATAGAAAGCATAGAAAGCACTGAACAATTTAATTATTACCTCCCCTCCTTCAACAAAGGCTTCCTGAACCTTTAGTAAGGACAGGGGCCTGTCTGTCTTGCTCTCCACTGAATCCCCAGTGCCCATTAACTGGCACAAAAATTCATAATATTAGTGAATTACTGGTCACTTTTTTCCCCCCCAAGATTTTATTTATTTAAGAGAGACTGAGAATTGGGGAGATCACAGAGGAAGAGGGAAAGGGAGAGGGAGAAGCAGACTCAACGATGAGCAGGGAGCCCAATGCAGGGCCCCATCCGAGGACCCTGAGATCATGATCTGAGCTGAAAGCAGATGCTTAACCCATTGAGCCACCCAAGCACCCCTACTGGTCACTTTCTACCCCAAATGATAGCTATTTAGATCTCTGTCTTCTTTCTCCCACTGGATAAAAAGACCCTTGAGGACAGGATGTCCATACTTCCTATCCGGCATGGTAGACAGCACAGTTCTTAGTACACGTGGTTGGGTCTAAGCACATGGTACAGAAACAGAACACTAGGGGCAACTCGGGTGGAAGAAAGTCCTTCAAAATGCGCCGAGCTGCAGCTGGAAGCCCCCTAGTAGGACACTGACTGCTGGGAAGGCGCAGCCAGCAAATCCGTCAGGCAAACCTACAATCCCAGATCACCATCACCGCCTATTCTTGGAGTTGTTTACTGAGCATAGAGAGGTTTTAAAGAGAGTGGGTCAGATGACCTGCTAATGGCTCTGTTGGTTCTCTCAATAAAGTGTGAAAAGTTGTCAGCAACCTGTTAAGATGTAAAATGAAGGCCTTCTCCTCCAAATCCATTAAGAACTTTGCTTCCTTGTGGTTCTTTGTGCAGACGGGAGTGGTTAATTTTGTGAGCTGGATGAGGTACTAATGAAGTCAGGGGTGGGCTCTCTTGAGAACCACCCAGAAAGAAAATGCCCCAGGCGGGCTCAGAGCCTGCTCCCCTTGGCATTTCACTCCCCTCGTGTCAGCTGTGTGTCATTTGCAAACCTGGATGAGGAAGTTTTGATCATTCCCTGCAAGCCAGGTCAGACCCTCAGCCCAGCTCATGAGCAGCACAAGGAACCTGATCTGAAGTCCTTCCCTTGTTAGGTGGTGGGCTGGCTACGTCATCTGCCGAGAGCAGTCTTGTTGTTTTTTTTTTTTTTAAAGATTTTTAAAATTTATTTGACAGAGAGAAACACAGCGAGAGAGGGAACACAAGCAGAGGGAGTGGTAGCGGGAGAAGCAGGCTTCCTGCCGAGCAAGGAGCCCGATGTGGGGCTCGATCCCAGGACTCTGGGATCATGACCTGAGCCCAAGGCAGACGCTTAACGACTGAGCCACCCAGGCGCCCCGAGGGCAGTCTTTTGAAGTCAACATGATGCATCAACGATGAAGCCAAAGAACTGCAATGGTGGAAATGCCAGGTCAGCCGGGAGGCAGCCGCCCTTTGATTCCCAGCACCTTGCTGGCTGTCTGCATGGCTCATGTGGGAAGTACTCTATTTGGGAGGAAGGTTGAGGCAGACCCGACGAGGTATGTGCATGTAATACCACAAAGGTGCTATTTTGGAGGCAGAAACACTAGGCGATATATATATGTGTGTGTGTTTATGTTTATATTTATATTTATATAAAACTGAGCCACCCAGGTGCCCCACCTTTCCTCTCTCTTAACTGACCCTCATCCCCTACTCTTCTTCCTTTCTGGAAGAGCCTGTGTGGGGTAGTAACTTACCTAGCTCCCCTGGCCATTCTTAGGAGCTGCCTGTGTCTGTTTGTGACCTGGTTGAAACCTCACAGTGCACATGTTCCTCTTATAAGGGACCAGTTCAGAAGCATCTGAGATTTTCTTCAAATTAAAATAAGTCAGGGCATGCCTGGATGGCTCAGTTGGTTAAACATCTGCCTTTGGCTCAGGTCATGATCCCAGGGTTCTGGGATCAAGCCCTATGTCCAGCTCCCTGCTCAGCGGAGAGCCTGCTTCTCCCTCTGCCTTTGCCCCTCCCCACTGCCCATGCTCTCTCTCTCTCTGACAAATAAATAAATAAAAATCTTTAAAAAAAAAAGCAAGTTAGAAAACTGTATGAAACTAGAAATGAAAGATACATTTTCCTAAATACGAATGTTGGTGAATTCCTTCCTGGTCAGTTTCAAACTTCCAGCACACATGATCCTCTTTTTTCATGTAGCTTGAAACCTTTCTCACGCATGTACACTGGCCCACCCCAGCTGCCTCTTCCCCTTCTTTTCTTCTTGTTTACTGAGCAGCAGGCTCTCCCTCTCCCTCCACCCTTTTCTTCCCTCCCAAACCCCCCAAATAAAAGTTGCCTGGGGAAGTCTCTTATTTGATGTGCAGGTATGAGGTCTTGTTTCTGCAGAACACAGACCAAGGAGAAAACCCAATAGGCTACCCGAGAATCTGTTCAGACTCTGAATTGAGGGCTTGTTGTTGTTGTTGTTGGGTCTGTATATGGGTCCAACAACAAGGAAAATCCTATGTGAACTGGCTACCACATATCTGCAGTCATCTTCCATCCCTGGTCACGTTTCTTTCTCCTTTAGGCATTTGGGTATTATGACAGAGGATTGGGTTTGTAGTTATTTCAAGTTGTAACCGCCCTGAATTTTAAGGTGGAAGAACTGGTTGGAACTGTGGACACAATGCAAATGAATTCTGGGAGCTTGAGCAAGCACAGCTTCCCTAAGTCTTGATTTTCTTATTGGAAGTTTGGGGAGCAAAAGAGAGCATGAGTATGACAATTTTGTACAGCAAAGCTCACACAAGTGGAAGGAGGCATCACTGAACAAATGGCTTCTTAAAGAACAATACCTTTGAGGACAGAGCTTATGGGAATGAAGCTGCTTTGGTTCTGGGCATGGGACGCATTCAGGAAAGATCTGCCCTTGTCTGATGATGGAAGAGAAGGAGGAGGAGGAGGCAGAGGACAGGGCAGAGCTTGTTTAGTTCTAGGACTCTTGGAGCCAACTGGGGATGAACACACTCATAGTGTGTTCCTCTCAAGGGTTTTCAAGGAATTTTAAAAAGCCATGATTCCATGACATCCACTTTCTGGAATTTCAGAGTTCTTCTTGGCCTCACTTTTCCTTCCATGACATTCATCCTGCCAATTCTACCTGCTCAGCAGCTCGGGAACCTGAGTCTTCTTTACCATCCTTGCAGCTGTCCCTGTGCAGGCCTTACTTCCCAGGTTTGACAATTGCCAAAGCCGCCTAATCCACATCCGGTCTCCAGGCTCAGCTGCTGTGATTTCCTTACCGCCACCAGAGTTCATGCAGCTGTGGCTCCTGAACATCTCCAAGATAAACTTCAAATACCTTCCAAGAGTATACAGAGTCCTTGTAATCCAGCTCTGGCTTATCCTTCCTGCTCTCTTATTTTTTACCCTCCTGTGATCTAAACTTCTTACAATCTGTTATACTCATTATGCCTTTGCTTAAGCTGGTCCCTCCGGAATTCTGGAAAAAGAAATTCTGGAATGCTGTCTCTGCACTTGTCAGTCTGGAAAACTCCCACAACCTTAATACTCCCTTCTGTAGCTTTTCCTTGATTCCCTTCAAATACATTGAGCCTCTTTCCATGCCTCCTTGCTCCCCGGGCCATACAGCACTGTGTACCATTTATTCTCACGTCTCAGAGTTCAGTATGGGCCTGCCCTGTATCTCCATAAATGGTAGCTGAGTGACTAAAAAGTGCATTAAACTCTACCCAAATGGAAGGCTTTCTCTGAGACATTTATTTTTCTGTAGATGAGTCTTTGGTGTTTCCCAGAGGGTCACCGTGAGCTTTTCCTTATAGTAATGGGCAGGATAGGGTCACCAGCAATGGCGTCTTCCACTGGAGCTGGCCCACCTGCTGTGAGAGGTTGCCCTGGCAGTGGGGCTCTGCTGACTGGGATCTGAACTTGGAGCCCTCTGCCACTTTTCCAGGCAACTCCTACCAGCCATGGGGCTGCCGGATTCTAGGCCAGTAGGGCAGGACAACTGCCAAGGTGTTCTGGGGTTTGCTGGGGCTGTGGAAGCCATAGTAGCCAGGCAGCTTGGCATTAGCCACACAGTACAGGGGAGCAGAGTACAGAGTACAGGAGTCCTTTAATTAAGACTTTGGGAAGAAGTGACTGAATGATAAGTGAAGCCTGAGCACAGGGAGGGGTTTGTCATGGCAAACCAGAGGATGCTTTTTGCAGGATCCTCTATATAAAGAGATACGTTTAAAAAATGCCAGCATCTTCGTAAATTGCTTAAAGAACCTGCATTATTGGAGTGGCATTGAAGTATGGTGGAATAGATGTCTAAGGTGGAGGCAGAAACATTCAATTTTAGCCTTTTGACTCAGTGATTGAAATGCTTTATGACTGCCACCAGGGGGAGCTAGTTAAAAACACAGATTCCCTGATTTCACACCCCGCCCCTACGATTTTGAGGAAGTAGGTGTGGGATGGGACCCAGATGTCTGGATTTTTTTTTTTTTTTTTTAATTTTTAAAAAGATTTTGTTTTTTCACTGGGGAAGGGAGAGCGCACAAGCTGGGGAGAGACAGGGAGAGGGAGAAGCATACTCCTTGCTGAGCAGGGAGCCGGAAGTGGGGCTCAATCCCAGGACCTGGAGATCACGATTTGAGCCCAAGGCAGACACTCAACCATCTGAGCCACCTAGGCACCCCAGATGTCTGCATTTTAACCAAGCTCTTCAGGAGCCTGGTTCAGATCTGAACCTCTGTTTCCTCATCTTTAAGGTGAGACTAATGACAACTCGATTACTCTAGAGTAATCCACTTTAGACAGGTGTTGTGAATATTAAATGAGGTAATATGTGGGAAGATCGTTAAGTTTACCAATGCTGCACAGATACTATCTTTTTGGCCATATCTACCTATACAATAGGGGAAGGAGGCACTTTGGGTATAAGGGCAGTCTCCCCTCCTTGTCTAGAAAAAGTCACTGTGGAAATGCAAACACCTAGGTGAGGATGAAAGTGGACTAGTGTGTTCCTGTGAAGAATTTTCAAAGAATTATTGGCCCATAAAAATTCCATCAGGTACCAGCTATAACTAGTTAGAAAATATGATGGAAAATATCCTTTTCACAATGACAACAAAAACTATAAACTCTCTAGTAATGTGCAAGACCTTTCTGGAAAAAGCACTCTGTTGAGAAACATAAAAGAAAGGCATGGAGAAACACGGATTTGGACAAGAAGCTCTGTATTAAAAAGATGTTAGGCCTCCTCAGTTTAATAAGTTTAAAATAATTCCAATAGGATTTTTGGAACTGGGAACCTCCCACAGAGTGTTACAGTCATTATATGGAAAATGAAATTGGTGAGAATAGCTAATAATTTAAAAAGTGACAGGATAAGCAGGTTAATATACATTAACATGTATTATAAATTTATACTAATTAAAGAAGCATGGCACTGGCACAAGAATCAATGAAACAGAACAGGAATCTCAACCAAAGAGCCGATGCTACCTGTGCAAGAATTTAGTATATCAATGGCAATGGAAAAAGATATAGTCATCAATATATTATATTTAGACAGTTGGGTACTATTTGGAAATAAAACAGCAAGTGAAGAACACCATAAAGAAAATGATCGATATATTTGATTTGAAAAAAAAGAAACCACAGCGAATATCATTCTCAATGGGGAAAAGCTCTCAGCATTTCCCCTGAGATCAGGAACATGGCAGGGATGCCCACTATCACCACTGCTATTCAACATAGTACTAGAAGTCCTAGCCTCAGCAATCAGACAACAAAAGGTATCAAAGGCATCCAAATTGGCAAAGAAGAAGTCAAACTCTCACTCTTTGCAGATGATATGAGATTTTATGTGAAAAATCCAAAAGACTTCACTCCAAGACTTCTAGAACTCATCCAGGAATTCAGTCAAGTGTCAGGATATAAAATTAATGAACAGAAATCAGTTGCATTTCTATATACCAACAGCAAAACAGAAGAAAGAGAAATTAAGGAGCCGATCCCATTTACCATTGCACCCAAAACCATAAGATACCTAGGAATAAACCTAACCAAAGAGGCAAAGAATCTGTACTCAGAAAACTACAAAGTGCTCATGAAAGAAATGGAGGGAGACACCAAAAAATGGAAAAATGTTCCATGCTCATGGATTGGAAGAACAAATATTGTGAAAATGTCTATTCTACCTAAAGCAAT
>CM053609.1:89065805-89107935 GCA_028646535.1 Procyon lotor | reverse complement strand
ATTCTTTGTAAAGAATATTATAATGTTAGCACTTTATGAAAGTTCAACGACTACCTGTTTTGGAGGTGACCTTTGACTTGGGTCTTGTGATATGAGGGGAAAAAGTGCTGGGAGATGGGGGAGGGGGTGGTTTCAACAAGAAGGGCAACTGTGTGCACACACTGGTTGTCAAACAGCAGAGTGAGTTCAAGAGCAGTGAAAAGTTCATTGTTGCAAGGAGCCAGAGGAAATAAACTTGGGCAGATTTTTTTTTTTGAGGTGCTTAAAGGCAACAGAGAAGAGTTACAGAGACAAGTTTATGCTTGCTGCAGCAGGTGGCAGAGAGTCACTGTAGCTTCTTGAGACGAACAGAATGAAAATGATGTTTAAAAGGTGCTAAATCCGACAATAATCTGCGATATGTATTGGGGATGAAGAAAAACATTGATGAAGGGAACAAGCAGGGCATTCTTGGCAATCCCAGAGTCGGATGCTAAGGGGAAGGGAGGGAAAGGCACAAGGCCAGGAGGGGTGCTTTGCAGAGGGAGCAGCCACTGGGGAAGTAATTGGTTGGATTTCAAGAAACAGCAAGAATCTAGAATGGCTCCAAAATTGCCACAAGACAGGAACAAGGGTAGATTTTAAGTGAGTTTGGGGAAGGGCAGTAAACAGGAGGGTTCTCCAAATGCTACAGTTTGAAAGTGGAGGAGATAGAATTTTTCAAAATGAAGAGAAAGTTCTGTTACCCTGAAGAGGGGAGGTTGGGGAGGCAAAAGTAATAGGCTGAGCTCTGAAGAAGAGCCTTTGCTGTGATTGGATCATATACAGGAATTTTACTAAAAGAGAAATTCCCTAAAAGTATAAAATTAGTTATAAATTAAAAAGAAAATGCATTATGTATATTAGATGATGACCATCTGGGTCTGTGTGCTCAGCTATCCCGCTTAGCAGGTCACAGTGTCCCAGGTAAGACCCAGGTAGGTGTATTTATGAGGGATCTTGACTTTTGAGGAAGTCAAATGCCCTTGAGGCACCCCTACTCCTGCATTTGTAAGTATCACTGCCTTGCCACCTTCTCTCTCCCCATCCTCCACCTTGTGAAGAGGGTGGAATGCTCTCAGGGATTCTTCCTGTCCTAGGATACCTTGAGTCTGTGAGTTCAGCATGAAAGGAGAGATATTGGGGTGCCTGGGTGGCTCAGTGGGTTAGAGCCTCTGCCTTCGGCTCAGGTCATGATCTCAGGGTCCTGGGATTCAGCCCTGCATTGGGCTCTCTGCTCAGCGGGGAGTCTGCTTCCTTCCCCTCCCCACCTGCCTCTCTTCCTACTTGTGATCGCTCTCTCTGTCAAATAAATAAATAAATAATCTTTTTTAAAAAAGGATATTGAAACAGAAACATCTTGTAGATAAGTGGAAGGATTCTAAATGTCCCCAAAGATGTGGTATTTTGTTGCATAAAAGATCTGAGATGCTGTGAATCTCTATACCACCTACAGCCCAGCAGCGATGGGGGTGCTGTTTAGGCTGGCTGGGACCAACTTAATGACTAGACTCTATGCCCTCTGGATTTTATGGTAACTAGCTCTGTCGGGTGTGTGAGAAACACAAAAAACAACAGCCAAGGGAAGAATATGTGTGCATTTGTGATTGCTCCTCTCAACATCAGTGTGACCTCATGTGTCTTTAGATTTAGGCTTTTGATGATTGTACTCAGCACTTATGAGAGATTTTTTTAAACAGTTTTATTCTTTTTTTAAAAAAATATTTAATTTGTTTGAGAGAGAGAGAGAAAGTGAGAGAGCAAGAGAGTGAGCAAGCAGGGAAAGGAGCAGAGGGAGAGGGACAAGCAGACTCCACACTGAGCATGGAGCCTGATGCGGGGCATGATCTCACAACCCTGAGATCATGACCTGAGCCAGAATCAAGAGTCAGACACTTAACCGACTGAGCTACGCAGGTACCCCTATGAGAGATTTTTAAGCTTTTAACGCATTTCCCCTGTTGTATTATTGTTGTTGTTGTTATTGTTTTTCTACTAGGTATAGTAGAAGCCTATGTTATTTTTCCCTCCTTCAGATGAAAACTTATCTTTGTGAAATGGACTCTTTTTTTTTTTTTAATGGACTCTTAACTTGATTCTTCCCTCCCCATTTTCCAGGGGGTAACAGAACATCCTCTGAAGTGATACACAGGAATAAGTCTTTCACTAATGACTTCTTGCTTACCAGGGAACTGAATTGACCACCTGTTTGTTTTCTTCTACATTCTGGAACAGTTTTCTTCTCTTAACAGTAAATGGCCTTGTGGTTTTTTTGTTTTGTTTTGTTTTGTATAGATCAGATATCTGGGCTAAATGCCAAGTGAATTATATTTTTCACATTCTGGAAGAAAGAAAGTATTTTGAGACTACATATGAAGTATTTTTTAAATAAGATTATTGTAACTTTTGCTTAAATGAATAAGTAATGGAGTTTCTTGCCAACATATATCTATAATGCACTTAGAAAGGTAGAAATGAGAGTGTGAGCTATGACCTATAAGCAATAAGCAGTGCATGTGATCACATTGTTTACAAATTGTATTGATTATCAACAACTGCTCAGCTCACAGTGGGCAGCCCAGCTCAGATCTAGGATAGCCGTCCAGTTAGCTGATCTGTCTTAAGTTACCAAGGCTCTTGACATAAACAAAATCACCCAGGGCAACTGGCCGCATTGAGCATCCAGATAACTGAGGAGAAAATTGAGCTGACTACTTTGGTCATACCGGAAAGTTAAGATTCGTCTCACTGGGAAATACATTTAATCAATTTCTCATTTATTCCTGTAAATTAAGAAGTGAACAACAAAGAGATTGAAATGAATATAGTTTGTTTTCCAGGGTTAAGATAATAGTGTACATGCAAATTTGCTTCCTGCTCTTTTCACTTGTCATTATAGAAAAATGTGTTCTTCTGTGATTACTGACTTTTGATAAGCATCCTTTGATATAAAATATTTATTCAGTTGGAAGTACAATAATGTTACCTATTTGTTAGAAATTTAAATTATTTTAACTTTTTGATTTTATTGATGATATTGATGTCATCAATATCATATGTAAAGCCTTTTCCAGTTTTCTTATAATAGATTTCCAGGAGTGGAATCACTACATCTAGTTAAGTTGATATTTTTAAGACTTTTTATATGTAGTCTCAAATTATTTTTCAGAATGGTTATATTGTAGCATCTGAAAGTACTCAGATCACAATACCTCAGTAACACTGTTTCTAGATCTTTCTATGAAAGGTGACATAATAAGTTACCACTATTAAAAGCATCACTGGAATGTGCACATATGTGCATAAGTGTGGTAAGAGTGTGTTTGTCTCTCTGTTGCTGAATTTGGAAAAGGAACTCCTCAGAGGGAGTCTGGTAGGTGCAGGTTTTCTGTGTGACTTCCTTTTGATTTCTTTTGTATCTTTTGTGGTTTTCCTTCTTTACCACGCAGACTTCTTATACTTTCTCTTTCATTAAGTATGATGGGGATATTCAGGAATTTTGAAACTTTTTTTCATCTCAAAGTGAGGTATGCACACAATCTCGTTCCTAGCAGAAATATGAATTAAACCGCTGCAGGCAGTGTGTAACATGTGACAAAGATAGCCCAGGTTCCTTGATCTTTTGACCTTCCCACCTGTGTATGTGGCCAATAAGTCTGGCGTAGAAGGATAGGGGAGAATAAATATCTCCATTCCAGATATTCAATTAGGATAAAGTGGTGGGCAAATTTTCAGAAAGCTGTGGTGAGGAGAGGTTTCCCTTGGACCTGGAAGGGGAAGAGAGGCCTATGCAACTCAGAAAAAGGTAGTCAATTGCACAATGTGTGGGATTCAAGATGGCAGCCATGAGAAGGGAGCCTTTGGCTACCAAATATTGCCACAGCCTGAAACTGCTGGATCTGAAGGGGTCACCCAAGCTGGAACCATGCTCATCCCTGCTGTAACCAGAGTGGGTCTCCCTATGTCTTGTTACTACTAGGCCTACTACTACAACTGTGTTTGTGCGTGTGTGTCTGTGTGTCTGTTTCCACTGATGACAGAGATTGACTTCTCCCTATAGTGTCATTTTGGGTATAGATGAATGCTTAGAGTTGCAGTGGACTTGTTTGTGTTCATAAACTCTTTGTCAGACTAGCAGTTTTGTTTTTGTTGGACAAACAAAAGCCCCTCAGTGATAACACTGATGTTTATGATAGAAAACCTGAAAATTATAAAGATAAAAGGATAAAATAAAAAATAGCTTTTAATCCACCAGTTGGAGATAATTGTTCTATGTATTGATATATTCTCTCTCACTTCTCCCTCTCTCTGTTTTTCCTCTTCTCTGTCCCTCATTCCCAAAAGTAGGATGATAACGGACATCCATCTGGACATTCAGATGTCTTTTAACCTGGCTTTTTCACATAGACGTACATTTGCATATAAACACATTGTATTTTATGAAACTGTTTTTAAGTCATTAAATATTTTTCCGTAATATTATTTTAATGAATGAGGTATGTTCTCTAATTTATTTAACAACACCTCGATTGCTGGACATTGTTATTACTACAGAGCTTTTTCTGTTACACACATCCCTCTGATGAGAAATGTATAAATCTTTGGATGCATCCATTACTTACTAGTTAAGATCATTTCACAAACTTTAGAATTTATAAACCCGAAATACCCCTCATGATTTCTGATGGTTTGTTGACGTCAGCTTGAGAATAAATTCCTTTGAGTAAATTCCCGAAACGGAGAATTGCCAGCTCAAAGGGTATCCAAAATGATAAGGCTTTTTATGTTACTCCACAGGGTCACTGCCACTTTGCTACCTGCAGGCTAGTGAACCGTGATTCTACAATTCTGTGGGCAGGTGATCTTTTGGGTGACAAGCTGCAGGAATGCTCTTCTCCTCTAGATGGCGATGTTGCATCATGTTAAAAAAGCCTGCTCTGACACAGGCTTGGCACGGGTAAGGACTGTTTTCACAGTTGTATATGGATCTACTAAAACAAAAGAGACAACAATGGAGAAGTGGTTACATAACTTTTGCCTATAAAGCATTGTTTATCCAAAGCCAAGAAGCCACAAGTTCTTTTTTTGCCATTAGCTCTTTGTGACATGCCTCTGAAGAAAGGGGTCAATATTTACAAGGGCGAGGTTGTAGATCTTGCAACTTAAAAAGATGAAAATATACTTCTATCCACCAAGTTTTTGTTTCAATGCTTTTTCTAGCACATTTTCTGTCTATTTCTCAAAACAAGTTGGCAGTGGACCACCTGACTTTTTCTCCTTATGCCCAATTATGATTCCCTGGTAGATCTCTCTCTGGCTTCTTCCTGATCTGCAGGCATGAACATCTTCACTTTTCTGACGACAAGAATGGTTGTGTCCCCTGCAAGTCACTTACTCACCTGTCTCTCTCTCGCCTTTCTGTGGCCAGCCTGTCTCTTGCATAAACAGAATTCGAATTTTAACACAAGAGTTTCTGGATGAATGGCCATCTTCCAAGACAGCCTGAGGCCTCTTTACAGTCATTGAAGAAATGCTTTGGATAGGAGAGATGTGGAAGAATCTTGTCACTCTATGTGACAATCATGCTGTCCTTGGTCTAGTTCTTGTCCTTGTTCTCGTGTTAGTCGTTGTTCACTTAAACTCCTGTGCATCTTCCAAGATACATCTACTCAAATATCTCATTCTCTGCACAGCTTCTCTTGGTCCTCCTAGGTCCTGAGATAGTAGCTACCTCCTTTGTGCTCCCAAACACATCCATTCATTCTTTCAAAAACGTTTGTTGAGTGCTAACTACACTTGAGGTTCATGACAAACCAGACACACATGGTTTCTGCTTTTCAGAGCTCAGTAGCAAATGAAATATCGTGTAATTATTGACAATATTTTCGAAAGTGTCATAAAGGACAAATACATTTCTCATAAGAATTACGAGAAAATTCTTACAGAATTTAAAACAATCTATTTTGGGAAGCCAAGGAAGACTAGGAGTTAGTTTAGTGAAGGGAGGAGGCTGAGGGAACAGGCAGGAAGGAAGCAGTGCACAGAGCCCCGCAGGGAGAGACATAATATGGATAAAGAGCTGGGGCCGAGGATGGCCAGTGCCTCAAGGAGAGTGCCATGAGTTGAAGATGGAGAGGATCTTCTACAGCTTATAGGCCATGCTATGGACTAAAAGCATTTGGACATGGATGGAACTGGAGAGTATCATGTTAAGTGAAATAAGTCAATCAGCGAAAGACCATTACCATGGTCTTGAAACCATGAGTGGTTTCACTCATATGTGGAATATAAGAAGTAGTGCAGTTTCACCAAGTCGTTGAGTTTATTAAAACATGGATAACTGCAAGACAAACAGATGTGGATGCAAGGTTATGAGGTCAGCTTTAAACAAGTAGCATCTATAATGCCTGAGAAGTATCCGAGCGGTATTGTCCCGTATACAGATCTGGGGTCCAGAAGAGAGTCAGGTAGTTCAGTGATCTTCAAAGTACCATCTCTAGACAGCAACATCACCTGGAAACTTAATAGAAATACAAATTACTGCACTCCATTCTGGACCTAGTGAATCAGAAAATCTGAGAGTGGGGTCCAGAAATTTGTTTTGATAAGCTCCTCAGGTGATTTCTGATTCATGCTAAAGTTTGGGAACTACTATCTCCAACATTTGGAAGTTTTGTAGAGGAGGATGAGTAAGCAACGGATCCCAAGGAATGGTGAGAGTTGTGGCAAGGAAACTGGGGAAGTATGGAGTCAGAAGTGAAATGAAGGAGAGGTCAGCGGTGTGGAATGCTTCTCTGAAGCCGAAGTGAAGACCGAAGTGAGTCCATTCGTTTAACATGAGTCTTATTGGTGATTGTACGTGGAACAATTATGAGGGAATGGTGGGGCGAGTAGCCTGATAAATGTGGGTTAAGGAACGAGTAGAAGATGGAAAAGTGGGGGGTGGCACGTTGCTCTTTTTTTTTTTTTTTAAAGATTTTGTTTATTTATTTGGCAGAGAGAAAGAGATCATAAATAGGCAGAGAGGCAGGCAGAGAGAGGGGTAAGCAGGCTCCCTGCTGAGCAGAGAGCTCAATGTGGGGCTTGATCCAAGGACCCTGAGATCATGACCTGAGCCAAAGGCAGAGGCTTTAACCCACTGAGCCACCCAGGCACCCTGGCACATTACTCTTTGATAAGCTTGCTTTAGAACAGGAGATGAAAGATGGGTAATAGTTGGTGGGGGATGTGAGGTTGAGTTTTTTTATTTTAATTGTGTTTTTAGCATACATGCATAAATCACAAGTATATATAGCTCAACTCAGACAAGTGGTGATCAAGCTCAATTAATAGAAAAAAATTTTATTGAGATATAATTGACATATAGCATTACATTAATTTCAGGTGTACGCATAGATTCATTATTTGTATATATAGTAAAGTGATCGACACAATAAATCTAGTTAACATCTATCACTGTACCAAACTGAGTTGTTTTTGATCATAAAAATGGAGAACAATAGGGAATGACAGCCTTTCCCGGGAGCACAGGTGCACTCCGCAGGCAACTGCAGCAGCCCAGGCCTGCTCTTCGCAGAACGGTGATCAGCTGAGCCCATTGCCTTAAGGTGCAAATCCTTCCTCCATGCAGCCTATAAAACTCATGCAGCCTGTGAGAATTCAGCTCCAGGGATGGATCCTAATTGGCTTAAATTAATCACAGTGATCTCATTCTTCTTGCCAGTGATTGGTTCAGTTCCTAGGCCTTGGCCAATCAGAGCCATCTTTACTGGTAAAGGGTTGGACCAGCAAACTAAATCGATCCAATCAGATGAAACGAACGGCTTTAACTTCGTGGCTCAGGCGCATGAGGTTCCGGGTCTTTCCCTGGATGGAGTAGAGAGTGTGTTGCTGTTGTAGCTGCTCATGGTCTTCTTTCAACAGTGCAGAAAACCAGCCAGAAGACAAAACCTACACACAACTTAGGGCAGAACAAGAAAACTGTAGAGAAATGGGGCCGAAGCCCTGGCTGTACTTTGCTCTCAGTTCTCGAAACCTGTGACTTCCTTGCTAGAGGAGGTGAGTGGGATTAGTAATCTGACCTGCTTGGTTTTTCTGTGGCTTAGAGCTGAAGGTACCCTACAACAGGTAGGTATCGTTGCTCTCTTGACTACCTGATAAGGAAACTAAGACTCAGAGGCGGAATCGCTTGTTTTGGTCATGCAGCTAGATATTTGAACCTGGATCTGCTAGATACATGAGCTCCTGTGCAGTATGGTTCCAGCTGGCCCCTATTTACCAGGGGCACAGCAGAAAACAGATTGCATCACCAAGGAGAGTAATTAAGCAGAATTTAATAAGGAGGCCCTTTACAAAGGTGTGAGCAGGAGTAAGTAAAACCAAAAATAGGTAAATGAAGCTTCCCAAGGCTGGAAAGAGACAAGAGTCATTTATACTCCTAGATTTAAAGGGGAAGGATGAAGTGAGGAGATGGGAGACAATTAGGGGAAAGTGGAGAGAGCTGCCGCTCTGGACAGGAGAGGAGTCACCTTCTGGGGCTAAGTTCTTTCAGTAGAGGATTGCAGCCACGACACAAACTGGCAACACAGTGAGGGAGCCTGGGTGACAAATATTGTTTGCTTTCTTTTTCCACTCTTCAGTCTCCTGTTGGCTTCCTTGAGGAGTTAGTGGGCAAAGGACTTGGGTAGTACAGGGAATAGAGCTGGAAGAGAGTGGGGAGCAGACTAGAATGAGCAAATGGAAAGTATTCCACAGAAGGAACCTAAAGGTGGGGCCTGGATGTCACTTCAGAATTGTCCCAGGTTTGGGGTAAAGGATCTAGACCTTCTGTAGACTCGTGATGTTCAGCCATTGGACACAGACTCTATGCAAAGGTCACTGAGTACTCAGACCCTTTGTCAACCCTCACAGTGTTTGGATTTCCCTTTCGCAACTGTACAGTTTTTTGAACTAAGAGCCTACATCTCTTTTTGGGGATGGATTGGGGGGGGGAATCATTCCTTGTATACTTGCCATGGTATTGCTGGGTTCTTCATCCTGGACACCTGGCTTCTTCATTGAGTGGGTTCTGAGTCTGAAACATGGCCCAGATAGGGAGACTGATAAAGGAATCATGACTTTGTATCAAGATAACAGCCTTCAGACTCTTGGCTAACCATCTTGGATTTCTTTTATATAGATTGAGAGCACCCTTGTTGACTACCCATAGTTGAGCCCTGCAGAAGTTTTTGTCTGTTAACGATCTCTATAACCCCCAGCTGGTCAGGGTTCCTTTTGCTGACACTTCAATTTTGCTACTCATTAAAATATTTTCATCCACCTGGCTTCTGGTTAAGTGCTGACATATGGCCTTGGTGACGGTGGAGATTTTGCACGCCCATTGTTATCAGGCATGACCCCGTTTCTGCATCTCTCATCGGCACTGGCTTACCCAGGAGAGCCACCACCAAAGTACTTAGTGATGTTTTTACCCCTCTCACCAGACATTCCTCATTGCTTTGGTAAACAGTGTATCTTCTAGCTCTCCTGTGAAGCAAAGTGATCTGATGGCTTTTCTGGCTTTACATAGTATAACCCTATGGTACATAACCATTTCTCTACATCTCTTAACCCTTTTTTCCCCTGTCTGGCCCAGTAACTCTATTTCTATTTCATGAAATATGGACCATCCTCTTTTTGCATGCTTCTGGAGACCATCCTGGCTGCGTGTGCACTTTCAAAGGTCTTTGTCAGTGTTAATGCTCTATCATGAGAGATACCCACCGGAGTCCAGCACACTCAGGATCCAGTCTGTCTTACGCTCCTCTGGATGCACCATGCAGTAACTTTGGGATATTGTTCCTCCTAGCATGTCTCCGAGTGAGTTACGTTGTGATTTAACGATAGCTATTGGTCAGGTGGCCATATGGGAGAGTGGCTACCAAGCGGACCACATACTCCTTTGTATGGAAGAGCTCGCTGCATGATCTTCAAGCAAAAGAAGAGGGTTAACCCTTCGCTGGGAGGATTGGGATATTTCCACAGGCTTACAGAGGTTAGGCAGTCTGGTGACTCAAGATTTTTGAGTCCATCGACCTTGATGTCTGCACCCCATATGTCAGCATCCTATTCTTTTCAGATCCGAGCCCTGACTGGCACAGATGATCTTCCGTGGTTGGGAGTGTAATCTACGAAACTTTGTTCCCGGTAGTGTCCCAGCGTTATCTTCCCTCCTGCTGAGGAGGTAAGAAGCACTTGATTCCCTACCAGGGAAGTGCTCTGCCTTTTACTTGCCAGTTTATTCACCTCCGTTTTTTGTTTTCTTCAGAGCATCAACAGGGGGCAGCAACAACCCTTTTCCACTGTCTAACAGTTACGAATTCCTCTGTTTTCCCTTCCAGTTGAGCTAATACATTCCCTTCTACCAGTTCTCGTTTATCGCCCGTAAAAGTATCAAAGCTGCACTGTTACCACGGGCCAGGGACTACCTGTGCTGCTCCTGTCATTAGAGATTGGTCCTCATCGCCCCCAGGTTGACAGGTGATCCAATTTAAAATTCTCATCTTGGCATTTGTTTTCTTTTGAAACAAAATTATGCCATTTGCGTTCCTGGGAAGCCGACTGTAAAATAGAGAAAGGCATCCAGGAAGCTTGACAGAGAATGTTCTTGCTAATGCTTTTGTCATCCGTTCTTCATGAAGTAGAAAGGGAAGTTAAGCCTCCGTATAGAGCCAAGAAAGACCTCTCCTGACCCCACAGGGACCTCTGAGGCTGACAAGTCCCTGGTCCTAAGTCGTCATTCATCATTCTTTGGCTTTGGGCTGCCTCAGGAGGAGGTCTCGTTTTAGGTGAAGCAGTTTCGTTCAGCCAGTTCAAATCTCCGGAGTGTTGATAGCTGCCCTCGTATTAGCTGAAGAACAAGTCCGTTACTTGTTTTCAGGCTTTTTTTTTTTTTATAATCAGCATATAACATTGTGGAAGTTTAAAGTGTGGTGTGTTAATTTGCTACACTTAGATATTGCAAAAACGATTACTACCATAGCATGAGCTGATGCCTCCATCATGTCATGTAATTACTGTCACGTAATTACCATTTTTTTGGGGGTGAGAACATTTAAGATCTCCTAGCAACTTGTAGGTATATAATACAGTATTACTATCATCATCATTCTGAATGTTGAGTCCCCAGAACTTAAGTGGAAGTTTGGACCCTTTGACCATCCATCCTTTCATTCTATTTTTTTTAATTGATGTATAGTTGACATACAGTATTCTGTGACTTTCAGGTATACATCATAGTTTGATATTTTTATACATAGTGAAGTGATCCCCACGATCAATCTAGCTACCATCTGTCATCATACAAAGTTACCAAAATATTGACTATATTCCCTGTGCTACGCATTACGTCCCATGATGGACTTACTTTAAATCTGGAAGTTTGTGCCTTTTAATCCCTTTCACCTACTTTGCCCCCATGTCATCTGTCCCTCTGGTAAATAAATTTGTTACCTGATCTGAGTCTGTTTTGTTTTTGTATTTAGATTTCACATGTGAGTGAAATCTTTGGATATTTTATTTATATCCAGTACCCTCTGTGTCCATTTGTGTTGTCACTAATGGCAAGATGTGGCTGAATGATACTCCATTGTATATACCACATTTTTATCTTTTCATCTGTCGATGGACACAGATTGCTTCCATATCTTGGCTGTTGTTTTTTTGGGTTTTTTTTCCATATCTTGGCTATTGTAAATAATCCTACAGTGAACATAGGGGTATAGATACCTTGTTGGATTAGTGTTTTCATTTTCTTTAGATAAACACCCAGAAGTAGGATTATTGATCATAGGGTGTTTCTATTCTTAATTTTTTGAGGAGCTTCCATACTGTTTTCTGTAGTGATTGCACCAATTTACATTCCCACCAACGGTGTGTGAGGGTTCTCAGTATTTCATTCTCGAAGGAGGATGTGGGTGGTCTGTCAGGCTTCACTTTCAAAAGTGACTAGCTTTCAAGGTAAACAAGCTTAAGCTTCGATGAAAAAACCTTGGAATGTGAACAACATGAGGGCAGTGATTTTTGTCCACTTTGTGCATTGCTCTCTTCCTTGCAGGGAGAACACTGCCTGGCCTGGAGCATGGGCTCCACAAGTAATTGTTGAACAAATGCTCGTCTCTCTTTGATTCCAGCAGAGATGCAGTGTGCCTTCCCATCCTGTTCACCACAACTGTTTCTTCTAAATAAGATACTATGTTTTCATTGCCATAGGCTAGTCATCAGTTTCAATCCATTGTTCATTGTTGTCAGTGAGTTAATATTTATCAACTGATGTTAAAATGGAAAAAAAATCTGGTATTTTTTCCGCTGAGACTTAGTTGACTAAGTCAGTGTTATTCTTTTTTTTTTTTTGGTGAGTTTACATTTTATTTTTTTTCCCCAAATATGTTTATTTTATTTTTTCAGTGTTACAAGATTTATTGTTCATGCACCACACCCAGTGCTCCATGCAATACGTGCCCTCTTCAATACCCACCACCAGGCTCACCCATCCCCCCCACCCCTCTTAAACCCTCAGTTTGTTGCTAGATGCCCTTCAGCAGTCAGTGTTATTCTTGACTCTCCCATTTTTTTTTTAAGTTACTGGACAACTTAAAATCCATCTGTATTCATGTAGTTTTCTTTTGTTTCCTGGAGCTAATGGTGCACCCACAATTAAAAATGTAACTTTGTTCAGCTTTGAAGTATCTGACCTCTTCAGATTTTTTTTTTTTTATGGATGAGACAGCCAAATAGAAACACTCATTTGCCATAAGAAAAGGATAAATACGCGAGCTGACATAGAATATCTTTCCCTGGTTAGATATTGTCAACAAATAAATGTAAAAAGTGAACATTCCTTAGGAAGCAATATTTAAAAAAGATACCTGGGGCTCCTGGGTGGCTCAGTTGGCTAAGCATCTGCCTTTGGCTCAAGTCATCCCAGAGTCTTGGGATTGAGCCCTACTTTGGGCTCCCTGCTTGGTGAGGAGTCTGCTGCTCTCTATTCCCCTACTCCCTCACGTACTCTATAATAAATAAAATATTTAAAAAAAAAATATGTTCACATATATCTGTCACTTAGAATCACACCCATTCATCCCCCATTTCTTTTATATTAATGCTGCAGATAAATATATGAATATGAATTTTATAAACTATAACTTATAGACTGTTAATGTTCAGACATTTTGCAGAGATTTGTAGATGAAAGTTCTTAAATACTGTCAGGTAGTTTCATATTTCTGGTAGTTCATATTTCTGGTAGTTAAGTGTTTCTTATGTGCCACACATTATGCTAAATACAGGGTCATCATCCTGCATGTGCTGACAGGCATTGCCACTCCAGAGCCCTCCTTCCTAGCTTCTCTGCCCCAGGTCCCCTTCCAATGGCCCAGGTGTTTGGTCCTCAGGGCTACTGTTCCTCAGATCAGCTCACTGAATTCACCAACAATCACCACCAGAGTCATGAAAAGTGCCTGCTAGGTCTAAAGGTTTTACTCCTTCACGTCAAGTGGCTAATTCTATGAAACTGATGATGATCCATCAAGATTCAGCCAAAGAAGAATTAGGAAGAAATAGGAAAGCATTGAAGATGGTCACAGAATTCGTAGTTGCCTGAAGAGCTCTGCTCTCTTACTCCTTCAGATGGCTGAACGTGGCTTTCCTTGCCCATTCGGTTAGTGACGGTAAGAAGATAGTGTCATGGAGTTTTAGTCCAGACATTCCTTCCTCTGTGAAGTGTGCATTAGATGAACTACTTGAGTGTGTTCTGGCAACCTGCACACTCACTGGTTGAGTAAATGCAAGACTAGATAAAAGCTCAGAATACTAGGACTGAACAGCTACTTAGGCAAAAACAGCCATCTCAGGATAAAAATCTAGGGGCACGTGGCTTAGTTCTGAGTGTGCACAAACTGGATATGCCATCAATAAACTCCTCCCATCCCAGGAAGGACTGCTTGCGGCCTTTGGATGCTTGCTTCTTTGGATTGGAATAGGAACCTTTCTCTAGTAGTTCACATAAATAAGATACCAGACAGCTAGTTTGTCCCTCCGTAATCCGGGACCTCCCCAGTCGGTCGACTGCATCAATGTCACTGTGAACTTGGAATTGCCACCTCGTTGTTGAACTCATTTACCACCAGCTGTTGAAGAGAGAAGTTGTTAACTGCCTTCTTGTGCCCCTTTAATTCCACTTTTAGGTTCCTGTAATAGCCATTTGCATATTCTTTTCCTTCTATTAAACACATGCTCACTGGGAGAAGGAGCAACTTATGCTGACCTTTGAACTGCATGGCTTTCAAAGGAAAAATCAGTACAGATCTCTCTAATCCCTCATGTGGTTAGATGATCCCTACTCTATAAATTTTTCTATAAAAGGCAAAAACTGGAAGATGAGAAAGACAATAGAAAGATTATTTTAAAAATGGATTCAAGAAGAAGAAACCTTATGGGACCGAACAGGGTTCCATCTCCCCTGGCCATCAATATGGTGTCACGGTGGGAAGCCTGGCAGGAGGGAATGACTTAATGGCTCTACTAATTAATAGGATGGAAAAAGAAGTTAAAGTTCTTCCATTGAAATACTTTTATCTTCCCACCTTTCTTCTGTGTTCTCGGAAAGAAACAATATTGGGTCTGAGATGGGGTCTCCCTCTGTCTTAACTTGTAGCACCCACACGGTGACCTGTGGCGTCTCATCACTGACGTGTAGGTGCTAAAGGACAGTTGGAGTGCTTCATCTGTGAGGTGCAGCACAGCCATTCCTGTGATTAACTAGACTGTATTCAGGTCAGGAAAGAAGCGCCAGCCCGAGATTTCTTTGGTCCTGTCACAGGTCAAGAGTATTCACCAACCAGGTTTGATTGAGCAATTCATTAGTGAACACTGTCGACCTTATACTATCAAACTGGAAATTCTTGCTCAGTCGAAACTGATAGACCAGATTTTTCCTTTTCCTACATTAATTTAAATGAACATAAAGTAGAATGACCTGTTCTCTCAATGCCACATCAGCTCCTCTGTATGATAATTCAGGCTCTGGCATTTTCCATCCTCCCCATTTCTAATAATTGCCTTCGTTAGAAACATTGTTAGGGCCATAAAAAGTATATTCTGAAGTTAAATATATTAAGTTAAACATAAATATATAAAAATATATAATACATATATACGTATATATTTATGTAAACTAAATATATATATAAAATTAAATAATCAGAATTCAGGGTGAAGGCAATACAGTGGTAGGTGACTGACAGCTATTATGTGGGTATCATCAGTATAATTGGCAATGAAAACTTTGTCATCCTGTTTCCAGTGAACTGAGAAGGGGCTTTATGCCTTTATTTTGTATCAAAAGCAGTGTCTGCTCAAATTATCAAGCCATTAATACAGAGTCTGAAACTATGGAGTTGATGTTTTTAGGCACCACTTTTAATCTCATGTCATTCTGATCAATTTCTCAGATGCTCACTGGGTCAGAATTCTGTTTCTATCAGTCTCATAGCCTGAAAATTGCATTCGGGGCATAAAAATAGACCAAAGGCAATTATAACCAACCATATACCCAAACAGGAATGGACTTGTTTTAAGTATGTTTTTAAAGATTATTTTAAACCTGGTATTTTATGAAGACCAAGTAAGTGATGGTTTGAGATTGAAAGAGACCTCAAAGATTAGTGTTCATTTTGTTTAACAGGTTGAAATTCACCCAGAAAGAGACTTTATAAATCACAGTTACAACTGCAATATGATCCTTCATTAAGCACTGGGAAAACCCTTGCCCAAAGGAAATGTCTCATTCCTGGTTCTGTGAGTACCCTCTTCCTTTAACGTCCAGGCCATTCCGTTGCCGCCCTGGTTCTCTTGTGCTTTGCCTTCGGACCCCTGATCACTCACATTCAACAGGTCACCTGCTGAGATCCCTGCAGCTTACCCATTCCAGAGTGTTCTTAGTTTCTTTCTGCAAATGTTCATGGCTTAAACTTTTAAATTCAGATTTTACTGACTGCATTTTTGTCTGTATTGGGACATAAAGCTGGGGATTTCAAGGTACCTCCTCTCTGATTATATAAAATGCTGATGGTAGCTGCTACTGCTTATCAAATATATATGTTACAGTAGTGGACAGGCTTTATTACCCTCTTTTTTTTTTTTTTTTTGGAAAGGAGGAAATTACTTTCAGCCCGAGCGCCTCTCAGATGATCTCTTGCCACTGCTGAAAGCCTGACACTGGAGTTTGTTTCACTCTATGGGTTTCCCCAACTGACATCAGTAATTAAAGTGAATCATTTGCTACTTCATGGGGTTTTGCTCTTTAACCAGTTGATGTATCCTTTGTTTGGGATTCACCAACTCTCCAGATGAAGACCTGCTAAGAGGAAAGTGGTGAACAGTAGCGTGGGTTAGTCTGTAGGCTGTGCTACACTGACAGCTGTTGTGGGTTCCAGTCTCGACCTGTGCACTGGTTAAGATGAAGTCCTTGAACCCTCAGTAGAAGTTGCGTTCGTTCCCTGGTTATGTGATGATAGGTACGTGACAGAAGGGGTGTAATGGAAACACAAGCATAGAGGCATGTACGTGCACCATTTGAATGTTTGCTGTGTACCAGTCACTGTTCTAACTGCTCGATCTATTTGAATTCCTCTAATTCTGTTTACTTCCCTTGGAATAGTAACAATAGTAATTCAGCCTCCTTACGCTTTTTTCTTGGGGGTGGGGACGGGCAGAGGGAAGGGAGAGAGAACCTCAAGCAGGCTTTGGTGCCCATCACAGAGCCAGACATGGGGCTCGATCTCACAACCCTGAGATCATGACCTGAGCTGAACTCAAGAGCCAGAGGCTTAATCAACTGCGTCACCCAGGCGCCCCATGCCCCCTACACTTACTTCCAAAGTGTTCTTTACAGAGAGGTAGGTTATATTACAAATTTGTAAGAAAGGAAGAAGCAGGCATAGAGAAGTTAAATCATTTGCCTAAAGCTACATAATTATTAAAAGGTAAAGCCCAAACAGTCAAATTCAGGTTCTTGCCTTAAAGACTACACTGATCATCTACAGTGTCTTCACTGCCCATTAAAAACTTGTTTTTCAAAAAACAAATAAACAAAAACTTGTTTTTCAGGGAGGGCAACCGGAAGATAGGGAGATTTGGGATGCCTAATTTTGCCTCAGCATCAACAGTTGAGGTAAAAAACAAAACCACCAACAAAACGTGAAAACTGAAGTCTTATTTGATACCTCATTTGGCTGTCTAATTTGTGTTCACTTTGTACTTATGGTTGTCTTCTCTCCTCTAAGTCCTATAACATAAACACACTTGGAAAGAATTTAATATTGGAACGTAGAAATAACTTCAGAAGTTCAATTTCGCCTTCTTATTCTGAGACCATGGCGTATGTAGATATGATAGAAGTGGTAGGAAAGGTAGAGCTCCTAAGGAAAGTCAAAGCAAGGAATAGGAATAATAAGCCCTGCTTTCTCTATGTTTCTAGGATTATTTCCTGTGTGCCACATTGATTGTTTTGTAATCAAAATGGACAGAGAAATTACTAGAATATGCATCTTCCTTGGGAAATACTCATTTCAACATCTTCTTAAAAAATCTTTTCGAAACTACAAAGATATCTGAAATACTGTTTGCTTCTGTCCCTTAGTGAAATATAGTTAATTTCAACAAGGGCAGAAATCTCATCTTAATCATCTTTCTGTCTCCCCTCTGGTTTAGGGTACAGCAGGGTCACAGTAAATAGTTGTTGAATAAATGCTTAAGATGAGATGATAGCCCTATGAATCACCTCTGCTCTGAGGAAGTTGGCTCTGGGTTTCTGGAGACATCCCAAAGTGATCCAGTGTCTTGAGCCTGGCTGCTCTCCTCCTGTTAGCAGGGACTCACTTTCACCAGCAGGTGGCAGCAAACCTTTGCTTTTGCTCCTCTCCTAGGCGGGATGAAAGTGTCTCAGCCAAATTCTAGGGGCTTGCATGTGTTCTGCCTTTTCCGTTGGATGTCTTTTGGATCTAGTTTATTAAGAAAGTCACCTCCATAAACGTTATCCTCAACTAATGCCCCTTTCAGAGGGGAATTAGATTTTGGTAGAAGAAATCAAATCTGATTGAACATGAGCCAACCTGCCTCGCCAGTTGTAAGTTCCGTGTGCTAGGGACAGCAGACATCTAGGGAGATGCCACAGAGGAATAAACTGTGGACAGAGTCCTCAGTGACTTTGCACCTCACTGCTTCTGCAGATGGGCCACTGTCTCCACTGCCCATTAAAAACATATCTTGCAGGGAGGGCAACTGGGAGATAGGATAGTGTGAGCATTCATTGAGGTGATCTAGGACAGTTTTATATATGATGTTCCAGCATATTTATGCCCCTCGATTCTTAGTGTCCTCATATGAATGATAAATTTTATGGTCACAAGTGGACTCATGTCTCCACTGAGGTCATCAGCTAAGGTTGAGACAGGAGTCGGACTCCAGGACTTGAAAGGCTGGTAAAGAGAGGTTGGGAAGGAAGCTGAGGCTCCTGAGTAGAGGAGAACTTTGGGGCTTGGGGAAACTGCCTTTCTTTCCTTGCCTTCCAAAGTTGGACTGGTTTATAGCAAAATTGTGAAGGAGGATAGATAGCCCTGTCCTCCAAAATGCTCTACGGCTCCTGTTTCTTTCTCTTGAAGACATCCTGGGTAGTCACCTTTCAAGTTTAAGGAATGTGCTTTCTTATGGGAGAAAGCCAGCCATCAAGTGGCCTTAAGGCAAAGACTGCTGACTGTTTAGACCATGCTGCTGCTTTCCCATGATAAACTGACGGTGTGTCCTGAAGATGGAAAGGTGTGTGTGTGGTGGGTCACAGGGATGGGGATCTATTTTTAGCAGGACCCTGAGCTAACTTTAACACTCGAGTTATCCATGGAGGGTGATGTGGCTCTAAGAGGTGCTGACACATTGTGGTTATGAGGGTCCACTTTGCATATGGAGAAGAGTGACCTGAATTTAGACTCTGCCATTTGCTAGTTGTATGAATATGGATAAGTAACTAATTAGTGTCTTAATTTCTAGGATGTGGTTAGTTCACTTAACACAGTGCTTCACACTTGATGATTTAATATTAAATTAGTCATTAAAGCTGATTACATAGGAAAGCTAAAATAAATGGTGAAATGATGCGATTATTTTTGTGTGTGATAGCAAGGGTTTTAATACATATTTATAACATAACTTTAATTTTTAGAGGCATTTAGTCCTTAATTAGGTCCATAATTAGTCTTTTTCCAGTTTTGAGATATAACTGACATACAACACAGTATAAGGAGAATAACATAATGACTTAGATTTTAAAGTGAATACCACAGTAAGTTTAGTTGATAGCCATAATCTTATATAGCTACAAAAAAATCTTTTTTTGTGATGAGAACTTGTGATGAGAACTCTTGGATTTACTGTCAACACTGCTCTAAGGTATATATGAAAGTTAACTATTGTCATCATGTAGTACACTAACTCTCCATACTTAATTACCATAAAACTGTAAGTTTGTGCCTTTCATCCACCTTCATCCATTCCCCCATCCTCTGCCTACCACAAATCTGATCTTTTCTATGCATGTTTTTTTTTTCTTGTATTTTTTTAGATTCTACTAAGTGAGATCATATAGTATTTGTCTTCTATTTCAATAGCATAATGCCCTCAGTGTCCACCCATATTATAAACGGTAAGGTTTCCCTTTTTTAAGGCTGAGTAATAGTCCACTGTGTAGGAGTGTGTGTGTGTGTGTGTGTGTGTGTGTGTGTGTGTGTGTGTTCCACAACTATCCATTCATCTGTTGTTGAACACTTACGATGTTTTCATGTCTCAGCTGTTGTAAATAATGGTATGACCTTGGGGCTGCACCTTTTCCTGTATCTGTTGGCTATACATGCTTTCTTTGAAAAAATGTCTATTCAGATCCTTTGCCCATTTTTAAATTGGATCTTTGGGTTTTGGCTATTGACTTGTAGGAGGTTTTTAGATATATTTTTCATATTAACCCCTAATCAGACAGATGGTTTGCAAATATTTTCCCCCTATTCTGTAGATTGGTTGGTTGGTATTTTCCCTGTGCAGAAGCTTTTTAGTTTATAGTCCTTTTTTTTTTTTTAATTCTTTTGCTTGTGCTTTTAGTGTCATATCCAAAAAATGAATGCCAAGACTCATGTCATGGAACTTTAGTCACCTGTGTTCTTGGAGTTTTATGGCTTCTGGTCTCAAATTTAAGTCTTTAATCCACTTTGAGGCAATTTTTGTTAGTGGTGAAAGAGATGTCTAGTTCTGTTCTTTCACATGTGAACAGCTTTCGAAGAGATGGTCTCCACTGAGGATTCTTGGTTCCCTTGTCAGATAATAGTTGACCATATACCTGTGGGTCTGTATCTGGGCTCTCAATTCTGTTCATGTGTGTCTGTTTTTATGCCAGTACCATACTGTTCTCATTAACTTTATAATATAGCTTGAAATCAGGAAACAGGATTCCATCTGTAACTGGAACTTGGACATTGGTCGTGGCTCCACTGTTCACTAGATATATTCTCTTTCAGAAATACCTGAACTCGAGGCTTTAGTCCTTAACCTGCAGAGAAAAAGTGTAGGGTCTGACGGTTGATTCTGTACCTTTGGTGCTCAGAGTGGATGTTTCTCACTAGCTGCCTCCACGCAGCCCAGCGTGGTGCTCTGCACCCTGTAGTCACTGGCTGGTTGAGTCAGGGAGAGCTTGGGATCATTGACTTGATAGTCCTGGAGCCCAGTTACTTCCCTTGTGTTTCAGCTTGGCCTCAGCTCATGTGTTCTGTGAGCTCAGAGAAGGGCACTTCCACAGTATGGGGAATTGAGCCATGTCATGACTGTTAGAGGGGGACAGAAAGATGGAAAAAACCTGATACTAAGGTTTCAACAGTATTAATTGCCCAGGAGTGAAAAGGAGAGTGCTCTGTGGCCGACTCCCACCAATCATTGTCTGCTTCTTAGGAATCTGGTCAACTAAGTAATGGGGGAATTTGATTCAATCTTGGGATTCTGAATTTGGCTCAAAATAATTCTTTCATTAATGGTGAGGCATGAAGAAACAGAACACATCATAGGATTTTTGACCATTTAGGAAATTTTTTTTTTTTTTAATTACAGTTTTTTGGTTGTTTTTATTAAATTCCAGTTAACATACAGTGTAATGTTAGTATTAGGTGTACAATTTAGTGATTCAGCGACTTAAATACAGTACCTGGTGGTCATCATAACAAGAACATGCCTTAACCCCCATTTTAAAATTAAGAAGAAAGAAAGGGGGGTGGGAGGGGGATGGGCTTCCGCCTTCCTGTGATTTGCACTTGAGAATGCAGAGATGGTGAATCAGGGCCTGCCCCTGGGCTCCTTGCAGTTCAAGGCAGGCAGACTTGGAACTAGCACTAGAATCTAGTCCTTGAATAGCTACTTTTTGTAGCGAGGAAGTTATTTGTCTAAGATATTGATTCTTACGCTGTGATGTTGACCAGCCAGCCCTCTCAAGGTTCTGCAAGAGAGATTTAAACTTGGGTGTCTAATGAGCTGAAGAACTTCGGCCAGGCATGCTTTTCTACGAGAAGATCCATCTTCCTCTAAAGACAGTAGATTTTTTCTCCCATTTTACCAGGGCGATCTGATTTTCCAAACCCCAGTAAATCGAGGCAAAAAGGTGAGACTTTCTGCTTTCAAGATTGATGAACCCGGAGGTTGGTGTTTGTGCGCACATGTCCTTCTGATCCTGGTGGCCTCCGGAATAAGACTGAGCGGCCTACCTGTTGGAGGCAATATTTTAATTCTCACCAAGGGCCAGAATGAGATATTTCGAGACACAAAAGTCTGAAAGGAATTACAGTACCCATCCTTGTCCTGTAATTCAATAACAATAGAAAACAAATTGTAAATTAAAATGTAAGGGTAAGAAAGTTAAGAGCAATTATAATTTCCTATTTTGATAATTTTTTGATATTTTGATATTTTTGATAATTTTTGACTATTTTGATAATTTTTTTTTGAAATGTCAAATCAAATTCTTTAATTCTCCATCTTCCTGTTTCTCCTTTTGCCCTTGCCTTGCTGTGGTACTTACTGCTGGCCGGAGCTTCTGGTCCGCCTGGTCGGTAATGTCTTACTTCCTGACCAGAGACAGGCATTTATCCTGCCTGGTAGTTGGGTCGCCTGCATCAGATCGCACAGGGGAGCTCCATAAATAAAGATTCCAGGGGACCTCACACCCCTCCCAGACCTAAGTCCTCCAAATATCTGGGGGTGGAATCCGTTTCTTAATGAGGTCCCTAGGTGAGGATTGAAACTGAAATAAAACTTAAGCATGCTTAGAACTTGCAGTGTCATAATCCTATGGCTTATAACTATTGGAGAAGTTCTTTAAAAAAAAGGTGGTTACCCAGGGGAAGGGACATGAAGGGGGATTTTGTGGTGCTGTCAGTGTTTTGTCAATCTGGTTACTGATGATAGGACCAATTGCAGATGAAATTCTCATCTGTAAAATTCATCAGGCTGTAATACTTAGGACACATGCACCTTTCTGTATGTGTGTTAAACTTCAGTAAAAAGCAACATGAAACAAAAATGCAGATGGCCTCTCACAGCTTCTGTTTTAAGTAGCCTGGGCGAGACCTCTGGAAAATCTTGATGCAAAATTCCATTATGATTCTGTCGAGAATTGCATGCTAGACCAATGCCAGTTCATTAGGAATACAATATAAACCACATCTGTGTTTTATGTTTTCCTAGTGGCTGCATTGAAAAAGTAAAGGAGAACAGGTGAAATTAGTTAAAAATTGTAACTCAGTGTCTAAATGTCTTTAAAACACATAAGAACTATAAAAATTGAAATACTTTGTATTTTTTTCCCCCCACATTGGATCTTTGAAATTTAGTGTGTAGTTTACATTTGCAGCACATCTCAGTTGGGCTAGCTACATTTCATGTGCTCAGTAGCTACATGTGGCTTGTGATGACTGTATTGCATAACCCAGTTTAGAGTGTCTTTCCCTTAATCTGGAAATGCTGGAACTAAGATGTTTCAAGCAACCTATTTTGCTTTTAATTTCAGTCACCATCGATTTGTAGATCTTTCTCATAAAACATTTCCTTCATGAATTTTTTTGTTACTCCTTTACTCTCTCCCTTACTCATTGCCCCCACTTAATACAGGCTTCCCCAATGCATGACTCCATCATAGGCTATTAAATTTCTTCCTCCACTTTCTCTCCTTTCTAAACCAACTTGCTATAAATGTTCTGTTGTTGTGGCAACATCATTTTCACCATGACATTCCCTCTGGACAATAACACTTCCAGGATATAACCAAGAAGCTTCAAATCAAGGGAGTTTAACATTCATGAATATTAACTATAGCGTGTATTATACTTTTACAAAGTAGGTTGCCACGATGCATGTACTTTGAATATCTACTCGCAGTATGAGATAGGTACTGTTCTCATTTTATAGATGATAAAATGAAGCTCACGATAACCACAAGATAATAAAAGCAGTAAGAGGCAGAGCTGATCTCAAATCCAGCTCTTTGTCTTTAGATTCCAGGCTCCGTTGCCTCACACTCCCTTGGATCATCTGATCCTGTACTCCACAACACAGAGCAGAAAACCTGTAACTGCTCACCCGTAACAGATCTAGTGTTAGCTGATACACCACTAATAATAGACACTGCATTAGGAGCAGTCCATTCTGCTGTTATAGTTGATTTTTAGAGAGCTGTGTCATTAATGTTCAAATCCTGCAGCCTGATTCTCAAGGTTCTCCATAATCTGGCACTAAGCTGCATTTTCAGTCGTGTCTCCCACTTCTCCAGCCACATGGCATATTCTGTACTCTCATCCACATTCTGTCATTCCCTGGCCCAAACCATTCACTTTGGCTTCTTGCTTCTCCTTAGCACAGAATTCTACCCATCTTCCAAAGACCAGCTGCGAGCCCTGTCTACAAAGGGCACTTTTTTTCCTCTGAATCTGCTACCATGTTGACTCTTCCCTATTACTGGTTACACGAATTGCTCTTGGATTTTTTTTTTTAAAGTTTTTATTTATTTGACAGAGAGATCACAAGTTGGCAGAGGGGCAGGCAGGCAGAGAAGGGGAAGCAGGCTCCCTGCTGAGCAGAGAGCCTGATGCGGGGCTTGATCCCAGGAGCCGGAGATCATGACCTGAGCCAAAGGCAGAGCCACCCAGGCGCCCCTGGATTTTTTTTTTTCTTCCTCATAGTAGAGGATGTATTTCTTCCAAGTTTGAATAATAAATCCCTTTCATGTCCACCTCTAGGCCGAAACCTTAGATAAAATTTTGACAAGCGAGCAATATTTGCTATTAAGTGTTTTCACTAATGTGTCTACATTTCTTTCCTCAAAGAGGCCACCCAAAACTACACTTGAATCACTGTTCTGCAGGTGAGCCATGGAGTTGAGGTTGGAAGCGTCTGAGGAGATTTGGGACCTGACACAGATTTTGGTGTTGGGTACCTGCACAGATCCCTGACAAGTCCTCCTGCGCCACGGGTAGTGTTACACAAGGGTGCTTGCTGAATTGTTGTCATGGTTAACCGAACCAGGGTTGATGAGATCAATAAGTAATAGGTGTGCTCTAGGACTAGCTCCTTTGTCTGGTGGAATCTTCATCACAGCAATTAGAAGCAGGGTTTGCCCTAGCTCTTCAGGGAAAGTACAGCAACTATGAGGTTTGTTGTACCTGAGCAGACAGCTGGTTCACTTGACACAGAATGCTTCTGGAAATAGTGCTTTTACTTCAGAGGGAAGTAGGAATCACTCAACCAGGAGTTTCAAAGAAAAAAATTGGGAAACTTCTTTTATTAGTCATCTGTGTTCTCTCTTTCCATGTAACTAAAACATATTAAGTCAAACCTTTACTCTGTGCTGGCTATGAGGAACTTTCATGGGAGGTACTGAAAATATATGTAGATGTGGAAAATGAATCTTAGAAGGACTCATGGAAGACTCATTTACCTTCCAAGTAATTCATTTAAGTTTCAGAGGAGGACCTTAAGATAGAGTGAGAGAAGGTGGCAGGAGGGGTGGGTGTGCTTACCTTGCCTGGAGATAACAGAAAAAAAAGAAGAACAACTTAGAGCTTGAACATTCTTTACCTGGCTTCCCTGCCTGATAGAGCAAGAACAGAGGGGGACTTTCACTCCACTTAGGGCCTTTGTGTGACTCCCAAAGGCTGGAGCACATTGTTCCAGCGGAAGAAGCTACCTCTGCTCTCTCTGACAGTGTGCTCTACTCTGGAAAGTTACTACATTTCCCTATTTTATTGCACACAAAAGCTGCGGTTTGAGTCCAGCAGTGAGAACTATACCCACAAGCATCCTGCAGTTGCTCTTCTCGTTGATGCCCCTAATCCTTCCCGTTATTTCAGAGGCTGGTTTCTACCATTACTCAGTTCTTAAGAGGAAGTCCAAAATGGTGGCATCCATGTGGGTGATGCTGGTCAAGACTCTTGAATGGTGGCACGACGGCAAGGCATTCTTGGCGTGTTAGCATCTACAGATTCCCTGCCCTACAAACTCACGTCAAATTTTTTTAGGTTTCTAGAGCAGCAATTTTGCCTCTGGATTGGATCTTTGGCAACTCTGGTTAAATTCCACGGACTGGAAGTTATTCTTCTCGTATTACCTTTTCTGAAAATCCTAAGCCAAAAGTCCTCTCCTTTTCCAAACACTACCAGACACTCCTCTGAAAGAAAACGATTGCTTCTCTAAACTCCGTAACATTTTATGGAGGATCGCAGTCGTGAGTAAGACCATTTAGATTCTCAGGGCAACACCAGTCTTCTCTCTTCTGGTCACTCCTGGAAGGTAGTTTCTTGCCTGATTTCTTATTTGGTCTCTCATAGTGCCTGGTACAACTTCTTTGCATCCAGAGAAGCCACCGAGAAGTTGAAAGAACTGGTTAAGCCATCAGGATAGGAGTTCTCCTGACATTGACACCACAAAGCATTCTGAACTCAGGTGAGTTATACCATGTATCCATCTGTGCATATTTTCCCACTAATAAGGTGAATTGCTGCTGACCGTTTCTGTTGTGAAATTCTGTAATGTTGCATAAGTACTTTGACACCTATTCCGATACGATTTTAGATGCCAACATGGCCATAATAAGTAGCATAACTGGATTAAAAATTGGGTCATGACATCGTTAAAAGCAGGGTTTAGGAGCACAGTCTCTGGAGTCAGACATCTTGGGTCCAGATGCTGTTACTGTCTTTGATTTGATGTGTAACTTCTATTTAAGTCATTCAATTTCCATCATCCAGAAAATGGGGATGGTAATAT
The DNA here is from genome assembly GCA_028646535.1 of Procyon lotor. Taxonomy (NCBI): domain Eukaryota; kingdom Metazoa; phylum Chordata; class Mammalia; order Carnivora; family Procyonidae; genus Procyon; species Procyon lotor. The sequence goes on along the minus strand of CM053609.1, from coordinate 89,081,541 downwards.
GACTTGTTTCAGAGTTGTTGCAAGATTTAAGAAAGTTAATTTAGGTAGTGTTCTGAATGGTTTTGGCACATGCTGTGCTCAGTGAATGTTGGCCATTACAATTGTGGTTATGATGATTTCTCCCAGATTCTGAGTTCTTAGTCTGTGCAAGGCAAAATTTGAGGGGAGTCACACCTTCAAGATGTAGATAACTTTTATTTTCCCTGGCATATCTGTGAATTGCCAGTCTTGGTGGTGTGTACATTGTATGCTCATTGATATTTTCTACTTGGTTTGTGTGTCTTTCCTCTTTCAATAGCAAGGTAGATGCTGCAAACTCCCAAGGTTTGTATTAGCACGCATGAGGAGCCTCCCATCTCTTGGTGGGTCCCGGCTCATTTAGAAGTCTCGAACGGGAAGCCTATGTGCTGCATAATCTGTCTCCATATACAGATTTCTCTTCACCCTTTCTTGTGCTGCTTTTTGCTTGAGGAGGCTGATTTCCTGGGTTCCCATGTCTTCTCTCTTCCGGAATTGATTCAGCCAAAGTGAGAGGCACAGGGAGGCCATCAGAGGACAGAGGTTGAGAGGGAAGTTACAGTATTTATCTACCCTTCACCTTTTGGCTGGACTGCAGTCTGGCAGGAGCTGCATTCCTATATGAAATGTCACAACTCCTCCCAAGTGGCTCTTCTACAACTTCTTGTTACAGTCCAGTGGTACCTTCAGGTACTGCTTGTTTGCTGGAATCTTGTCAAATCTTGGTATAGTCCCTTGACTGAATGAGTTGCAACTCCTATTGAGTATGCTTTTTCCTAGTTGTGTACATTAACAGGGTTGATGTATCCCTACCAATTTACTGGTGGGAAGTCTCTGGAACATTTTTTTTTTTTAATGTCAGTTAGCCATATACAGAACATTGTTAGTTTTTGATGTAGTGTTCAATGATCCATCAGTTGCGTATAACACCCAGTGCTCATCACACCATGAGCTTTCCTTGATAACCATCACCCAGTTACCCCAGCCCTCCCACCCTCTCCCTTCTGCAACCCTTAGTTTGTTTCTTGGAGTCCAGAGTCTCATGGTTCGTCTCCCTCTCTCATTTCTTGCCATTCAGTTTTCCCTACCTTCCCCTGTGGTCCTCCATGCTATTCCTTATGTTCCACATATGAGTGGAACCATGTGATAATTGCCTTTGTCTACTTGACTTACTTCACTTAGCATAATCCCTTCCAGTTCCATCCATGTGAGTGCAAATGGTGGATATTCATCCTTTCTGATACCTGATCCTACAACCCCCGAGTTTCAGATTTAGCCCTTTACAAGTCTAGCTCCACAGGATATGGAGAGCATTACTTGAAGAGCAGGACATAAATTTTCTAGATGGAGTTTTACACTGAAGATAATAGTGTTTAACCAATAGGGAAAAAGAGAACTGAATGGATTTAGTTGAACAAATGACTATTCGAACACTCTGGATTATAAAGGAACTTCTCAACGTGAGTTCTGGTGTATTGAGGAAAATATTCAGTGACCTTGGATGAGAAGGCCAGGAGTGAAATACCTGGGTTTGGCTAGTGGTGGTGTGCTGGTGCTCATGGTGAAGTCATTGAGCTCATGACCAAGGGAAAGGTTGGAGGCAGTTGTCTACCACTGGGAGGAATGGGGATGTAAGTACTCTAGATCTAGCTGATTTTGATAGTTCTTTGCAGGAACTTCCTATTGCTGATTGAGGAAGCTTGAAAGGCTTGAGGGCTTTAATTAGAGATAACATTTTCCAGAATGCAATGTGTAACATGGGTACCCATGAAAAGATGGTAAGAATTTGTAAGAAATTGACTTTGGCTGGCACTTGAGAGATAAGGAAACATAAATTCTTCAGTCAGATGCTTTTATGGGAACCACTTTCCTTGATGGATTAGTTTATGTAAAAATCTCCAGTGAAGAATAACATTAAAAATATCTGTCTGAGTTTGATTTTACTGTTAGAATTTTATTAACTGGTTCAAGGGTGAACTGGTCCAAGCAGGATGTACTTGTGAGATGGAAGTTATATGTGGTTTATTCACCTTCTGCGGTTTTCCTACTTGGGGTCCATATTTCAAACCCTGAGAATAAATCCCTCTTCCTCTGTTTATGGATGTCTATGGACTCTACCACTAGAATTAGCATCATAGTTCCCATGGCAACTAATGTAAGATGGGGAGAAAGGAAATGGACTAAATAAAAAATGACAGGGCTACATCTGAAAAACAGGAATTAATTACGGATGTGAACATAGGGTCATAAAATGAGTGGTTGGGGAGAAGGATATTGCACACATAAGGTCTATGGTTTAAGACCTTTGTGACTCATCTGCTATTGTATTACTTCTGGTTGACTCAACTGCCTCAAACTCGCTGTTACATCTTGTCTTTCCTCCCCTCCCCTCTCTCTTCTCAGAATATTACTAGGGCCAGGACTGTTTATAGTTCAGGAAAGTGGTTAGCTCTTCAGAGTGCCTTGTATAAGACCTCCCCAAAGTCCTCTGTTACCTTCCAAACAGGAGCTCTAGACTTAAGCTGTTTATAGTCTGTATCTGGTTCCTTATAACTTTACTTTGTCTCATTCAGGTATAGAAAAAGGAGAGGGTTCTGTTCAGAGCAATGTTTTTGTATTTATTAATTTTGCCAGCCTCTTTCTCCCTTATTAGTCTTATCCCAAACATATTTGAAGACCAGGCAGTAAGAGCTGACCACTGCCGATAAGGGCATTTTGAAAAAAAAAAAAATATATATATATATCTTAAATCTCAAAGATTCTGTGATATAATCAGGTCTTAACCCAGGCTTGAGACTCAACCAGCAAAATAGGGAAAGCTGACTCAATAATTTTGCACTTCTTTGTCAACCTCTTTTTCCTACTATGTCAACATCTATTAATCTGAGATTTAATAGCTCCCCTTTTCTTCCAAGGTGTGTTAACATCTCCTGATTTAGCATGTACATTTTCCTCAGTCCTTCTAGCATAAAATTCCCAACCTTTAGCAATCAAGAGCAAGTAAAATTTCCAATACAATCTGGGGTCTGACATAGGGTTCTAGCTTTTCAGTTGGCAAAATAAGGACATCAAAAGAAAAATAAGCCACTTACTAATTCCACATGTTATAAAAACACTTTTTTTTTTTTTTTTTTTTTTTTTACTAAAGAAGTTAGAAGGACTACTCTTAGGAAAAAGAATACTACTTCTGAGGAGCCAGTTTTCCCAACACATGCACACGTACACTCACACACTCACACGCACATTGGATTTTTTTTTCATTTTGTTGTGGGCCTGCGAAGTCTTGTCATGAATCATCAGTAGGCCAAATTACTGTTTAGACTACTTCATCATGCCTTCTTAACCATGGTTCTGCTTAAAATAGTTCACTTTACTTCAATCAGTTTGGAAAATGCCTTATTTGGGAGAAAATCCAAAATCCAAAATAACTCAGTTCTATTTATTACCATAACCCGTAATTCTTTTTTAAAATTTAATTCTAGCGTAAGTAACATACAGTAATATATTCACTTTATTTGTACAATATAGTGATTCAACAATTCTGTACATTACTCAGTGCTCATCATAGTAAATGTACTCTTAATCCTCTTTACCTAGTTCAGCCATGCCCTCACCCACCTCCTCCTGTCTGATAACCATCTGTTTTCTATTGTTAAGAGTCTGCTTTTTTTTCTTTTGATCATTTGTTTTCTTAAGTACCCACAGAGTGATATTATATGTCTTTTCATATACGTGAAATGTATGTCTTTTCTCTGACTTATTTCACCTAATATTACACCCTCTAGAGCTATCTATGTTGTTGCAAGGGGCAAGATTTCATTTTTTATGGCTGAGTAATATTCCATGGTGTCCACATAGAAACCACATCTTCTTTATCCCTTCTTCTATAAATGGACACTTGCTTTCATATTTTGGCTATTCTAAATAATGCTTCAATAAACATATGGGTAAATATCTTTTTAATTTAGTGTTTTCATTTCTTTAGGTAAATAGTAGTGGAATTACGGGATCATATGGTTATTTTATTTTTGTTTTTTTGAGGAATCTCCATACTGCTTTCTACCGTGACTGCAACAGTTTGCATTCCCACTGACAGCACATGAGGGGTCCTTTTTCTCTATATCCTTGCCAATGCTTGTTTCCTGTGTTGTTGAGGTTAGCCATTCTGACAGATGTGAGGTGATAGGTCATTGTGGTTTTGATTTGCATTTCCCTGATGATGAGGGGTGTTGAGAGTCTTTTCATGTGTCTGGTGGCCATCTGGATATCTTCTTTGGAGAAAGGGCTGTGTCTTCTGCCTACTTATTAATTGGATTATTTGGGTTTTTTTCTGGTTTTTTTTTTGGTGTTGTGTAAGCTCTTGATGTATTTTAGATACTGACGCTTTATCAGATAGGTTGTCTGCAAATATCTTCTCCCATTCAGTAGGTTGTCCTTTAGTTTTGTTGGTTGATTGCTTTGTGCAGAAGCTTTTTTTTTTTTTTTAATATTTTATTTATTTATTTGACAGAGGGAGAGAGATTACAAATAGGCAGAGAGGCAGGCAGAGAGAGAGGGAGAAGCAGGCTCCCCGCCGAGCAGAGAGCCCGATGCGGGGCTTGAACCCAGGACCCTGAGATCACGACCTGAGCCGAAGGCAGAGGCCTAAACCACTGAGCCACCCAGGCGCCCCCAGAAGCTTTTTTATTTGTAGTCCCAATAATTAATTTTTGCTCTTGTTTCCCTTACCTCAGGAGTCATACTTAGAAAAATGTTGCTATAGCTGATGTCAGAAATTTCTGCCTGTGCTCTCTTGTACGATTTTTATGGTTTCAGGTCTCACATTTAGATCCTTAACCCATTTTGAGTTTATTTTTGTGTATGGTTTAAGAAAGTGGTCTTGTTTTATTCTTTTGCATATAGCTGTCCAGTTTTCTTAGCATCAGTTGCCCATGGCATATTCTTATCTTTTAGATTAGCTGACCATATAATCATGGGTTTATTTGTGGGCTCTCTATTCTGTTTTGTTGATTTGTGTGTCTGTTTTTTGTGCCAATACTATACTGTTTTGATTACTATAGCTTTGTAGAATGTCTTTTTTTCCCCCCAAATATGTTTGTTTTATTTTTTCAGTGTTACAAGATTTATTGTTTATGCACCACACCCAGTGCTCCATGCAATACGTGCCCTCCTCAATACCCAACTCGCTTGCCCAGCTCCCCACCCCTCCCCTCCAAAGCCCTCAGTTTGTTGCTCAGAGTCCACAGTCTCTCATGGTTTATCTCCCCCTCTGATTTCCCCCCATTCCCCCTTCCCTTCCTTCTCACAATGCCCTCCATGTTTTTCTTTATGCACAGCATGTGAGACCATAGTCTTGATATATGGGATGGTGATACCTCAAGTTCAGTTCTTCTTTTTTTCCCCACATTATGTTGGCTATTTAGTAGTAATTGGCTGTTACCAAATTGGGTATTTGGCTTTTGTGGTTCTATACAAATGTTAGCATGATTTGTTTTAGTTATGTGAAAAATGCTGCTGGCATTTTGATAGGAGTTGTATTAAATCTGTGGCTTTGGATGGTATGGATATTTTATTTGTTCTTCCACTCTATGAGCATGGAATGTCTTCCCATTTGTGTACTCTTCAATTTCTTCCATCATTGCTTTATAGTTTTCAGAGTATAGGTCTTTCACTTCCTTGGTTAAATTTATTCTAGGTAGTATTTTTGGGATTGTGGATGGGTTTGTTAATTCTTCATTTCTTTTTTTTGCCACTTCATCATTAGTATATAGAAATGCAACGAATTTCTGCACATTTATTTTGTTTCCTGTGACATTACTGAATTCATGTTATTCTAGTCGTTTTTTTGGTGGTGTCTTTAGGATTTTCTGTGTATAGTATCAAGTCATCTGCAAAAAGTGAAAGTTTTATTTCTTCCTTACCAATTTGGATGCCTTTTATGCCTCTTAGTTCTTGCCCGATTGCTGTGGCTAATACTGTGTTGCATAAAAGTGGTGAGATTGGACATCCTTGTCTTGTTCTTGATCTTGGTGAAAAGCTCTGTTTTTTTTTTTTTACCATTGAATATGATGTCAGTTGTGGGTTTTTCATATATGGCCCTTATTATGTTGAGGTATATTCCTTCTAAACCCATTTATTAAGGTTTTTTTTTTATCATGAATAGATACTGTACTTTGTCAAATGCTTTTTCCGCATCTATTGAAATGATCATATACAACTTTTTATTCCTAACACAGTAAATGCCTGGCACATACTAGGGACTCAAAAAACTCTTGTTGAATATGTGAATGATTAAAGGCTAAGCCTTGTCCAGTTTCTTCTGCCTAACTTTGGCCAGTTTATGACTGAGTGCTTTGATTTATCTGTGGTTTCCTCATATTGCACATACTGATATGGGTGAACAAAGCCGGCTAAGAAAAGGTGAATGTCTCCTTCAGTCAAGAACTGTGCTATATCTTGTGTTAATGGGTGTTTTAGTCTGTTGAGGTTGCTGTAACAACATACCACAGGCTGGGTGGCTTATAAACAATATAATTTTATTTCTCATAGTTGTGGAGGCTTGCAAGTCTAAGATCAGGCACTAGCATGGTTGGATGAGGAACCTTTTGTGGGTTACAGATGTCTTGTATACTTACATGGTAGAAAGGGTTGGGGATCTCTCTATAGCTTCTTCTGTAAGGTGCTACTCATACTGCATGTGAGGGTTCCACTCTCATAACCTAATCATCTACAAAGGGCCCATCTACTAACACCATTACACTGAGCATTAAGATTCCAGTGCGTGAATTGGCGGGGTGGTGGGTGGAAATACATGTATGCAGACAACAGCAATTGGGAATAAATTCATTTGACAGATTCAAGCTGCTGTAGGTAATAGCCACACTTTGCTACCACCCCTGTTTGGCACATATCTGGGCTTGGGCTCCAAATTTGGCAGCTAATATGGGTTTTGTTTCTTTATATTCTGTCCCACATGACTCAAGTTTCAAAGTGAATAATTCATTGCAGTAATAGATATGAGTGAATTGTATGATATGGATAAAATTACCGAGCCATCTTTTAGTCTTCTGTGTTTTCGAAAATTATAAATCTGGCTTAATATTGTTCTTACTTGAATGCTTAGTTAACTTTTACAAATGACTTAATATTTAGCTTTTCAGAGTTTTCCCCCCCCTTAGGTTAATGACTCTAAATTGCTCTAAAATGTTTTAGTCTGTTTTTTAATCCTATTCATATTTTTTAAAATTTCATGTTCACTTAACATATGTAATGGGTTGTGATGCCTCACAAAGAAATGAAAAACTTGCAGACTTGGAAGAAACCAGAGGTACTGAGTCGACTGTTTCCCAAGCCACCTGAACATGGGCAAAGGCTTCCCTAATGATTACAACAGGATCAACCTTACCAGATTATCACTAATTTGGACCAGGATGTCCTTATAAGGCCACGGAGATCCAGTTTCTTTAGGCAGCCCCCTCTCTACCAACTTCAGAGGTAGTTACGGTACTGAGTGGTAGAATGCAGGTAAGGCCAAACTACAGGTGAGCAAGTATATTCTCCTATACTCTGTCTTGTCTTATCTCCAGCATACACGGCCTCTAAACTGAGTACTGCCCATGTCTGCATGTGAAGAGCTATTGAGTTTGTGGGTTCTGTGTCAGGAAGCTCATTATTGCCACACCTAAGCCCTGTTCTCTAATAGTTCTATCACAAACAAAGCTGACATCTTGATTTTCAACTCTTAAGCTTCTCTTAAGAAGAGAAGTCATTCTAGATTTTTAAACTCTGGCAAGGAAACACAATATGATTGATTGCCTGAATCTCCACAAACCCTAGCATAACCTGTTGTCTTTGGTGCAGGAATCCTCAGCATGTTAGCTATAGAAGGGTCCCAGACTTACTGCCCCAAATGCCAGCATCTGAGGATTGAGTTGAGACCTCTTCATAATTTTTCTCATTCTTCTGCTTCTGGGCAGCTTCATGGCCAGCAGTATGCTGAGAAGATATGCCTGCTTTAAAAGCTCTGGGTTCATCTAATGCTCTACTACCAGGGAATGCTTGAGGCATGCAATCAAATGGGCAGTTTGGTACTAGAGAAAACACTACCCTCTGCCCCCACCCACCTTGAGTTTCTTGAGTGTCCAGCTGAGGGCTCCTGGGAAAGTTGATTTGCTTCAGTTGTAATCTTTGCCCACTAGACCTTTTAGAAAAGGTTTTATGTACATCTGCCCACATGTACACTTAGACTTTGTCTGCAATGATAATGAACTCTGGCCTAGTTGACATGCTGTTCAATTATTGATGCCACACAGTCTCCCACTCCTCTCTTCTTAGAAATTCAATCAGAAAACCAGTAAGTAAACTGATTTCAAATAAACAATTCCAGCAATCCCATGAATCAGAATTAGAAAACAGTAGAGTATCAACACTGCCAATTCCAAAATAAGGGTGTTTTAGAGTTATTTCTCAAGTTAGGAGGCGCCCCTAGTCATCTTTTAAAAATTCCTTAATTCTAAAGTAATACTGAAATATTTAAAATATCTTTTTTTATCTTGTGATTAAAGAAGCAAATATATGTACTGAAATCAGAAAATGCATTAGCGTGGAGGAGGAAGAGAATCGGCAATCCCACCACAGATAGTTACTGATAGTATAGATGGATTTTTCTGTACTATTCTACTATGTAAACACATATTCATTTTGAAGGGCTCATTCCATACAGTTCTGTAACCTGTTTTTTCTGTGACCTAATTTTAATGCTTATCCTGATAGACAACCTCAAGCACATTTCTGTGTATCAAGATAAAGCTGGAAATAGGCAGCCGCAGAATTAACGTTTTCCTGAAAAGAGGCTCAGCCTCTGGTGTTTGATGTAGCCCACTCAGTGTGCAGGTAACAAGGGAGCTAAGTCTTGGGATGAGAATCACTGAAGCAAATACCAATTTGGACAAGATAGATAAAGGGATGTTGTCAGAGGGACTGCCCTCTCAAAGATAATTAAATCTTTCCAGAGATTATTCTGGCCAGCCAGCATAATACCTGGAGATGGAAAACCTTTCTTTCATTGTCACCTAACAGCTGTCAAACACAAGTGATAAGAAGGTGGAGAAAATGAGTGATAATTGGAGCTTGAGGATCTGTGTTGTAAGTTTCAGTGACAGTGTTGGTATTACCCTAGAACTCCCTTGTCAGCAAATGAAATCTTCCTGTGCACACAACAATCAATTTGCTTCCTGCAGCCCTCATTCCACACAGGGCCATAGCACAAAGCTAAAAGCACACAGTTCTTGCTGCTTCAGAACCCTGCCTAAATTGTACAGTAGTGTTAGAAGTAGCGGTTAGACACAGTCCAAGGCAGAGAAGGATTTTATGATTAGACCATGGATTCTTTTCTCCTTAACTACTAACTGATATAGTAAAAAGAAGAATATACAGTTGTTTTATAAAAACAATCAGTTGTGTTCTGATTCTTCAGAAGTACATAAAATAAGTGGGGGCTTGGCTGAAATTTATTTTTCATTTTCTAAAAGGCTGCCTTATATCTGGAAGTAAATGAAATCATTGCTTTCAATGAATTTTAACTATGAATATAACATGCATATGGTAGAAATTCAAAAAGAGTGGAGGGTATAATATAAAAGTAATTCTCCCTTACCCTCCTCTTGATTACAAGATATCCTCCATAGGTAAGCACATTTGTCTCATGTAACCTTAAAACAACAACTCTATCACATTATTTTGTATCTTTAATGCCTTAATACCATTTTAGATGGTTTCATTTAGCTCAATTAGTAATTTGTCAAATATTCATATTTTAAAATGTACTTGTTTGGGGGAATCAAATTGGACACATTCCCCCCCCCCCACACACACTATATTTTAACATATTTCTGATGTCTTTCTTTTCTGATGATATTTCAAGCAAATGCTATAGTTTTGGCCCTTTTAATTGTAATGGTCTCTTGGCAACTATCACTTGGTTCGAACATAAAAATTCCTCCTAAGTCTAAATAAAAACTTGTCTCATATCTAATGCCTATCTTATTTCCTCCCTGCCAATCATGAGCCATACCCATACCTGGAAGGGGCTATGCAAGGGAGGCATAGTCATAGTCTTTAATTTTCCTCTATTTTCTTTACTTCACATTCCAGTACTTGGAGGGGAGCGGAGATTTGATAAGCAGCAAAAAAATTTTTCTTTTCTCTTTAGTCCTGTCATGAAGGATCTCATTCAGCTGATATTGGCTGGACAAAGTCCTCTGTGGCTGGTTCTTTGTAAGATGGATGTGTGGATCCAATTTTTACCAAAATTGTTAGACAGTAAGAGAAGTCCTATTCAAATATTTAAAAAGTGCCCTTGAGACAGATAAACCCGAGTTCTTATCAGATCTCTATACCGGCGTGGGCAAGTGATTTCATCTTCGAGTCTATTTTCTCATAAAATGGGAACAATGAGTTGCCTGATACTTAGTGGGAATGCCAAAAAATGTGCCTGTTATTTTAATTGTTATGTAAAAGATGCAAGTGATAAAGAACAATTGAGTGAGTAACTTTTAGATGGGAATAGTCATGGAAAAAAATGTTATCATACTGATAAATACAAACATATTTGAAGGAGAACAGAAAAAGTAATGGTTCAGATCCCCAAATAACTCAGCTCTGGGAGATTCTCCAAAGTTTCCTTTCCAGCTCAAATGAAATTACAGAATCTTTTTCCTTGGGTTTAGGAGGTAGCATAGAAGATTGCATGCAGTTTTCTTTTTAATTAATTTTACATAATGAAAACTTCAAAAGTTGAATGACCTTTCTTTCCTAGGCTGTGATATAAATAGCTTCTCAATACATTTGTGTAAGGGGAATAATGTGACGGAATTTGAGGAGAGAAGAAAACGGAGGGTTAGCAATAATTCAGATGGTGGGTGGTAGTCCTTTTTTCTGATTCACAGTGTCTTAGAACAGTGTTGGAAGTGCTCAGCCTGAGATAACTTAACCCTCATCCCAAACATCCATCTTTGTTCTAAAAAGTCTCCCTGCAAAGAAAAGGAGTTGTGTGCTCCCTCTGGAAAAAGGTTGATTGAACAAACCGTAGGCAGAGTTATTTAACTCTTCAGTTTATCTTCTGGAAGACAAAAATATAGTTTGAGTATTTACCTACAGTCCTCATCTGCTCTGTGCCTGAAAGATTTGAGGATACTCTGCAAGTGGCAATTGTTAGAATAAAAGAAAGACTAAAAGAGATTATCTTCAGTAAAGCTTCCCTTGATCTCACCTTAACCACACCAACCTCCTCCAGATGTTACCTCTCCTGCAGTAATTCTCTCTCAAGGTGCTTAAATACTCAAGATAGACTATAATTCTTTGTCCTTTGCTAAGCCTTTGAAGGCAGGGTATTTGTCCTACTCATTTTCTTTTTTGTAACCTGTATGTTCCAGGTCTCACTGCACATGTCTACAAAATAAGGTCAGAGTTTTGTTTTCCCACAGAGCAAAACTTGGTGGTTTTTTTTGTTCCACTGTGTTTGTGAACAAAACTGAAGAATGCAGCAAGCTAAATTATTTTAACACTCTTATTAGAAAGGAAAGGAGTGTCTTTAGTGATAAAATTGAGAACGTGGTAGTTGAAGTATATTCTTAAGACCTGGAAGATATTCTTGCTTTTGAAAGAATGGATTGTGCACGGAGGTAAGATTTTTTTTTTTTTAAATTTTATTTATTTATTTGAGATAGAGACAGAGAGAGCATGAGAAGGGAGAAGGTCAGAGGGAGAAGCAGACTTCCCGTGGAGCTGGGAGCCCGATGTGGGACTCGATCCCAGGACTCTGGGATCATGACCTGAGCCGAAGGCAGTTGCTTAACCAACTGAGCTACCCAGGCGCCCCGGAGGTAAGATTATACTGCAAGGATCAGTGGGTTACTTTTTTCCCTTGCTGGAGTGGGTGGGAGAGCCTGGCCAATGTGTCCATAAAAATGCATCAGCATCACTATCTCATTCTTCATTGACTCCATCCAGTATACAGTTCTTGTGGATTCACATGCGCAGTCTCTTACTCTGCTCCTGTCTCATCCCTGAGTGGACATGGCATGCTCTTTCTCATATTCACAGTGATCTTTGATTGCAGGAAGGGAGGCATGGATCCTCCTCTTTTTCCTCTTAACATTAAATCTCCATTACTGATAAGGCATCATGGCTTAAATGTGGTAGATTCTATATTAGTGAGCCATTGCCTGGCTGCTACACAAAGCATTTGTTTGCTATGTAGTTCCATTAATATTTCCTGAGAACAATCAGTGCCTGAGCCTGAGAATGGTAATTCAAAGCTAATTAAGACATGGGTTGAGTCTCTGGCATCAGACTGTGTATGTGGGTGAAATCTATTGTCTTCCTCATTCCATTAGACCTTCAGCCCTTGGAGACCTGTCTGTATATATGCAAGTTTTATTTTTTAAGTGACCCTTCAGTAAAACTGACTTTTTTGGGATATGCAGTTCTATGAATTCTAGTAGATGTGTAGATGTATTAAATCCCATGGCAGTCGTGATACAGAAAAATTCTGTCACCTCTGAGACACTCTTGTACTGTTCCATTGTGTCAAACCCATTTCTCATCCCTCATCCCTGGCAACCACTGATCTGTTCTCTATATGAAGTTCTTCTTCCAGAGTGTTCCATATATAGTATCATATAATATGCAAATTTTGAAACTTGTCTTTTACTCAGTGTAATGCCTTTAGGGTTCATCCATACTGTTGCACGTATCCATTGTTCATTCCTTTTCCTTGATGAATAGTATTGGATTGTATGGTCTTGATGTGCTGTGTTTTTCCATTTCACCATAGAAGACATTTGTTTATTTTAGTTTTTTGGTGATTGTGACCAAAGTTGTCATAAACATTGATGTGTAAGTTTTAGTGTGTACATAAGTTTTGATTTTTTTTTTCTATGTAAGTAAGTAGGAATGAACTGCTGGGACATATGCAGATGTATGTTTAACTTTATAAGAAATTACCAAACTCTTCCAGAGCATCAATAACATTTTGTATTTCCTCAGGTAACTTACAAGGGTTCCAGATGCTCTGTATTCTTGTCAGCACTTGGCATTATCCATATTGTGCATTTCAACCATTCTAATTAGTATATAGTGGTATTTTGTCATGCATCCTGGTTTTAATTTGATTTCCCAGAATGGTTAATGATGTTAAAGACGTCATCATGAGGTTATTGGCCTTTGTATATTATTTTTCACGAAGTCTTTTGTCCATGTTTATTTTTTATTATTTTATTTAAGATTTTGTTTTTAAGTATTCTCTATACCCAACATAGGGCTGGAACTTATCACCCCAAGATCAAAAGTTGCAAGCTCCACTGACTGAGCCTCCAGGCATTCCTTGTCCATTTTTAAATTGGATAGTTTTCTTACATTGCTCTGAGTTTTTTATGTATTAAGGTACAGAGTTTTTTTTTTTTTAAAGATTTTATTTATTTGACAGAAACATAGCGAGAGAGGGAACACAAGCAGAGGGAGTGGTAGCGGGAGAAGCAGGCTTTCCCCGGAGCAGGGAGGCCGATGCGGGGCTCGATCCCAGGCCCATGGGATCTGACCTGGGCCGAAGGCAGACACTTAACGACTGAGCCACCCAGGCACCCCTAAGGTACAGAGTTTTCATTGAATATGTGATTTACAAAAATTTTCCATTGGTTTGTATCTTTTATTAATTGTTTTAGTAACAAGAGTTTTAAATTTTGATGAAGTCTAATTTGTTTATCTTTTGGATTATGCTCTTGGTGTTATGTTTATAATTTCTTAACTCAGGTCAAGACTTTCTCCATATTTCCTAAAAGTTTTCCAATTATGTATTCTGTATTTACATCTATGTACCATTTTGGTTTTAATTTTTATATAAGGGATAATATTTAAATCAACATTGACTTTTTTGCATATAGATTATCAACCAGTTGGGTTGGAACAATTATTTTTATTTAAATTCAATTAGCCAACATACAGCACATGATTAGTTTCAGATGCAGAGTTCAGTAATTCATCATTTGCATATAAGTACCCAGTGCTCATCACATCACTTGCCCTTTTTAATGGCTGTCACCCAGTTCTCCTATCCTCCATTCACTTGCCCTTCAGCCATCCTCAGTTTCTTTCCCATATTTAGTCTCTCATGGTTTGTCTCCCTCTCATTTCTTTCATCCTCTTTTTCCTCCCGCCCCCCATGATCTCTGTGCTGTTTCCTATATTTCACCATGTGATAATTGTCGTTCTTGGATTGATTTATTTCCCTCAGCATAATACCCTCCAGTTCCATCCATGTAGATGTAAATGGTAAGATTTCATCTTTTCTGATGGCTGAGAAATATTCCATTGTGTACATCTTCTTTATCCATTCATCTGTCAATAGACATCTGGGCTCTTTCCATAGTTTGGCTGTTGTGGACATTGCTGCTATAAACATTGGAAGATAGGGGCCCTTTCAGATCACTGCATTTGTATTTTTAGGGTAAATACCTAGGAGTGCAATTTCTGGGTCATAGAATAGCTCTATTTTCAACTTCTTGAGGAACCTCTATACTGTTTGCCAGAGTGACTGCACCAGCTTGCATTCCCACCAACAGTGTAGGAAGGTTCTTTCTCCACATCCTTACCAGTGTCTGTCATTTCCTGACTGGTTAATTTTAGCAATTCTGACTTGTGTGAGGTGGTATCTCATTGTGGTTTTGGTTTGTATTTCCCTGATGCCAAATACTGTTGAACACGTTTTTTATGTGTCTGTTGCCCACTTGGATGTAATCTTTGGAAAAATATTCATGTCTTCTGCCCATTTCATGGATGGGTTATTCTTTAGGTGTTGAGTTTGATAAGTTCTTCATAGATTTTGGATACTAGCCCTTTATCTGATAAGACATTTACAGATATCTTCTCCCATTCTATCAGTTGTCTCTTGGTTTTGTTAACTATTTCCTTTGCTATGCAAAAGTTTTTAATCTTAATGAAGTCCCACTAGTTCATTTTTGCTTTTGTTTCCCTTGCCTCAGTATAAATAATGGAGGCCAGAAAGAACTAGAACATTACTAAAGTTAACAAAAGTAACTGTAAACATAGGTCAGTGAAATAGAAAACTCCCAGAAATGTGGCTAATTTTTAATGGGTATAAAGAAAATGCAACAGAGAAAGGAAAATTTTTTTCAAATTGTTCCAAAGACATCTTCATACTGTCTTGATTATTATAACTTTATTTTACAATCTTAATATGCTGGATATAAAATTCTCGGTTGACAGTTACTTTTATTAACTAGAGTAATGTTTTAGTTCTATCTGGCCTCCATTATTACTACTGAGGAGTCTGTAGCCTTTCAGTTTCTTCTTAATAGATAATATATACATTTTTTTTCTTAGTGTTTAGTTTTTAGCATTTTAATTACAATTTTTCTGACTGGAAATTTCTTTGGGTTTCTGTTTTGGGGTTTTGCTGAATGTTAATTCTCTTGATAGTATCCTCCAATCCCTGAAGTTTTTAATATTCACTCTTGTGTCAGTTCTTTGGATTAGATAATTTGTTGTCAAGCTCAATGATTTTTTTTTTAAGCTCAGTGATTCTTTTTTTTTTTTTTTTTAATTTTTATTAACATATAATGTATTATTTGCCCCAGGGTACATGTCTGTGAATCGTCGGGCTTACACATTTCATAGCTCTTAACAGCACATACCCTCCCCA
>CM053609.1:88969656-89065305 GCA_028646535.1 Procyon lotor | reverse complement strand
GGGCCCTAGTCTCGCCATAAAACTCACGCCCAGTGCAGCAACCTCACAGTCAGAAAGAAACAAGACCCCAGGGCTTCTCTCTGAGGAACTAATAGTTTGAACCCCAACTATTAAGACCTGTACCTGAGAGATGAGCCCAGACACATCTCACTTTGAAAATCAGCGGGCTCCAGCCCTGAGACCCACAGGATCTAAGCCTCTGAGAAAGAGCTCTCTTGCAGGGCTCACGCTGGGACTCACCTGCCCCAGGGCCCAGGGTAAAGGCCTCAGTCCTTGGAGGCCTGACTTTTTGTGGGACAGGCTCATTTGTTGATCTCGAAGCCTTAGCCTGAGAGGCAGACCTCAGGTCTCATGCACATTTGGGGGCCGCTGTGGCGCTCCACGAGAATGGACACCAGGGGGCGCTCCACAAGAATGGACACTAGGGGCGCCTGGGAGGCTCAGTCGCTTAACCCATCAGCTCTTGGTTTCCGCTCAGGTCACGATCTTGGGGTCCTGAGATTGAGCCCTGTGTCGGAGTCCACGCTCAGCACGCGGTCTGCTGGGATCCCTTCTCTCCCGTTGCTCCCCAAATACATCTTTTTAAAAAAAGAAAAAAAAACGGAGACTGGCAAGCACCACTCCCTTTCTTCAGCTGGTGGGCACCATCCTTTTTTTCCCCTCTGTCTCTTTTAAACTCAAGGCTTTCTTCCCCATTTCCTGGCAAGTACCACCTCCACACTCACCCTTGTCCCCTGCGCCATCTTTGCGTGGCCCCTCCCCAGCCACGCAGCATGAGCCACCCGGAGCGGAACTTTTGCGCCTGTGTGGTACTCTGGTTTCACGTCTGCTGCGCAGTTTTTGAGGCTGCCCGGGAGGACACCTCTACATCACCCGGCTGCGGAGGCCGGTGGGGCTTACACTCGTGTGTCCCAAAGGACTGTAACCAATGGAGAAAGGGTCAAGCAGCGACCACCGCCCGAGCAGGGCAAGAGGCAGCAGTCCCAGGAGCTCATTCTGCAAAAGAGGCCTATTTGCTTATCATCACACCTGCAGGCAGAGGGGCAGCCTTCTAAGGATATCTACTTATAGGCTGTCATCCTTTCCGGAACCGCAGCAGGTAAGTGGTATGTTCACGCGCTCCCTCTACTACACTCCCCAGTGACAGTATTTTTCAGAGGAAGCTGATACAGTCATCTGGAGCCCTGGTTTTTCAGCGGCCACCCAGGGAACACCTGTAGATCACCTGCTCCTGGTGGCCAGAGGGGCTTACACTTGCCACCCCACAGGAACTGCATATATTTCACTGTATATATTTGCATATTTTAAAAGCTGCTGCCTGAGAGTCTAGATTCTAATCAGCCTGAATCTAGGTGCTGAGATCCCCCTCTTGGGGACAGTGACAGGCCTTGGCACATCCTAAGCTACTGGGAACCATTAAAAATAAAATAGGCAGGTGCCTGAGTGGCTTAGTGAGTTAAGCATCTTGCCTTGGGCTCAGGTCATGATGCCAGGATCCTGGGATCGAGCCCCACATTGGGCTTTTTGTTTGGCGGAGAGTCTGCTTCTCCCTCTCTCTCTGCCTATAGCTCCTCCTGTTTGTGCTCTCTGTCAAATAAATTTTAAAAACTTTAAAAATAAAAAATAAAATAAAATAGGCTACTTGGAAAATCACAAAGGTTTAAGAGACAACCAAGAGCCAGGGCAGGGTTGAACACTAAGTTTCATCTTTCACACAAGGCCATTCTTTCAGGACTGAGAGAGGTGGCTGTTTTATCTAATGCATAGAAACCAATACAAAGAATCAAGCGAAGAGAAGAAATAGAGGAATATGTTCTAAATGAAAGAATAAGCTAAAACCTTAGAGAAAAATGTTAATGAGACAGAGATAAGTAACTTACCTGACAAGAGTTCAAGTGCTGGTCATAAATATGCTCACGACGCTTGAGAGAACAGTGTATGAACATAATGAGAACTTCTACAAAGAGATAGAAAATAGAAGAAAGTACCAAACAGAAGTTACAGAAGAAAATGAAAACACTAGTTTGAAAAAATATATGCACCCCCATAATCATTGTGCCATTATTTGCAACAGGCAAGAAATGAAAGAAGCCTATCTATTGACAGATGAATGTTTAAAGAAAATGTGGTATATATACACAATAGATTATTATTCAGCCATGAAAAGAATGAATTTTGCTATTTGCCACAACATTGGACCTTGAGGGCATTATGCCAAGTAAAGTAAGTAGACAAAGAAAGAAAAATACCATACGATCTCACTTACATGTAGAATCTAAACAGAAAAAAACTGAACTCATAGATGCCAGAGAACAGATGGGTAGTTGTTAGAGATGGGAGGAATGGATGATAGGGTCAAAAGATACAAAATTCCAGTGATAAGATAAATAAATCATGGGGATGTAATATACAGAGTGGTGACTATAGTTAATAATACTGTATTGTATTGTGTATTGTGTTGCTAGGAGAGTAGACCTTTAAAGTTCTCAACATAAGAAAAACATTTTGTAACTATGTATGGTGATCATTGTGGTGATCATTTCGCAATGTGTGTGCATAATTTCCCTCATGCAAATATAAAATCATTATGTTGTACACCTAAAACAAGTATAATGCTATATGTCACTTATGCCTTAATTTAAAAGAAAAAAGAATTGACTAAAATTGAATCAGTTTTCTGAAATTCAGGCTACTAATAGGATATGGGGACTATTTTGTCTCTATTCATGCTCAAGATGCTCTGCTCTTAAGAGTATAAGACAATCTTCTCGGTGGAAATACACAGCAAAAAGAAGGCGTGGTACTGTGTCATAGCAGGTATGGAGCTTATAGAATATGCATTAATAATAATAAAGTAATTCAATGTTACTAAGTGCAGTGTACTTACAGGCTCCAATAATCCTACAAACATGAATGAAAATCATTTTTTTCTATGAGTTTGAATAAAAGTTTGTAAAAAGAAACAAAAAAATTAAAAAGTAGGTTTTTATTAAAATTATATTAAAAATAAATAAAAATAAAATTATATTAAAAATACAAACTAATTTGGGAAACACTGATGTTTATAGTTTTCATGAACCCTCATTCAAAAATGTGGCTCAGCTCTCTCGCATGTCCTGTTTATATTATGATAACTCCATTACATAAGATACACTCAATAACTTATACTATCTTAGATATTTGTGCTTTATTGCTATTCTGAACTGTATCTTTAGTCCATTGTTGTTGGATTTTTCCTAGTAGGTAGTTAATAGTTAATATGACAGCTATTTTCTTCTCTTTATTTTTTAAAGGGCACTTAATTACTTTCTTTATTACTACCAACAGTTTGTATTATGTGTAAGACAAAAATACTATCTAAAAATAATGTCTATTTTTTCCTGTACCTATACCTAGAAAATTTAGGGCAACATTAATTAAAAGTAATTAAGAGCAGACATTCTTAGCTCACTCCCGATTGTAGTGAAAATGCTCCTGATATTTCACTAAGTATATTGTAGACTTTTGAGAGAATAATATTCATCATCTTCTAAAAAATTCTATCAGAAGCTTAAAATATTCCATTTTATTCCTTTGATATATTAATGTAATACGGTATTTTCAAAACATTTTTATATCCCCAAAATAAAAATGAGTTGTTCTTGCTACAGTATTCTTCTAATCTACTTCTGAATTTGGTATTTTGTTCTGTTTTTTCTTTCTGTTACGTTTGACAGGATTTGTTATCAGGGTTTTGCTGGATTCAAAAGTGAATTGGAGAGTTTTTCATCTCTTTCTATGTTTTATGACAGCTGATATAATGTCTTCAAAGCTTGAAATAATTCAGGCTGGGAAGAATATCTAGACCCACAGCTTTTTGGTTCTTGTCAATTATTTGTACTGTTCCAAGGTTGTTTTTTTTAATATTTATCTCTTCAGCTTATCAACTTTACCTTGATTTTGGTTATTTACAATTTCTCAGAAAAGTATGTACTTTAATTAGATTTTCATATTTATGGTCATATATAGCTCTTTTTCCTAATTTAAAAATTACCGATTTATGGTGTCATAGCACTCTTTTTAATTCTTTTTGTCTATTTTTCTGGGTCCAACTTGGCAATGATATTTCTATTTTATGATTTTGTTTTTCTGAGAGCTAACTCTTGAATTTACTTAACTGTGCTGCAAATGTTTCTGTTTTATAATTCATTAACTTCTGAATTCATATTTATTACCATTCTGCTTTTTTTGTGTTTGTTTTTCTATAAAAAGAACAAATATGACTATATATTTTTCTGAGCACATACCCCATCATAACACATAACTTTATGTATATAATGAAATATATGGTATATATTATGTATATTTATGAAATATATATTGTGGATATTTTATATTAATAAATATATGTGCATGTATTATGTATATTTTATATTAATAAATATATTGTGTGTATATACATATAAAAATAAATATATACATATACACACATATATAATGTGTGTGTCTTCTTTATTTTCAAATAATCTATACCTTTTCACTGTAATATAATCATTTGCGCTTTTTTTTAATATTTTATTTATTTATTTAAGAGAGAGAGAGAGAGATATCACAAGCAGGCAGAGAGGCAGGCAGAGAGAGAGGGGGAAGCAGGCTCCCCACTGAGCAGAGAGCCCGATGCAGGGCTTGATCCCAGGACCCTGAGATCATGACCTGAGCCGAAGGCAGAGGCTTAACCCACTGAGCCACCCGGGCGCCCCTAATCATTTGCTTTTATTATGTCAAGTTTATATTGGTTATGTCAGCCATAACGTGTTATGCTTTCAGATTCTGTTTCCTTACTTATTTTATAATGTGTATTGCCTAACTGGAGTATATTTCCTTTGCTTTTATCTTTCAGTGTAAGATTCCATGCAACCATAATCTTGATATTGATATAGAAGAAAAAAATCTCATTATAAATGGAGAAGCGAAATTTCTAAAGAAGGCTTCAACAAATCAAATTCACATGAAGGGGCGCCTGGGTGGCTCAGTGGGTTAAGTCTCTGCCTTCGGCTCAGGTCATGATCTCAGGGTCCTGGGATCAAACCCCACATCCGGCTCTCTGCTCAGCAGGGAGCCTACTTCCCTCTCTCTCTCTGCCTGCTTCTCTGCCTACTTGTGATCTCTCTCTCTGTCAAATAAATAAATAAAATCTTAAAAAATAAATAAATAAATAAATAAATAAATAAAATCTTGAAAAAAAACCTCATTCACATGAAAATTAAAAGAATAGTATATTACCACCAAATAGCATTTATCTTAGGAATGTTATGAATTGTTGATCATTAAGAAATCTATTAAATAAACAGTTATAAACAATCAAAGCATCTTGACAACAGATGCCAAAAATTAATTAAATAAAATTCCACATACTTCCAATGAAAACCTTCAATGAGCTAACAATGGAATAAGACTGAATTTAATAAAGGCCATTAACAAAAAACTTACATAAACCTTATATTTAGTTGTGGAATATGAGTTATCTCCACTAAGTCAGAAAAAAGATAAGGATGCCCATCAGTGCTATTATTAGTCAGCATCACAATGCAGATCCAAGGAAGAATCAATAAATAAAAGTTAAAATGATCAGAATAAAAGCAATGGAACTGCCATCCCTGAAGAGAATCTTATACCTAGGTAAGCCAGGTAAATCAAATGGAAAATTTTAGTCTGTGAAATATCCAGGTAAGATCCACAACAAAAAATATGAACAGATTTCCTATAACCCAACAATGATGGATTAGCAAATTTAGTTTTTAAAAATAGATTCAATTCACTATAGCAACAAAGCCCATGAGCTAATTAGGAATAATGCTAACACAAATGTGCAAAACCTTAGAGAAATAAGCTGTAAAGCCTCACTAGAGAATATAAAAGAAAACTTGAATAAACCGAAGGACGTGGTGTGTTTCTTGATTTACAAATTGTCCCCTATACATAGAGGACAAGGAGAAACTAAACGAAGAGGCAGACCACTCCACGTTAGTAGCTGGCAGATTTCAAAAGTAAGGGAACTTACATATGAGGATTGTCTTAGGCAGCCATGTGACCAGTAAATCTCCACACGCCAGAATCCTCAAAGAGGAGACCTTAACTAGGCTCAGCTATCAGTCAGTCCAGATGGTCTCAACAACACCCCACTCTCTCAAAGCTATGTCCTTGAAACAACTCCTAGTGCTGGAATGGTGGGTGGAACACACATTCCAAGGAGGGGTGGGAGTAAGGAGTCTCTAATTGCCGAGGTCCAGCTTGAGGGTCAAATGGTGATCACATCCTCCCGAAGACCTCCTCCAACAGTGTCCCTATATGGAAAGATTCACTATTGTAAAATGATAACTTCTCCCCAATTAGTCAACACTTATCACTGAATTTAACAGCTGACTCCCAATTATATGAGCAAGAACATTTAGAATGCTTTTTAAAATGTGAAAAACAACAAGTGGTGAATTACCCTGCAGAATATCTAAATTTCCTTTAAAGCTATGATAAAATGGTGGGGCAATGACATAAGAGTAGGGAACCCATCAGTGAAACAGAAGAGGTTTTAGGAACACACCCTGTATATATGATAATTCAATTCAAGGTAAATGTTATATTTCAAACAGTAGAATTAGAGTGCCTTTGGCAACTTCTCATGAAAATACAGACTAAGCAAAGGAAGGGAAACTCACCACCACTACACACCTTACACTCAACAATTAGAATTTTTTGTAGTTTATTCTGCATAGCTCAACTTAAAGGCAGTAAAAGAACATCTTCCAGTGCCAGGAATAAAGAACTTTATTGAGTAGGAGTTGAAGCTATGTGACTCGGAGAAATAATTGGATTTGATATATTCTTAGGAATTTACATTTTAATATCTGTATCTGCTTTATCTTAAGAACCAGGAAAGGGTGGTCCCATCAGGAAAATACTACCTGCCACCACAAGATTGCAACTCAAAAGCCTCAAGGTTATTGGTGAAAACAGTAGACTTAGCAGCCCTTCTAGCTGTAACATTTCACCTCTGGCAAGGAAGATGGGGCAGAAACTAGGCCTGTGGACACTACACTACTGGTGATGAAATCACTGATACTATTTTTTTTTAAGACTTTATTTATTTGAGAGCGAAAGAGAAAGCATGAGCAAGGGAAGGGGCAGAGAGAGAAAAAGACTCCCCACTGAGCAAGGATCTTGACACAGGGCTGGATCCCAGAACCCTGAGATCATGACCTGAGCCAAAGGCAGGTGCTTAAACGACTGAGCCGCGTCATTGATACTATTCTTGGGTGGATTCAAATACTATCGAGGGTACAGGTCTACAAAACTTACTGGTTTTCCAATAGAAGGGATAGATCTAGTTCTTTTTTTTTTTTTTTTTAAGATTTTATTTATTTATTTCACAGAGAGAGGGAGATCACAAGTAGGCAGAGAGGCAGGCGGAGAGAGAGGAGGAAGCAGGCTCCCTGCCGAGCAGAGAGCCCGATGCGGGGCTTGATCCCAGGACCCTGGGATCATGACCCGAGCCGAAGGCAGAGGCTTTAATCCTCTGAGCCACCCAGGTGCCCCAGATCTAGTTCTAATAATGGTATTGATGATGAAAAGTCAAAGCAGCAATTTTCTATTTCTTAGTTCCTGAGGCTCCCATTGATGTAATCTAGCCCCATCGCTCCATCATTCTCACCACCCTAGAGCACTCTGATCTGCTGTAGTTGACCAGAAGGTTATCTATCTATGAGATCAATTGAAACCTCAGTACTGAGAGCCCACATGACACTGTTCCTAACCACACGAATGGATGAAGACCTTGTAAGCACTCCTCAGATTCCTTTGTTTCCTTTCTTCCAAAGGTGCTGTTTGCCTTCTTAGAGCTTATTCACCTCATATGTTCTATTTCTGGACTCCAATGAATTGACATGCCCTAGGTATGGCATCTAAGATTCCTGAGTACCGACGGCATGATGAATCCTGGAAACATGGGTGAAACCTAGCCAATGGGAAACAGGGAATGGGAGGAAATTGGACAGATAAATTCCCCCTCCTCTCTTCTTCAAGGAATTGTCTAAGACTCAGCTTCTCTTTTCTTACCTTTCAGACAACACCTGTGTGCTGAGTAAACACACCTACTACTCCGTGACCTACCAAGTCTCATCTTATTCTTTGTGAAACTATAACCATTGTTTCACTTTGCTTCTTTCCTTGCCTCATTTCACTTTTCCTCAGTCTCACGACCCTTCGTTTGTGTTTCCCAAATAAATAGTATTTTTTAAAAGATTTTATTTATTTATTTATTTATTTATTTATTTATTTATTTATTTGACAGAGAGAGAGAGAGAGAGAGTGAGATCACAAGTAGGCAGTGAGAGAGGGGGAAGCAGGCTCCCTGATGAGCAGAAAGCCCGATGCAGAGCTTGATACCAGGACCCTGAGATCATTGACCTGAACCAAAGGTAGAGGCGTTAACACACTGAGCCACCCAGGCACATCAGAAATAGTATTTTCAATCCTAAATCAGCCTCTCCTTTTTTAGAAGGCCCAGACTAATCAGCAAGATTTTGAATTCTTTCACTTAACTCCTCAAATTTTGATAATGCCCTGAATATTGGACTGACAGAATTCCAAATCAATCCCCATACCCACTTTCCTCTGGCCATATATGCCACCATCACAAGTCCTGGGCAATTATATCATAAATGATGGACGATGGCAGAGTACACTAACAGATAGATATTCATTCTGTCAGTTAAATGTCACCTTCTTCATGGTAAACATACTTTCCACTATCTGCTGTGCTGGGTTATCTCTCAATAATGTCTGTGCTGCCTTTGCCACATCAAGACCAACTGAAGCATGCATAACTATAGGTTGCTGCCACACTAACTTTAAAGCCATCTTCAATTACCAGCCTGCCATTATCATTCTCTGGGGCGACCTAGTCAAAATTACTGGGAGCTATGTGTATACTGAGCAATGCCACACTTGTGGTTGAGGACTTGCCTGGACCACACTAGGCCTGATGTACATGAAACACATCATTTCTCACTGGTAAGACTCAGAAAGTCTTGAGCGCTTGACTCTTGGAACTCTGAAACTATCACTTGAGTAAGCCAGGAGTAGTTTGCTAAATGATGAAATGTGTGTGGCTCCCTCACCATGGTTGTCTCACCTGTTACCAGCCAACATGGTTGTCTCACCTGATAACCAGCCAACCATTAGACCTGTGTGTGAGGCTACCCTAGCCCTCTGACAACTCATTAGCTGACTGCAGATGCATTAGGAGGCTAACCAAAACCAATACAGAGAAGCCTAGCTCTACAGAACTACCCAACTGAGCTGTAAACTTAAAAGCAATAATAAATGAGGCTTTAGGGCACCAAATTTTAAGATGATTTACCAGGCATCAGTCACTAAGTGATACAAAACATAGTAAGGTGACATTTTCTAAGACTTTACATACCATGGAAAATGTTTATATCTATTACTTACCATCCACCTAACTCACATTTAAAATTCTTGACTTATGGAGTTCTTTTCTAGATACTCTTATCATTGCTTTACTATCTTCTAGCATTATACTCTGCTGATTTGTAGTCCTTTGTCTTCATACTTCATGTCCAAATGCTTGTGATATTTTTATTCATCTTTATAACGAAACATATTTCCATGATTTGGAATTTTGTCAACTTTTCTTCAAACATAACGAGCCCTTTTAATCTGTATGCTGGGAAGTATTTTTTTCAGTGACATCTTTTAGTATCACTTCTGTGTCAACTGTTTATTCCTCACTTAAATATCTACAACTTAAAGTCTTTCTCTCTACTGTATGTCCTTTATAAACAGTCTTTCTCACAATATTTAAAACTCTTTAATTTTAAAATTATTACTATTCTCCCATTATAGATTTTGTATCAAAATTCTGCTTTTTCCAATATTGATTTTAATATTCTCTGCATTTGTAATTGTTGTGTAATCTTTTCTCCTCCCATCCAGTTCCATCTTCACCTCTAACTATTGACTTTTAAGTTCATCCGATACCTTCTCTTTATAACTTGTTCTCTTTTTATATCTTTCTGTGCCTGTTTTATAGATGCCACATCTTTTTTTTTTTTTAAGATGTATTTATTTATTTGAAGGAGAGAGCCGAGCAGCCAGTGGGACAGGGCAGAGGGAGAGGGAGAGAGAATTTCAAGCAGACTCCATGCTGAGTGTGGAGCCCAACGCAAGGCTCAATTCCACGACCCTGAGATCATGACCTGAGCTGAAACCAAGAGTCAGATGCTTAACCGACTGAGCCACTCAGGCACCCCAGATGCCGCATCTTTATACATGTTACATATACACTATTTTTTTCTAAACTTTTTTCTAACTCAAGGGTTAATCATTTAAAGATATTTCTATTCCTCTGAGTTATAACAGTCACATAACACTACTTTTATTCTGAAATAGCTTTGCATATTGAGCAACACCCCAGCTGTCACTGAAGTCTGTTCTTGTTTTTCAGTTTACTCCTCATGGAAGGAAGAAAGATACATGGAGACTCAGTGTTTGCCAATACATTGGGATTGTGATTTAGCTTCAGTACAGCTTATTACAATTGGAAGGCATATTGTTATACACAACATTTAACTCAATTTCCAGGGCTTGGAGATATTCTTCTATTATGGCTCTTCAGGATTTCAGTGACCATTAATCACTTTCTATTTATGCTACTTGATTCTTTGATACTGTGAGCCATCGGAGTATTAGTGTCATTCTTGTTTTTGCCCCCCCTCAATAAAATCTTTGTATATATTGGGACTACATCTCCAATAATACAAAGCAAAACTTTGTTGCCTCTCATTACCCAAATGCTCATTTCTTGCCTTGTTGTTCTCCGGAAGTCTCAGCATACAAATTAATGTGTAAAAACAAGTACTAATGAGGCAGGTGGACATAGAAGGGGAGAGCAAGATACTCAGGAGTATAAGGACCCCAATTAGAAAGGCAGACAATGAGACAGGGATGATGATGGGCTTAGTTAAGTTCCAGATAGCAAAATATATGTCAACAGTCACTTCACCTACATTTGTCTTACATAATAGAAAAATTTCCCAGAGCTGGAAACAGACATGCCACAGCTTACTTCTAAGGGTATTTTCAGTTCTTGGTCTTTGCATGTGTAGTGGTGAGTTGGGACAGAGAGAGGCATTATAGGGAGATGGGGAGTGACTGGGCCTTTAGAGTGGACCTTGTAAAGGAAAGTAGGGACTAAGTCAAGGAATTCTTGACATATACATTTCAACCCAGAAGTTTCTACCCTACCGTGTTTCCTCAAAATTCAGTTTTATTATTTATATAGGCTTGTATAAATCTGTCAAGTAATTATTGAAATTACCATTATCTAAAAACTCTTGAAGTTGACAGTTACTTCATATGCCCCAAAGAAAAATATAGATAATTTTTTTTTTTTTTTAAAGATTTTATTTATTTGATAGCGAGAAACACAGCGAGAGAGGGAACACAAGCATAGGGAATGGTAGCGGGAGAAGCAGGCTCCCTGCTGCGCAGAGAGCCCAATGCGGGGCTCGATCCCAGGACCCTGGGATCATGACCTGAGCCGAAGGCAGACGCTTAACGACTGAGCCACCCAGGCGCCCCGAAAAATATAGATAATTTTAACCTCAACTAGAATGAAGAGAAATTTGGTATTTTATTTTTTTATTAGAATTTCTTAAAAGATTTATTTATTTCAGAGAGAGAGGGGAAGAGGACACACATGTGCAGGAGGAAAAGGCAGAGGGAGAGGCAGTGAGAATCTTAAGCAGATCCGCATTGAGCTCAGAGGCCCACATGCGGTTCAGTCTCACAACCCTGAGATCACGGCTTGAGACTAAACCAAGAGTCGGACATGCAACTGACTGTGCCACACAGGTACCCCATTTTAAAAAAATTTTTTTTAAATATTTCATTTTTTAAGTAATCTCTACACCCATCATGGGGTTCAAACTCATAACCTCAAAATCAAGAGTCCCTTGCTCTACCAACTGAACCAGTATTTGGCATTTTAAATACACATAAATACTATGAATGTATGTTGAAGTTACTGAAATTGCTCTATGAATAATACTAATTGCTGCTAGCAAAACATTTTTGTTTCACTTGGGCTTGCAAATCAGCAGAAAACCAAGTCTGTTAAAAATTAGTATAATAACATTTCTGAAATATTACCAGATGTATTTTTTTATTTTCAGAAATTCTTGCCTGAAACACAGAAGCTGAGGCATCCAGTGCTTCAGAAAAAAAAAAGATAGATACAGCCAAGAACAATGAAGGAATTGTCCAACATTGACTTTCAAAGAAAACTTTCTCAAAAAGCCCAAGTAGAAACAGTACTCCTCTGTTGCCAGAATCAGTGATAGAGGAAGTGAGCTCTCTAAATCCAACTGTGTCCCTTTGAATATGCTGAACTAGACCTGGCTGAGGCTTTTTCCCCGTTGCCTAAACTAGTTAGGTTTCTATCATGTGAGGGAAAATAATCCTTACCCATATATTGCTTTTATTTAATGTGCTACAACACTAACCTCAAAAGTCAAGTGTACGATACCAGATTCTGATTGTCAGGTCAATGAACTGAGTCCTGGGCTTGAAATTCAGGACCCCAAATTGTATATTTACTTACAACTGACTTTCAATGTAAGATTGAGCAATCCATCATTTTGCTACTTCTAGTTAAATGGAGTGTACCTAAAACCCTTTTCTTTGAAGTTTTTCCTAGCTCTAGATAAAAGCACAGTCTTAATCTTAATACATCTATCAACATAATTTTTGCAACACACTCAGAAATTAGCATATAATGTTCTCACCTCCTTTACTCATTTGATCATGGCATAATATGTCTCTTATTTTCCTTCTTGAAGATTTGCTCTGACCACATTGGCACCAGTTGTTCTCCACAGTGATGCCCACAGAGATTAGGGATTGGATCTGTTTATCTTGCCCTGAAAGCCCCTTCTCTGGCAGAGCATGCCTTGTCATTGTGTTCCATTTTAGCATCCACATTTGTTGAGTGGGTCTTCTACTTGGTAGTTTCGCTTGCATGTTAGTTTTTTCATTTGCAATATTCATTCACTCTAATTGGAAGTTTAGTCTTTTGTTCTAAGGACCTGCTTTCCTTATCACACTCATGGTCAAGCACAGACCTGACCGAGTGTCAGTGAAGTGCTCTGCAAAGGCAATTTCACAGACAGATGCATATCTGATGAAGTAAAAAACAGAAGACAGTCTTTCTCTTGGGTACTTCACAGTATAGAGTAGGAGAAAGACAAAAATCATTGATGACAACAAAGAGTAACATGGCTATAAAATAAACTTAATATTGAAGCTTAATCCTTAAATTCTTTAGCATTCATTCTGATAATGTTAACAGCAAAATAGATGACTATAATTTTGAAAAATATTCAGATCTGGTAAGGAGTTGAAATTTCTGGCTTCAAATCCCATTTCTATGTGTATCATTTAACTTCTTGGGTTCTGTTCTCTCTATAAAATGAGAAAACCAAGCAAGATGGCCTCGAGCATTCTATCTGGCTACCACATGCTGCAAATCCATGGTTCTCAAGGCTGTAGAAAAAATTCTCCTACTAGTTTAAACTGTAACCTGCCAATAATATACTTTTAAACACACAGCTTTGAAGTTCTGACTAGCTGCCAACTCGCCTAGCTGTGTTTATTTCCTCTCACATTGAACTATCAGAGTAGGAATTGAAATTTGGACACATTATTGGTAATCATAGCAAATTCTTGTGAATCAGACCAATAGCCATCTGGATCTTGAGTATGTTTGAAAACACTGCCAAGCTTGGGAAAGGGCCCTTATTCAGGCATCTGGCTACAGGTACTGAGTCAGATTCTCTCTCTGATTGAAATCCTTTGTTGGGAGGAGGCTTTGTGCTTGGAGAGCCTATCATTGTAGCTGTGCAGTTGCAGGTATCATAGGAACATGGCCTATGAAATACACAGGGGAGGTATTGCAGCCATGCTTTACTTTTTGTTCCCCAGCATCAGTTACTCTCAATTCGTTTGTGGTGTGGATGTGTACATTTCTTAGATTTCTCCAGCATGTCCTTGTTCAGCATGTCCTTGGAGGCAAGAAGGCCTGCTCTTATTTGAACACCCCCTTCCCCAACAGATGATTAATATGTACACAGTGGCATAAAACAAAGCATCATTCGTAGAGAAGAAATACCTCATGCTTTGAGAACTCTCAAATTATCAGAATTATTCATTTGGAACCATTTTATACCAAGCTATTTCGGAAGAAGTGGGGAACCCAGGATAACTGGAAAACTAAGGATTTCTTATTATTTCTGTAGTAACAAATTTACTTAATTGTGTTAATGAACTGGCATTTTTGTCTTGCATCTTACATGGCTAAAATTTCTTGAGTATAGACATTAAGTCTGGGCATGCACTAATTCACGTGATTCACGTAATAAATCTCAGAGTTATGTGAAATCATTTCTCCTACTCTAGATATAAGAAAACCAAAGTTGAGGGGCACATGGGTGGCCCAGGTAGTTAAGTGTCTGACTCTTGGTTTAGATTCAGGTCATGATCTCAGGGTTGTGAGATTGACCCCCATAGGTTCCATGCTCAACAGAGAGTCTCCTTAAGATTCTTTCCCTCTGTCTCTCTCCTGATTTGTGCTTGCTCGCTCT
Source organism: Procyon lotor (assembly GCA_028646535.1). Taxonomy (NCBI): domain Eukaryota; kingdom Metazoa; phylum Chordata; class Mammalia; order Carnivora; family Procyonidae; genus Procyon; species Procyon lotor. The sequence continues at coordinate 89,050,609 of CM053609.1, read as the reverse complement.
CTCTCTCTCTCTTTCAAATAAATAAATAAATAAATCTTTAAAAAAAAGAAAGAAAAGAAAACCAAAATTGAAAGAAGCTTGGAGGAGAACTTCCTCAAAGCTCCGCAGCTGTAAGTAGTTGAATTAAAACTTGGCCTTGGGTCTGTCTGACTCTGAAAAATATTTTCCTAAGAACTATCATATACACTGTCTGTCCTGTTGAAGTCTCTGGAGTCAGACCACAGAAGTTTCTCAACTGGCTCCTACTCCTCTTTGCTCTGTGTCCATTGATGGCCCACCATTTTCCTAGTTCTCTAGCGTTTAAACAAGCTCTACCCAATAGAAATACAATGTAAGCTGCATATGTAATTTTACATTTTCTAGTAGCCACATTAAAAGTTTTAAAAGAAACATGTTAATTTTTAAATATTGTATTTAAGCCAAAATATACAAAATATCAGCATTTCAACATGTAATCAATATAAGATTAATGAGATATTTACATTCTTTGATGAAAAATTATTAGAAATCCAGAGTATATTTTACACTTACACTGTATCTCAATTTAGACTAGCCACAGTTTAACTGATTAATAGCTGCATGTGACTGTGGCTACCATATTGGATAATCAGGTTTAGACCTTATAGTTACCTTTCACTCATTCTCTCACCTTCCATATCCAACATTTACCATGTCTCTTACCATATTATTTCTTTATCTACCAAGCATCTTAATTACCTCACAAGTCCCCCATATATTCTGTTTCCTTGTTCTAATCCATCAAATAAAATACTACAACACTAACTTTCCCAAAGTGCTATAAAAAAAAAAAAAATCAATGGCTCCCCATTACTTACCAAACAGCATTCACATGCCTCCGTCTGATACTCAAAACCCTCCATAAAATGCCCCCTCATCGTTTTACAGTCTCATGTTTCATTGCTTCCCTTGCTTCAGCTAATCCAGTGTGTGGATTTTACCCCAATCATACCCCTACATTACTAATTCTGTCCCTTTGGTCATTGACCCCCCCATCTTCTGCCTATTAACATTTTACCTTTTCTTCAGAGTTGTTGTTGAGCTCTACTTTTTCATTAATACTTGTCTATTCTTCCAAACTGGATGGGATGTCCTCATTCTTTCACAGCACAATCCTGTATTTTTCATGCAACTTAGGCAAACCCATTTCAACTTAGAATCTTGCATACATTTTTCTTATCCCTTCTATATTTTAGCCTGCGGGCCAGGATAGTATTTTTAAAATCTTAACGTCACAGGTAGCTCTCAACTGGTTTCATTAATCTATAGGTAGCTAAGAGAAGCAAATCTCTGAGATCCACTGATGGTAGTAAGCATAAATATGGGAAACAAAATTTTTGAAATAGCTTCTCATTATTCAGGCAACAAAAGATACCCACAAAACAAAATATTTAATGTGATAGGGTTTTCCTATAAAGTGGGACTAGGAAGCTAAGATTAAAAGTCAAGAGTAAGCCTATAAACTTTCCTACAAGGATGTATTTTACAAGCAGAGTTGTTGTGGAAAGTACTAGATGTGAGAGAAGAGACTGGAACCTTTACTGAACTGTTGTCATATTGTAATTTATATATAAAATGTACATTTCCTCACCTTTTTCTGGGAGCGTTTTTCCAATGCTGTAATCTTCATTTTGGCTTCTCCTAGATAACATCAAACTGTATATCCAGAACCATTAAGCCTAGGTCTCTGTTCATTTTTGTAAGACACAAGTCGATAAATCAGCAGGCCAGTAGTATGTAAAGAAGTATAAAAGTTTTTTCAAAAGAAATCAAACCAATGAAAATAAATTAAGTACATATATGAGAGCAGCAATCATTTCAGCCCATTTGTCTGCAAGGCACTCATACCCTTAGAGCAAACTCAAAGAAGGAAAAACAGCACTAAGTTTTTGGACCCATGCCCAGGATCCTTTTCTTCTAAATAGGGAAATAGATATTTAAGTCTCTGGTGCCTTCATACCCACCTTTCAGGTTGCTTCTGTGATTCGGCCTCCCCACAACATGACTGGTTTTTGTCCCCAGGCAGAAAGCTCTTTCCATCTGTGCCGACTATATCAGTTCAATTCCATTCATTTATGCAGATCCAAGAAAGTGGACATAATTCAAACCAGAGACAGTGAACTACTTAGTGTTTGAGATTCTTCTTCCAGTTCCTAATAGCCTATCAACTACAGCGGCAAGAAGAATTTTTAGAGTTGGCATATTTTGAAAGCTAACCATCTCTTAATCATTGAATATTGATGGTGAAATTTTCCTTGGAGAGTTTGACAGGAGAAGGAGCTTAGCCTATGTGTCTTTTATAAAAATAGGGCAGTCAGGATGAGATTCCATGGTAAGGAGACAGTTTCCATATTCACAATAACTACAAACCCAGGTAGTCCTGGTTTCCACAGTGACACTCCTTGATGCTGGGGCCAGTACAGCCTCTGGTGGCAAAGCGAGCCACTCCAAGGGGTCCCCCTGTCTTTCAACAGGCCCCAGTTGGCTAGTGACTGGTGGAGATGGCCTGGAGCCCCGTGGGATGGGTTTTCCCAGGAGAAGGACGGGAACCTCCTTCTAATGAGGTCAAGTCATCTCATTAAGATGAGATCATCTTAATTTGGTAATTAAAACATTGTAAGCTATTTTGTATCATGAACTGATGAGAAGGGAATGTGAGACATATATACATGTATATATAAAACTTCTGTATTTGGCTTCCTCATAAACTATAGAAATAACTGCAGCCACAATTGGTCGAAGTAGTGCTAGATCTTACTCGTACATATGAACTAATAATAGTTTGATATATCTTTTTTTCAAGGCAAGTCAATATAATTTGTGTTTACGCAGCACTGTTTACAAATATTCTAACTATAAAATCCATGCGGCAATAGTAAAAATATCTTCCAGATAAGCGAATGTTTGGGAGTGTGTCTCACACTATGGAATATATTTAACTCAGAGGACTCACATCAAAGAATTTTAAGAAAACTGCTACAATATGAAGGAATGGCTGGGATGATTTAACTAAGGCTTCATAAAAATTTGTCCTGGTTGAGCTTGCCATGAGTATTAATTCACTCCAGTGATAGCAATCAGGTCACAAATAGTACCAGGAACAGAAAGGGAAACAGGAACAAGAAAAAAAAAAAAGAAAAGACGATAAAATCCTTTTTTGTGGTGGATCTTTGTTTTGAGGTTAAAGTTGTCCTTATTACCATCAACTCAATAACTCTACTATATTATGCTTCTCAATGTGGCTTGAAATTCTTGTGGAAATTCCAAGCTTCCTGAAAGAAACATTCTGAGTTACTCTTTCTTTTAGTTTGAAGAATAATAGGTTTTTAAAGGCCCATCTACCTGCAGTTTATGGTTTGTGTGTATGTGTGTGTTCTGTAAACACTCAAATAGGAAAGCAAGGCATAACCCCCTACTTTTGGACTCACAGAGTGCAAATGGGAAAAATGCATTTATTTGTAAAAGAAAAATTAAGAGTCACTTGGAAGACATGACTTATTACCACCAAATACATACTGGGCACTGTTTAAGGAACTTATGTAGTACATAAGGTTGTTTTTTGACTCCTGGAAGAGACCAATTGGCTCTTTATGTTCCCATCTTATGTGTGTCCATCTGTATGTGTGTAAGTGTCTAACACACCAAAGTCTCTTTTATTTATATGAGGTAGTTGTTCCTGGGTTGCTCAAATAACTATACACTTCATCAATCCATTGTCTTGGAATGGGAAGACACGGAAAAATATTGCGTTCTTAGAAATACCTTACATTTGGGTTTTGATGTCCCACATGAGTGAATGGATTATAGTGGACTTCACAATAACTGGTTTGCAAAGTTGATAATAAACATTAGCTCCCAGTAGCAAAAAAACAAATCTACCTTCCTGTTGTGTTCCACTTGTCCTTCTCCCAACAAATCTAGAGAACCAATGGGGACATCTGTTGCTACTCTATTCTAATGGGAAATTATCTTCCACTCTGAGATTTATACTTAGAGTGTATGAATAAGGCCTAGAATAGAATGAGTTCCGTCATGTGTTCTTTTTTTTTTTTTTTTTTTTTGACACCACAACCACAATTTATTACCCAAAGCAATTTTTAAGGGATTCCAAGCATTGGTCACGGCCCTCCCCAGTCACAAGTAAGCCAGAGTCTCTTCAAACTCAGCTTCCACTCCCAGCTGAAGGGAAGGATTAAAAGGCTTCAGCCCAAGTTATGTCACAGCTACAATATCCTCATTCTTGACTAATGATCTCAAAGTCACAAATGGGCATCAAGTGATTTGGACCCCAAATCTTACACAGGGAAACCCTACGATTAAAATAAGATGGGAGCGATTGTTCCAACAGGAAGATACCAAGAACGTTAACAGTCTATGAGAAGAAGGAGGGATTTCTGTCTATAATCATCAGGATTAAGTGGAATTGTCCATCATCATGAGTGTGAAGGGAATGCTGACCCTATGGGATGAGAAGACAGGTGCACTGGCCTGGGCAAGTCTCCCAAGAGGACTCCCCTTGATTATTGCCCTAAGGAAGGAGCCTCCTGGCCGTCATGTGTTCTTAATGGCTCACGCTACCTAAAAACCATTTTGGGGTCAATTTTAGTGAAGAAAATTTGCCAAGAGATTGGGAATGTCTTCCAAATACCTAAGCAAATTTTGTGTTGAAAGTGAACTGCTGGGTGCTTGGGTTGCTCAGTCAGTTAAGTGTCTGCCTTCAGCTCAGGTCATGATTCCAGGGTCCTGGGATCAAGTCCCATATCGGGTTCTTGGCTCAGTGGGAGTCTGCTTCTTCCTCTCCCTCTACCCCTCCTTTCTACTCATGTTCCTTCGCTCTCTTTCTCTCTCTCAAATAAATAAATAAGATCTTTTTAAAAAAGTTAACTGCTGAAAGAATGTAACTATATGCTTTTAAAATGAGACCTCTGGAATCATGGGACATAAAGCAACTGCCAAATGTTCATGACCCTCCTCCCCTACTTAGTAAAGGCATCTTTATTTCACCAGAAATAAAATTTTATTAGTAACATGTCAAATATGTTTTAAAATACAGTACCTTTCTTCTTCCTCTCAGTTTAAAAAACAATCCAATAAAAACTCTAAATCATGACCCAAATATTTTAAATGTGAAAATGACATATTTTAGATTATGTAACAGATACACAGTTTCCCAAATAAATGTTGTAGAACACCATCTGCTTGATATTTGGGCGCATTCCCACAGAACTGAATTTCTGCTTTTTTTCCCTTCATTAATGGCTTATGACAAATTTATGACACTATATTTCACAATAGCTATATCAACAATTTATGACCAAAGGAGAGCCTGACAAAAATCACTTGGCATGCTCAAATTAGACAATTTGTGCAACTCCCTCATTTACACCAATCTTCCACCCCTTACTTAGACACTGACGACTAAAGAGAAACAATGAGTCCATAGCAAGGGGAGGGTCTCTCATGGACTAAAGCTCAAGAAAGAGTTCAAAACAAGAAGTCGAAGATCCATGTGCCATTTTTCAGCTTATGTTTACCCAACTGTTCAGCCCATACATTCACCCACAAGTCCAAATTTAATATCAAATGTTTTTATAAGGTCTTCTCAGGTCTGGCCAAGCAAGAACATGCCAAATTCCTCTTAACTGTGAACAAAATTTCATCTTTGCTCTAGGGTTAACAAACAGAGCTCACTTATCTGGGTATAATCAAGAGAAAAAAACAAGAAGAGAAATTTACCATGTGTCATTTCCTGACGAGTAAGAATGGTACATTACTACATCCATGTTCCTTTTTTGCACTTGATGTAGATAAAATTTGTATGAGAAATCATTTTGTATGTATTTTGCTATATAAAATATTATAATATTTGTGGCCAATTTGGAAACTTTATCTTTCATTTCTTTAGATTAAAAAATTCTATAGAAAACAGACACAAACACATATTCTTTGAAAGTAATCAGAATATAGGTTTGAGTGTATATTTAGATTTTCAAAGTGATTTAGAGCTTTACTACCCAAAGCGTGGTTGGTAGACTTCAGTACCCACATCACCTAAGAGACAGATGAGAAATGCAGACTCTCAGGCCCCATCCCAGACCTACTAAAAGGAGTTTGTATTTTAACGAGATCTCCAGTACTCATAAGCACAAGAAAATTTGAGAAGTGCTAATGTAGAGAGATGTTCTTTATCTATACAAGTATAGAATAATCCCTGGGGAAAGAACTACACTAATAGGAAAATTTTGTTCAAAGTATTCAACCATGAATGTAACAAGTTCTAGACATGATCCACTTAATAACAAAAATCAAAAACACCTGGAACACATCACATTGCTGATGTATAAAATGAAGTTTGAGAATGGGAAAATGTAAATTAAAATTCTATATTACATAATAATCATGAACTGCTTGTATTAATTGCACACAATCTTTCAATGTTTCCAATCTAAGGTATTTTCCTTAGCAAAACATACACAAGTGATAACTATTACATTGAACCCTAGAAACATGAAGATTACCTTAGTAGTCAATTATTTAATGGCTAAATGCTATAGTTTTAAAAAGAATTATATCAAAAATTGATGAGTTCCAGTTTGATACACTTCGGAAACCCTTTCTCAAAGGGGAATTCAACCAGTACTGCAAATTGTTGCTTTCTTCCAAGTATCTTTGAACAATTCAATATCAGTGCTGGGGGAAATGGAAGGGTGAAGAATTAGAACCAAAACCTCCACTTACAGAGAACTGCAAAGTCTGGGTTGGGCTGTCATTCAGAGTGGAGGGAAGGAAGAGCTGGCTCTACAGCTGATGCTAAGAAACCCCAAGGTTCATTCAAGCAGCTCACTATACAAGGCAGATTAAAGAAAGTTGCACTTCTAACCTTGACCACACCATATACAACTCAAAAGCTGTGATTTCCCAATTCTGCTTCTCCTTCAAGGCTCTCCTTCACATTAATATTAGCCTGATTTCTCCTACAAATGAACATGAAAGATGGAGAAGTGGGAGAGAAGGAATTCTTCTGTACTTGCCCTTGTCTCCGTATCTCCCCTACAATCTCTGTGCCCCATGAATGAGCTAAAGCCAGCCACACTTGCTGTCTACATTAGTGGCTTTCTATTATGCTTCCAAGTATAAAATATGTTGCATAGCAGAAAGTACGTTGCTTTCCCTCTAAGATCTAGGCCAATAGATCTTCCCTTCTCTTTGTGCATCTTCTTAGCTGTAAACACTTTTGCAGACACATGTTTGACAACCACCCCATAGTTTGGAAAAGAGAAATGCAGGTGCTACTCTCAATACTTTAAAAACAAAACCAAACATCTTTGAGTTCCTCCTTCATCAGTGAACTGCTTGAGCAAAGGGACTGTGTATCATTCTACCTGTGTATCCCCAACCCTGGCATAGTGTCTGGCTCATAGTGGTTGCTTAATAAATGGTGGCAGATTAAACTAATTTCCAACTCCTCTAGCACTGAATGATTAAATCTTGGATTGTACATTGAAATCTGATCATATGTTTGAGCTTATCCATTCATATACAGGCTCGCCATTGAGTCTTTCCCTTAACTTAATTAATTTCTATTTTTTCCTTCATTCATCTCTCCAGGGAGCTTACTTTTGGGGAGATTTCACAGTAACATCATATTTCAAATAATACATATGCTGAATAAAATCTAGCCTTATGCATCATTGACGAATGAAAGAAAACACCAATATGTTATGACTATCAGGTTTGGGGGTGTATAGCAGACATGGGAAGTCAAGAGTGTAGCAAATAAGCAATCTGTCCTCATAATGAAAAAACTTTCTCTTTCACTTCCTAATACTGTTTTTTAATTTCTCTGCACCCCTCCAACACACTTTCTTCCTTCCTCGTCTCTTCATTTTCCTCTTCTCTCTTTTTAAATTTTTCTTTACTAGGCCTTCAGCCTGAGGACCCATAAGAGTGATTGGTATTACCAAAGGCATTCAGGTTTCCCATCCTGTCTTTCTTACTCTCATGGCTTTTGTTACCAAAGAAAGGATGTCCAGGTTCAAGAAAGTTGTAACTGGTCTCCCATCTTTTGCTTCTCCCATAGTGGAGCATGTGGGATGAGGTCAGCAAAGCAGGTCTATATGGAGTCCCTCAATGTATCAGTTTGCTGTGGTAAAATGACAGCAATCTTATTGACTCAGAGAAGTTTACATCATTTAAATACAAATTACTGTTTTTTAAAAAAGTCAAGATAACATTAGTCCACTCCTTACCTATGAATTGCTTATTGGACAAGAAATTAAATGCTCTTAAAGATATTTTTAAATAACTTGGTTTGAAATCATTTTTTAAAAGAAAAGCATATTCACAAATACCACTGGTTTCTAAGACAGTTCCTTCTCTACATACGAATATATAGCTCAGGGAGCTCAGTTAATGACATCATCAAATAAAACAGACTTTACCTCTGTTGCCGGTTCACTGCCCAAGAGTTGTTACTTTAAGATTTCTGACATATCCTATTATAATTTCACACTTTCTTGGTAATTTTCTCTCTCCCTCTCTATTCTATTCCAAAGTTGCATTTCTACCCTCAATTTCAATATATGGCAATTTTCTAAGTCACATCAGTTTGCATTGGTATGTTTTTCTTATAGACACTGTCTTAAACCAAACCAAATATTTCTCTCAGTAAAAAAAAAAAAAAAGTTAAAACTATTAGAGAGCTAATTCTATTTTTAAGTTATATGTGGTATAATTATCCTATCTAATTTGGAATCTATTCAATTAAATATCCCCATTGTTTAAGAAATCTACTTTTTAAAAGAAGTGTTCTTAAAATAAGATATTTTATAGCAGTGAAACTAAGTTTTTGAACTTTGGTGCCAAATTTCGCCCTTAAATTAATTTTTAAATATTTATATTTATTTCAAAGCTATTTCACCATTCAAACAAAATTACTTTTAAAAATTGACCCCAGTTATAATTTTTTAAGTTTGTTCTAAAGTATTTTTTAATAATTCTGATTGAGCAACTAAGTGCAAACCTGGTACTTTTATCAATTATAGATCTATACAATCTTCAACAACAACCCAGGTTAATTAGAGCACTAATATTTATACCAAAACATCCACGTGACTCACCTGATGATTCAGTAAAGGGAACAAATAGTGAATTGGAACTAAAAACAAACTTCTCTTGAATAAAATAAAAGACTTCTTGGTCACAAGATGTCATTCAACTAGGGAAGGTACAATGTTGACAAGTCACCATATTTTGATTTGTGAAAGCATATGATCACCAAAGTCCTGTAATACCTTCACATAAAGCAGTGTCCTTGACTTTTCTGAAAGCACATTAGTAAGCAAATTGTTTCCAAAACCCTTTAACAATGTTCTTCCATGTCCTGTGCAATCCTTATTTTAGATTCTTATCTTCTTTATCATAGTCTCTCTAACACTCATCTTTGGGTCTTTGGTATTTTCTTGAATATACCTTTGGCACCTAGTTTTCCCAATCTGTTTTATCAGTCAATGACAATTCTTTAAATGATATGCTCCATAAACAACTCTAGACACTGAAATCAGACAGCTCACTCAAACCTCAAAGAACATTATGAACCGCTTCAAATAATTTCAGGAATCTACCCAACTGGTTAAATAATTTCTTTCAAATTGCAAAATATAGGGACTTATCTAAACTTCACCACCAAAAGCATTCTGAAACATTTTGTCAAATAGTGAATGGTCAACTACTATACAAAAATCAGTGCAAAGTTTCATCTAGGCAGTCTTAAATGTACTCTTTGATGAAGAAATAACATCATGTAGAACTTCTGTTGTTTTCACTAATTTTTGCAGATAAGACTTTTTAAAAATGATCAACCTATTAAAAACAAATTTGACCTGCCTACCCTTTTCCTGAGCTTCACAGCCTGTAAAAATGACATTATAAATAAAATGTAAACTCTTAACTGAAGGCCCACCACAAATCTTAACTGACCTCTAGAACTTACAGATAAGGCTCATCTGCAAGGTTCATTTTATTAAATTTTACTTTTAAGAGAAATGTCTATCAAACCTAAAATAAAATAAAATAAAATGGATCAGTTTGGAGTGATCTGGTTGTTACATTCAGCAGTTAAGTTCTAATACATTTGCCCCATCTTGAATTGCCACTGACGGTAAGAGGAAAATGGTGTCAAACAATTATTTGGCACAATGCTTGACAAGTCAAAGCTTTTCAGAAAGAACCTACCTTCCTCTCATTGTTTACAGAAAAAGAAATTCGTTCTACTCTTATTCAAGGACACCACATTATCAGTTCAATGTCATTTTTTGTTACTTGCCACTAAGAGTGGAAGAATTTGGAAACAGGGGGCTTCCAAGTCTAAATTGGTATAAGAACTTGACATAGGTCTCCTTGTACACATCATCTTATCTTAAAAAGAGCATAAAAACCTTTGCCTGTAAAGCACTTATTTGTCGCTTTATAATATGTGGACATATTTTCAATTTGGAAGATACTAAGGGCTGCTGAGTAATAACCAGGGTTCTCTCCACTCAGTTCAGCATGCATGTCATCTTTGATCTCAAGTGCACTGGTAATTAGTGCCTTATTTTAACATCTTCACTATAAACAGTTCAGGCATTTAGAAACAAAGTATCAATGAACTTAACGGTTACTTTAATTCATTTTATAAATAAGCAACTGAGAATTCTGCTCCAAGTGGCTGCTAGTGTAGCCCATTCCATAAATGGCATTCTCCGAAGCATAAGGCACAATATGATATGAATGCAGCTCTTCATAATAAAGAGACTGAGAACAGCATTCCTGTACCATGAACTTCAGCCGTTTTCTTGTATCAGAATAAGCAGTCTTATAACAGGGAGCTTCTTTAAAGTATTCATAGCTCTCTTTCTCCGTCTCTAGATGTATCTTCCTCAGCAAATTGTTAATTAACACAGACCTTCTTAAGTAGGTTTCTGGGTCTTCAAGAAACCTGAGCTTCTCCAGAGAAAGTTTGAGAATGCAAGTCCTGTCCTCAGGCAATATCAGGTGCTGGAAAGCAAATACATCAGATCTATGTTTTAGAAAAATGAAAACTAGGGCTTTCGCTTTTGACAAGACTCATAAAAAAGAAACGATAATGATAAGTAAATCCTTACTTTTGGAAAATACCCATGGTAATCTTGATGTAAATCTTCTTCTTCTGCATATTTTCTCTTAAAGTAGGCTACTTTCGACGTTGTTAATGTATATGTTAATACTTTTGTTGGATAAGCTAAACAAAATAAAATAATTGGAGAAAAGTCAGATTTTATTGTGGCAAAGAGTATTTTATTATAGAAGTTCTACTTAGTCAAAGAAACTGTTGACCCAAGAAAATAAAATTCTAGCTTCATTTATTGAGCAATGTGTTAAAGTAGTCAGGAGCAATTCTCTGGTGACTGAAAAGCCTGTTTGCAGGCAAAAGCCACTATTCAGACCCAAAACAGATGTTCCAGGTTAGAGAATTATATTTATTTCTTTATGCAGATCCTCCTTATGCAGAAATAAAATACTTACCAATCTCCTATTTAATTGCATGCCATTTAATGTCAAAATATGTCGAAATTTGAAATTGATTCACAAAATTAATGGAAAGAGGTAAGTTAGTTTTCGTCATTCTTTTAAACTACCTAATTTACAAAGAAAATTTAATGTTGCTAATTTACAAAGAAAGTTTAATGTTGCTAGGTTAATCAAATTGATGTAAAATGGTTGGCAACCCAATTACAGTCTAAAGAAATAATTATGTGTGTCTATAGACAAACCCTATCAAAAGGTCATGGTATGACTATCCTCATAACAGAGGTTAATCATATGGAAATGAAAGGTTTAAATAACACTCTGACTAGCAAACTTGACCTTGATATATAATATCAGAATGTGAAAACCTTTGTTCTCTCTTTTAAAATACTATTGCTATTGAGAATTCTGACTTGCTTAAGAAAGGACACTAGTGTCCTGAAAGCCTATTTGCAGATATCATTTGGTTTAAAGGGAGTTCCTAGTGTGTACTGTAGGTGGTGCTCATATCACAGAAAACAGGCAAGTTCAAGCTTAAAAGCAAAGGACAAGGAGTCCTGGTTAGTAGGCACTCATTCAACCTCAGGGGGATGAACTAAAATAAAGACTCATATTTATACATCATCGATTTTACTTTTAATCCACATCCTCAAATACTTCTAGGTGTTGAAACTATTTGATCCACAAAATGAGTAGTTTATTAACATGTTAAATAAATTTACGATGAAGGCATTTGATGTTTTCCCTCTAATGTCTTAATTTTTAAAAATCTTAAATATTAAAAATGTGCACTTCAAGAACTTGCTTGTTCTAGTTTTTCTTCCAATTCAGAGACACCTGTATAACACTTTCTGCAGCTTGTAGTCACTGGATGGTTTTCCTAAACCAGTAGGAAAAGCTATATAAATCACACCTAAAGCATTCCAAATTTTCATTGATAGCAGTGTGGATTGTAAACCCAAAGGAGTCTTCAGTTAGAATTGGCATGATTTGCAAGGGCAATAAGAATTTTAAAGCACTGGTTGGTCTCACCTAAAAAGAGACAAATGTGCAATGATTATTCACAACCGAATCAAAGATAATAGTTGCTACTGTATGCATGCAGTCTCTGAGTTCAATAAGCAGAACTCAATTTATATGGAGTTTTCACAGATTTCAAAAAGTTGAGGGGGATAAAGAGAACAAAACAGAGTATATTGAAAACAAAGAAAGCATTACTGAATCCAGTTTTCTCAGGATCTGTTTTGGGTTGTTTCTTTTATTTTTTGGTTTTTTGGAGTTCTTTTGTAAACTGCATTTTCTTGTATGTATTTTTAAAGAATTTAATCAAATAATTAGCTGAAGCTTTGTGTTATTCTGTGATGACAATTCATGATCGTGACTGAACTTTTTTTTAACTATGTACTTGATGCCACAGTGGTTCTCAAATGTTGGAGAGCATCAGAATCATCTGAAGGGCTCCTAAAAACACAAATTGCTGGATCCCCCCCCCTCCCAAGAATTTCTAATTCAGGAGCCCTGGACTAGGAGCAGAGAATCTACATTCATTAACAAATTTCCAGGTGATGCTGAGCCTGGGGGTGTGGGAAGGCTGGGGGTGTGGGGACTGAATTTTGAGAGCCTCTATATTAGAGACCTAGATGGGGATGGTAGTTGCACTTCAACACCAATAGAAAAGCAGAACATTCCGCCCATCACCTGATTGCTTTATCATCAGAATGCCAAGCAATCAGCATGATTGATTTTTGTTGGTAGCTGCTGCTGTTCGTAGTTGGCTACCTTGGCTTCAATGCTGTAGTGTCATGAATAAAGCCAGACTGCCTTTTAACTAAGTATTGAAGGAAGAATGAGGTCACTTTTCAACACAAATTCTGGGTTCACATTAAGAAGTATTAATAACTGTTATTAGCATTATAGTTGGACAAGTCACTGCTTTTTTTTTTTCTTTTTAATAAGTTCCAATGGCTTATCACAGTAGGAAAGGATTGATGAAAGGCTTGGAAAGAAGGACCCTACCATAGCAAACATTTTCATCTATACATATTTTGTTCTTCTAACATCTGCTCATTTTATTTTCCAAAGGAATGCCATGTCTATAGCATCTAAGACCAAATAAAAACCTTTCAATGAATGATACAAGGCCGGACAGGTGGCAGCTTAGAGAACCGAACCTAAAATAAACCAAGTGGAGCTCTGGGGAGGGTGTTTTTAATCCATAGATCAAGACCAAAAAATTATCCTAAATGTCTCCAAGGTTCATTAATTAAGATCCTGTTTGTCTGTATTGGAGCCATTAGCCTCAGATATAGAATGTATCAGACCCTGAAAACACAGTAAATTCTCAGGGGTCCAGATTTGTGTCTTGGCTCCGTGGGCAACACACTTAGCCACTTAGTTTATTGCTCTTAAAAAACACCCCCAAGGGTTGTTGAAATGCTGAAAAGCTTTCACAGCTGGTATTGGTTTGACAATTACCTCCTTGCAGGCTGTTTAGCTATTTGCAATGTTTTTGGCATAAATGTTTTTGGAGGATGCTTTTAGCCACTTTGAGGCTAAAATATATAGCAAACATAAGTTCCTACATCTGTTTTCTTGGCTGGATTGAAACTCAAAAAATTCAGAGCTGGAAACTAATGTATTGACTACCTGAGTCAGCCTCCAAATTTTACAGATGAGGAACCTGTGGCTCAGAAGGTTTCCATGATTTACAATGTTTGTGTGGCCACGAGTTTGGGTTTTGAAGTCAGGTTGAAGTGGGTTTGGGTTTCGAGCTCTGCTGTTTGTTCGTTGTGTGACCTTGAGAAAATTATATAGGCTCTTTACAACTCTTATTTGTAAAATGAGGCTAGCAATAACACTGGCTCAGAGGACCATTGAAAAAATTCATGGAAAATGACTGGCACTGTGCCTAGCATACAGTAAGTTCTCAATCAAATCCAAGCTCTTATTAGTGCCAATAGGCAAAGACCTACCCCACAGACACAAATCCTAGCCTGGCCTCCTAGCTCTGATCCTGAGGCTCCTTTCCACTGTCCATCCACCCAGAGATACTAGATTGTAATTGGAGAGTTAAAAGACTCTTTTAGTGGACAAAGAATATTTCAAATGGTCAAGAAAGAAAAATATAATACCGGTGCTATAATGACTCCAGCAAAATGTTTCTGGATTTATGGCCACTGGTCACACGTCTAGGGTAAAGGAAATGTAAACTGTTTCTGAAACATACTGATAGTAATTTGGAGAATTAAAGTTACTCTAGATTATCCAAAGAAAGTTGCCTTTTAAGATCCAGTAAACAGGGGCAAATCTGTTTATATCATTCTCTAAAGAGCCAACCTCAACCCAGCCTTGACATAGACAAGAAAAAGTAAAATGACTTTATGTGTTCGTTTTCAGTGTTTCAAGTTCTGAGAACAGGATATAAATTATAAAACTGAGTTAGGCTGAGCCTATATTTATCTCAAAAGGTAATGCTAGCTTGGATATTCAAATTGCTTTTAACACTATAACCCCCCCCCCGTGGGAGGGGGCACATAAACTATCTGTGGCCAGCTCAGTGTATTTCATACATAAACTATCTGTGGCCAGCTCAATGTATTTCATACATAAAACTCCAAGAAGCAACAAATGCGAAGTTACAGAACAGAATGACCACCTCTGTCATTAGAGTTCCAGCAGAACGATTTATACACATTTTTAAAATAAATGTTTCAAATGTAATTACAAATGATTGCTCAAGCGCTCTTCCTATTGTTCTGCTCCTGCCTCCAGACAACGGAAATCCTATTATTGCGCAAGTTGATTTCATTAGGTACACAGCCCAGGGGCAGTACATTAAGGAAAGATCATCAGCAAATTAATTTACAAACACTCTGAGAGAACAGACAATAATAAAAGAACAAGCCCTGTCCTTTTGTCCATTCTTTGTCTGAGGTTGAAAAGCCTGAGAGACGGTGAAGAAGTGACGGGGTGAAGAAGTGATGGGTTTTAACGTATCTTCTTTGGAGTAACCTTTCTATTCTCTTCCCCACAATGCTTTAAACTGCAAAAACTGAGCTGAGCTTCTCCAGCTCCATGTGTCCATCTGTAGCCATAGACAATAGAAGAGTCTGATCAATGGGGAGAAGGTGGGATCTAGTCTCAGATGCACAACTGACTTGTTTAGTGGACAAATCACGGGCCTTGACTTCCAGTCTCTCACAGATCTCCCTTTGCATGGTGTTAGCCTGGCGTGAGCCTTAAAAAGTACATGTTCCTACCTGACTAAATACTGCTTTGCTAATTGCAAAGGTTACAGGCGTTCTCGCTTAAGGACCACTTTTGTTTAGAAAGAGCTACCCCATCTGTCACCATTAGCCGCATTCTTCAATCTTGCCACATGGCTTAAAATACTTCAACAGGATTTTCTGGTGCTGTTCCACAGCACTAGTTCAATTCCCAGCTCTACATGTTACTTGCTTAGTGACATTGGGCAAAGTATTTAAGCTCAAAGAGCCTGAGTTTCCTCATCAATTAAACGGTGGAACAATATCAAAGTCATTGGGCTGTATGTAAATTAAGTGAGAAATTAAGTGTTTTTTAAAACACTCACTCAGTGCCTGTCACATTTCCACATATTTTCTACTCTACAATAAAAGTTAGGTGTTGTGAGTGTAGTGATCTCATTTTAGAAATCATAGATACGTGTCCTATTAAGCAGCACAGTGTTTGTTATAGCAGGACATCTGTCCTCTCTTTTGTGTCAAGCACAGGACCATGAAACATTCACAAAGTGCACTCAAGAAGTCAGATGGAAGCAACGTTCAGGGCTGCAAAGCTGCTCCTTCTATAGACCTTTCGTTTTGTGATAGTAAGATTCCATCAATTTTATCCCTCAAAACCCCTTGCCTGGCACCCTTCTAGATAACATATTCTATGGAGCAGAACTCAATGCCAGTTTTTAGCTCCAAATCAATGGAACAATCTGTTTCTTCAGATTTATCCTCCACTCCAAGCGAAAGATTGACTCTGCTGGCAGTTTAGAATTACCCACAAGTTGTAGCTCCTGGAAAAGTTTCTTGGGAACTTGCAGGGATACTGACAGGAAAGGAGGTAGAAGAGTTTCCCCAGACCAGCAGCATTGTCTGGAACCGCATTCCATGACCCTCAGGAGAGAACTCAAGCATAGGCAGGGACTAGTACATAAAATAACACCCTTCCGCAGCTTGCCTGTCTTTTTCCACTGCTGATGGTCTCTGCACCAAAGAGAACATTATTAAATGGGATATGACCAGCCATGTAATCACGAAGTTACTTTAGTTGCCGCACCAAAGCCTAACTTCCACTATGGTCTGGCCCTGTTAATGACGGAGACCAAGGGCAGTAAGTTTCACGGGGAAACTTTGTGCTTGACCTCCCCTCAGAAACTCATTCCTTGTTTTGAAGGATGATGCTCCCTTTCACTATACCTTTCACCTTGGAAAGTGGGAACAAGTCAGAAAGAAAATTGGCAAAGCAATCATAGTGTAGATATAGGTTCCGAGAAATACCTTACTGATAATGTCTAGGGAGATGTCATAACTTCCTTAGATATTCCGCTCTGTTGCTCAGAGAGGAGGGTTTTTCAGTTTCTTGTAAGTAGACTGCCGAGGTCTTTTGAAAAACACCCCCTCTTTATCACCCTCATCATCTTCGACTTTGGCTACCATCAGTTTTGGGTATATTGCCGAAAACATTTAGCCTGGTCTCCCAGAAGGGTTGTAGAAAAACACGAGATGGGCTAATCATTAACTTCACTCACCAAGAATAAAGGAGAATTTGCCCTGGAGTTGGGTGATTCTCTGCCCTCACTCACTGGCCTGATTTGTGTCGCCACCCGCAGTTGCTCTGGTGGTAAAATGCCCTTCATTCCCAGGGTGCCTTTCTTCCAAAGACTGTAGGTGCTTCCTTAAACTGCACTGTGCTCGACTCAAACACTCCACTTCAGTTAATAGCTGGTTTTATCCCCCACAGCAGATATGGAGAAATGAGCCAGAGAGCAGTAAACAAGCAGCACATGCAGACAGAATCAAGCCTCTAGGCTCTTGAGTTGTGATTCTCTTTGCACTATCTCCAACTTCTCTTGACATTCATAACCCATGCTCCCTTTTAATAATCATTTAAAAAATAACACATACTCTGAAACACTACCACGGAGGAGATTTCCTCCAAACCTGTCCCTCTTCCCCTTCTAAGCATCACTGATGTTTAGAAGACTCTTGCATTTCTACCTGCCAAGAAGACTTTTTTGTTGCACTTTACTGGTATGAAAAAAAGCTTTAAAAATTCTAACTATAAAGCTATATTGTAATACTGAACATAACACTAGCAAGCCCTTAGTGCTTTTTATTAATGTTCCCCTTACTCCCCACACTGAGCAATACTGCAATAAACTAGATGTCTCTGTTATTAGCCTGTTAACATAAATGTAATTGGGAAAATTCTAAAAATACTTATGTGAGACTGAATGGGGGAAAATTAATGTATTGACACTAGTTAAACAACTTATGGGGGAGGGGGGCTGGGAAGGGAGGCAGCGGTTGACAAGGATCAGCTCCTCCCCTAAACGGCAGGAGTAATTCTTCCTCAGTCTTAGTGGTGAATGTCCAGGGTCAATTTACCCCTCTGCTTCTGAAATCGTTATTTTATTTACCTTTCTCTAGGTTTCTGAGGCATATTGCTTTGACAAATAGAGCAATTTGAACTGGTTATGCCGTTAGAACTATTGTGAGGGTGTCGGTGTTTTGACAGCTAAAGCCAGCTGGCAGGACTCCTCAGTGCAGAGCCCAAGCCTTTGGCGTCTTGATCAAACCTTTCAACATTTCTCCATGTTTCAAAGCATCTTCTAAATCCCAGGAAAGCACCACGACATAAAATTAAACACGGAATGTTCATAGACACATAGACGCTTCCAAATAGAATATATAAGGAAAAACTGAAATTAGAACTTGGTTTCAGTTTTAACCTGCTTGATCGCAGCCTTATGTAAGCCTGACAGCCCCAAGTACACCCCTCTTTATGACTCGTGGTATGCACGAATACAGCTGCGGTTCCCATTGACGAGATCCTCAACTACAAATTGGTGGGAATTTTTTTCACACTCTTCCTTAGGATCTACCAATGTCTCTAGAACTAAATGCTTATTTTACAATGATACCACTTAATTTACTTTTATTTATTGAAAGCCAACTACCACGATAACATTTTCTGATGAATGTCTTGAAGCTGATATGTTCATCAAAATTGCACCATATACAATCTGCACATTATACATTCATGATAGAATCAAAATTAAAATTTAAGAACCCCTTTCACTTGACCTTCCTGATTGCAATAGTGGTCTCAATGAAAGGGCAGACCTGTTCATGTAAATTAAAGGGCTCTGAAGAATTTTGAACTCCTATGCATATTACACAAGAGACAGGATGCATATAAATTACTAATGCACAAGACTAGTGCATATACATGAACCAATACCTGTGGCTGCTCTATTCAAACTTTCCTCGGATTGATAGTATGATTAGAACTCACCATACGTCTCATGGCAGATGAAAACCAATCTTATTGGTCTCCTTGGATTTGTTTCTTACCATAAAATATACTAGTTATAATGGAGGAAGAAAAGAGGGGTGGTGGTGCTAAGGGCTAATGATGGCTTAAATGGTCACATTTAATGCTTAAAATCATTAAACTAAACATATCTCAATAAGTGACTATGGACACCAGTACTTTTAAACTATACAACTAGACCAGAATAAATGTTCAAATAGGTTTCTAAATAAAATGGTTCAATTATTTATTTTTACAAAGAGAGGGAAGAAATGCAGCAGGCTCTATTTTCATGACTTTGATGGCAGTTTGCTAGGCTGCTTACCTACAGGAACTGCACATGGATAACTCAGTACATGTGAAAGCTAAACACAGCACTGGAGGGCTGAGCACTCGTTAAATGACTGTATTCTGTCTTGAAAACTTGGTTTGGTTTAAAATGCTTCACACTCATGCGTTTCTATCATCATGGCCTGAACGCAAGTTAAATTTTTGAAAAGCACCATGGTCTCCTTTTGCAACTTGGAGAGATCTCTTCATTTCCTTCATTCAGACCTGCACCAGTTTGCTCATTGCACTTCCACTTGACATGCTCCCCAAGGCAGGCTACCTAATTTGGCCCAGTCTATTCACATGGGTCTGAGAGAGGAAAATCTGCCAGCCCACAAATGTCCCTTCTACAGAAAATCTCTATTGACTTCTACCCAGCAACCATCTAGATAAACAACTCCTTATATTGATCGTGTAAGTTATGGTAAGGCTACATTAGCATTTATTTCTCTGGATACATATTTAAACAGTAATATCTTTTAAGCTAGTGATTACCTGGTAAAGCTGAATCAATCTGAAAAGTATATTTCTAGGACAGCTTCAGAAAATCTGGTGAGAGTTCCCCTTTGCACAGCAAGCATTTCTCACAGCCTCAGGCTCATGAATGGCTACCTGAGGTTTTGAAACACCGAGACAGAGGCAAAGAACATCGAAAGAGGCAGGACTGCACTGACTTGAACTGGTTATCAAGTCAGGAGAACACAGGCAGTAGGGGGACCCTATCGAAGATGCTCGAGGTGGGGCTCTTCTGGATCAGACAGATAAATTAGATAAACCTTCAAGCACATGCAATGACTTTAGTGTTCTCCAGATTGAATTTAAACATAAGGAATCTTAACTATCCTAAGAAATTTGGAAATAAGTGAGTAACTGATTTCACCAATTATTTTTGGGAAGATCATCAGCAGGTTGGTTTAAAAAAAATCAGAGTCAGATATACTGAATTTGCTTTTAAATGCCAGGTTTTGTATAATTTCAAGAAATATTCTCTCTAAAGTAACAATCCAGCAGTTAACTCCAAACAGTAACTCAATCATTCTCCTTAAGATACGCTACTTCTCACAGGATTTGAAACAGCCAAATGATACTTTTTCTTTGAAGATAGTTTTTCTTTAAAGGGCCATGCTGACTGCACCTTTTCTACATGGATGTATGCTTACAGATCTCATCATCTTCTATATTTAGAGAGATGAGCTTTCCAGAGGAAGATAGGCAGCCAATGAGGAGGATCCCATCAAAAGAGAGGTGAGTTACTATGGTTACTTTTCAGGAGATTGAGTAACAGTGAACGGCTGCTCCCGGCCAAATGGACCCTTTCCAGAGCAGGACCTAAAAAGATTGTTGCTTCCCATACCTGTTAATTCAATTAGTCCAGACTACACGATGTCATTTGAGCCTTACCCACAGGCTTTCCATGGGGGCTTACTGCTTCCAGCTCTCCTAGCCACACACTGGCAGCGAAGTCAAAGGAAAAACACGAAGGGCTGAAAACTTCCAAACACAAACCTAGTAACGACGGGCAGGGGAATCCTCGAGAACCAATTTCATGATTTTTAAAAAATGAAATCAGGTTATCGGGACCACCACCTGGCCGCTTTTCAATCACTGAGGGCGGAGTAGGATCCCAGAACAGTCCCTACCCTCACCCTCAACGAAGCAGGTCATTTCCGAGCCTCCGGGGAAGGCACATTGCTGGTTGAGTCCAGACGTACCTTGCGAGCTGGGTCCACTGACCGGGAGATCGGCGCATGCACCTGTTTCGTAGAGGCGCGGGGCTCGGTGCTGCCTCCCGCTTTTGTAGAGCTGTCACTCTTCAGAGGGGCGCTGACAGCGGCGGCGGCGGCGGCGGCAGCGCGACAGCGACAGCGGCAGCAGAGGCAACTGCAGCTCGGCGGGCAGCCCTGGCTCCTGCAGGTCCGTCCCTCCAGTCTCTGAAGCGCCTCTCGCTCCGGGTTCGGAACGCGAGGCGGGCGCGCAGCTGTTCTCCGCTCGCATTGGACCAGAGGGAGCAGATGTTACCCGGTTGCTAGGAGCGTTGCTAGGAGGCGATGACGCCCCTCCACAGCTCGGGAGCAACTTTCCTGTAGGTCGGGTGCGCTGGCGGGGGCTGCTGCGAGCGAGGTTTGAGAACTGGAACGAGGAGGGGTAACGAACAAAGAGCCCCTAACAGGGGGGGTCCTTTCTTCGCCTAAGTTGGGTCCCGGAGAGCTGGGGAGCTGCGGGTGGGTGAGGGCCGCAGCTCCATGCGCGGGCCTTTGGGCCCTGCTCCTGCGGACCTGGGTGGGTGATGGGGGCCTCTCGCCTCCAAGTCAGGGTCACTCGCTGCAGGCCGGCCGTAGCTGGGTGTCCCCTAGGATGATAGGTTTTGGGAATGGGAGTGGGACGGCACTTTCAGCGGCTGAGGAAGCGACAGAACTTGGTCAGTGCGTTTTAAACACCGAGACCCACTGGGATGCTTTGTGCCTTGGGGCAGGACCCTGGCAATGGGAGCGAGGGCGGAGTGTGTGTGTGTGTGTGTGTGTGTGTGTGTGTGTGTGTGTGTGTGACCTGGGGTGAGGCTTGTGGGATGAGGACTGAAGGAACTTCTGCCTTCTGGGACTCTCCTCCCCAGTGTGTTCCTGTTTGTGTCTTCAGGTTTGCACCGTTGATAGATTTTGAGGAGGAACGAACTAATCTATGAAAATCAGACCAAAGTCTCATCCCTTTACTCGCTATGGCTGCCAGTACGGTGCCAAAGATTTCAGAAAAATGACCCTGTGGGCTCAAATATTCCCTTTATGGGGTAAGGAAGTCTTCCATTTGATCCAATGGCTAATTAAAACCTCAGGCTAATATGTAAGCGTCTTTAAACTAAAAATATACAAAACAGAAGGTACTTTTGACAAAGAAGGTACTTCTCACAAACTGGAGATGGTAAGCCTGTTTCAATTACACTTTAGTATAAATTCGACCAAAAGATTGTATTGTTTCTGATTTCTCACTCAAGGCGTTTTTTTTTTTTTTTTTTCCCTAAATCATTTCCTTTTGCTGTTGCTGTTCAATGGGGTTGTCATTCTTGCAGGGGAGAGATGAAGAGAAGGTCAGAGTGGACAAATCCAGGTAGCCAGTGAGCCAGATTAAAGAAAGATAAAATGACAAACCTGGCAGAAGAGGTTTGTCCAAGGCAGAGAGGAAATCCCTCAGAGAGGGAATCTCATTGAAGACAGATATATACCACTTCCCTTGTTCCCTATAGGGTCAGGCCAGGGCCTGGAAGGAAGAGAACACCACTGGGAATCAATTAAAAAGAACAGTTGCTATCTTCGGAGCCAGGGCAGGGCTGCCGTGCAGTGTCATGTTGACTTCTGCAAAGGCAGACATTTTGCAAGGCTGAAGGGGCCAAAGTAGCCCCACAAATCTCATTGGCCACTGCTCCCTCAGGCACCCAATACCAGCTTAACCCCTGGGACCAAGCTTGGAGTTAACAGTGTGTTAGCCCGAAGATGTACAAAGCTGATAACCTTTTGTTAATAATGAATTTGATTATCGGAATCCTTTAGCAATGCGTATCAAATCATTGCAGGTATACTTGAAATAGCTTATGATTTTATTTGTCAATTACACCTCAAGCGTGGTCCAGTCATGCTAGCTTTTCTTTTCCTTGCATGGGGAAGGTTATCACTTGCCTCAGGTATTTTGTACAGGCTCTTCTTCCTTATGGTGCCTCCCCTTCACCTGGCTTACCCCTACTCAGCTTTCATGGCACAGTTTAAATACCACTTCCTCATAGTGGCTTTCCCCACAGCTTCCCACTGGCTGGGTTAGCCTTTTAATTATATTCCCAAATCATCCTACTGGTCCCATTTCACAATAGTCATTATACCAAGTTTTCAGCTAGTTCTACCTTGTTAACACTGTGTTTCTAGTACTGAGCGCACAGGGCCTGGGACATCAAGGTGACTGTGAGCACCTGTGAATGGATGGAGTCACCCTGCTTGGCTCAAGGTCCCTCTATTCTACCTGAGCTATGTAGCTCTAGGTTACTGAACTTACACAAGCCATGAGGGCAGCCCACTAGTTGCTGGCCTTTTAATTAGTAAAGAGGAAAAGCCCATTACACAGAAAATTGTTTTCTGCTCTTAATGAGACATTATACTGATAGAGCAATTTCTTTTTCTTCTTAAGTCATCTTATAAAGGTCTCTACCTGGATTTTACTGGCATTGAGAAATTTATCTCAAAGTTCTTTATATATTTTCCTAATTGTGTTCTCTCTGTGTCCTCGAAAGTAAGTGTGATCCTCTAAACTGATCTGTTTCATCTTTCCTTAAAATACTCCTCTACCTCAGGTAAAAAGTAGCCTCCATCTTAACATGCTCTAGCTCTATGGAGCAAAAAGTTAAAAGTAAAAAACAAACAAAAAACACAAAAAAATAACCTCTTTGGAAAGCAGCTAGCTAACTTGACCAATATGGACAGTACAATTAATCAGAAGAGACCAGGAAACCTCCTTCCCTGTTGTCAGTATTACTCACTAAATAACTGCCAAATCCCCTCTTTCTCGGGGACCACCTCAAGGAAGAGTAACAGATGCTGGGAGACGTGATGGAAAGATCAGGGTAACCTCAAGATCATGGAATTGGCTTGGTGGCAAAGCCAGAACTAGAGCACAGGTATGAGTTTAATCTTTCCTGGACTATTTATGTCTGCAGATACAGTTTTATAAATTCTTCAGTTCTCCTGGAAAGTGATCAGAGTACATCTTCCACTAAATATTTTGGATTTTAAAATTAAAAATTTAAATACTGTACATTCTACCATAGATTCCATCTAAATTGTAATCTTCTCACCTCAAGACAACTCCTGAATCTTGTCCCTCCTTGAGACGACCACAGATGTAATGCTAATCCGTCTCCTGCTCCTTATCTGTTTGCTAAAAAGAATGAGATGTTTCATTATGTAGCAGAGTGCACATTAAAATTCATCAGAGCTCCAAATTGTCACCCAAGGTTCGTCTCGAGCCATGCCTCCAAATCTCCCTAGAGAACCCTAGGGAAACTGTAAAGAGACTATGGAGGGGCGCCTGGGTGGCTCAGTTGTAAACATCTGCCTTCGGCTCAGGTCATGATCCCAGGGTCCTGGGATCGAGCCCCACATCGGGCTCCTTGCTCATCAGGAGGCCTGCTTCTCCCACTACCACTCCCTCTGCTTGTGTTCCCGATCTCGCTGTGTTTCTCTCTGTCAAATAAATAAAATCTTTAAAAAAAAAAAAAAAAGAGAGAGACTATGGAGTTTATAAGACATATAATCTGATTTGATTCATCAGTAAAATGTTACTCAAGATTTTTTCTTTTTTTAATTATCACAAGGGACTTTAAGAACCAGAGTCATGGATGACCACCTCAATTATTTTAACATTTAAAGATGGGTAAATCTCTGTTGAAAAAATGTCAGAAATAGCAATCATTTGTCAAGTTTTTGGTTCTGCAGATGATTTACTTTAAAACTCTATTCCCTCTGCAATATTCTGTTTCTGCTCACGATTTTATGTAACTTGCTTTGGTGTTTTTAACGGGTTACGTATGCATGTAGTGCACATACACACGTAGAAATGCTCTGCCATACTCAGGGCTGTGAGCTCCGGAAATGTCAGCTTGAGAGATCTTTATTTGCAAAAGCACCCCTGAACAGTGTCAAAATGCTCTAGGATGACTAGTGTGAGCACCTAAAATCCTCAGTTAGCCTGCAGTGTTTCAGTCCCACCATGGGTTAGGAAGAACTGAAGCAACAAATGAGCTGATGGTTAGCAGGTTTTCCTTAAATAATTACCACTCCTACAACATTTGACATAAGGCAGTTTTTTTAAAAAGGAAAAAAAAAAAAATGTGTGCTAACGCGTGGAAGTTTCTCACCAAATGAATTCATTTTCCTGTACATGCAAATAAACTACCTTCCCCGGCCTTTTTAAATATAGGTGGACCCATGTGACTCGTTCTGACCAAAGGAGTTTAGACAGAAGTAGTGATCACTGCCTCGAACCCGGGTCCCTTAACTGTACCTTTGATTCTCCTGATTTTTCTTCCTCCTCCACTTGCCCGGCCATCTACTCCTTCAGAGGCCCCAAGGACTCTGGGATGGCCCTCAGTCCCTGAGATACTGCTAAGAAAGAAAGCGGCATGGGCAAAAAACATCTTAGTGGGAAATAAACCTGTCTTATGCGGACTCACTGACACTGAGGGTTGTTTATTATAACAAGTAGCATTAATTACTTCAACTAATACAATATGCAAAAATGGTAAAAATAGATTTTCCCTGAAACATCTAGAGAATTTTTGGTTTGTTTGGGGGATGTCAATGATGTTTTTACTGCAATGGAGGTCTGATCATGACAGCCTTGCCCTTGTATTTCTAGCTCGCTGCCTTAGAGGAAGCCTGTTCAAAGCGGGTATACACAGAGGGGCCATGACTCCAAACAAAAGCCTCTCTGATGAACTATTACCTATCCTTTTGTACAGGAATACCTACCTACATTTTGCCTTCTCAGAATCCTCTACAGATGCATTTAGTTCTATTAGGTGATCTTTACGTATACATAGCTCCTTACTTACTCACTATTCCATACTTTAACATTTGAGTTGAACCATGTTGATTCATGCATGTGTTCAACATAAAGGCCTCGAGCATCCTAAAACCAAAGTAAAGTATAGGGGTCATAAATGTAACACTCATCATTCTAATACATATGTCTGCAGTCGGCATGGTTTTGGAGTTAATGGTTTCTGTATATACTAAAAGAAGCAATATCATTCAGACCCGTAAAAATTGCATGTTGATGCTGCAAAACTGTATCTTTTTTTAGCATAAAAAAATTTCACACGTATACATATAAGCCATCTGCTTAAACTTTATTGATAAAACCAGTAGCAGCAGTTTTACAAAATTAGAATGATTTTCAGTTTTGAACTATCATTGAGTTCGGTTGCAGCAGACATTTGTACAAACTGGGGCTAATACTTCTATGTTTCTGCTTTAAACAAAAAGCAATTCAAATTTATCTTCATGCATTTAAATATCTAATACAGGAATAGTTTTTAGGCTGCATAAAATATGCTTCCAACATCACTGTTAAGAGAGAACATCTGCTTTAAGCTTTATTTGTACAAGAAAAACAGTCATTCTTCTAATCACAAACCTATTCTCTATCACAGGTAAACAATTTTATATTTTCTAACATATATTCAAGGGTGTTTCTACCCTAAGAGTATGGACATTAATAAATATTTCCCTGGCTTACCCAGTTAGAACCCAACACACAACAGTACAGCACTAATACGCTAAAACCACTGTTAGGAAATCATGAATATTACAAAAGGTAGAAAGGTATTCTAGTTTTTAAGTTTAACAATTAAAAAACTTCCAAACCTCTTCCTATACACTAATTGTTCATCAGTAGAAGTAATTTTAGAAATGGGTGGGTCATTACATTCTATAGCTGTTTGTTTTGGTAACAGCTGGAGATACATTCATGCCTCTTAAATAGAAGACACCATACGTCAATAAGTCATACTGTGAGGAACACAGGGACACCTACGTGGAATGTTCTGAAGATTTCAGGAGTTTCTAACATGAGAGTTCAACCCTTTGGAGGAGAAAACACTTTTTGGTTTTCAAACTTCTGGACTACCCAGGGATTTCTTCTATCCCGGAAAACTTTGGAGTAAAAAATAGGCCAGCAGCCAGATCTAGACATGCCCACGAAGTAATGAGAGTAATGAGACACGGTTTGGGGCAACTCTTATCTTACAACTAACAAGTCTGACCTGGGACAATGAATTTGCCCATGGAAGCCTTCTTGTGACTTAGAAATCTAAAGGAAGACCAGATTTTAAGCCACATTATGATAAATTGTCTCTGCAAGTGAAATCTATAAAACTATTGACCACCATTCACAACCACTGAAAATTCAGGACAGTCGATTCCAAGTAACTCATTAAAGTAAACAGGAGATAGAAAAGGTACAGGCTAACAATATTAATACATCACCAGCATCCAGCTGTGAGTTGAACAGAAATACAAAGTACACTCCCTCCTGAGAACAGTGTGCTCCATGTAGGGTAAAATCTCCCCAAAATAGTTACATATGTTCAAAATGAATGAATCATTCACATTTACTTTTTTTTTTTTTTGCATGCAAGTTCTTCAAGGACACCCATCAAAAGTTGAGATTTAAAGGAAAACCAATAAAATATTTTAAAACAACAGAGTTGCACACAGTATGCATATGGTGAAACATAAATGTGTGAATGTGAACAACTGTTTCGGATGCCATATGAAGACCAAAAAAAAATCGAGAGTCAGATTTATCTTGCACTGTGAACACCAAATATTGCTATGAAATCTTGGATGTACCTTGAACATGTTTTTTTTTAAATCCTTACTTTTTTTTTTTCCTGGGAGATGATAAATGGTATTTAGGAAGAAAATGATTATGTGGGTGAGGAAAGTCACTTGGGAGGGAGAAAATTGGAGAAGTCTAATTCTCCAAGAGAAATATAATAATGTAGATTGAAGGACCTTTTTTGGTGGGGGAAGCATCTTTCCAAATACTGTATTCAAATTCTATTTTGTGAAAAAAAAAATGCTATCCAACTTAATACCTTCCCTGTACTCAAAGCTAAATTGTTTTAAAGAAGAAAGGTCTGCGTTCAACTCAAAGATTGGCAAGCCTGCCAAAAAGACGGATTTGCAATTTGTTCTGTGGTCAGCGTGTCTGAACAGAAGAATTCGAGCCTAATACTTTATTCCTAGCTTCTCAGAGACTGAATGGCTAAAGACCATTCCAACTGTAACTTTTAGTCAAATAACTGACACTCTATGAATATAGCTCGATGACTGGCAGGGATCTAAAAGTGTCAATTACTTTGATATATTGACATAAAGAGCTGATTTAACCTTAAAATAAAAATAAGAAACTATCTCACAGCCTTCAAAAATTCTCAGTTCTGGAAAGGGTATTTCCATCTATTACAGGGTCACGCCTGTGGCCCTTGTCCACAGTGGGAACTCTGAGTGTTTGTGATATTAATGAAGGAATGAATGAATCTCATTCTTACCACAACATGGTAAAAACAAGTAAGATGAGTATTACTATTCCCAGCTGACAGATGCAAAATTGAAGGCTTAGAGAATTTATGACTTGACATTCATTTTAGAGCTCATTAAGGAAAGACTTGGTATAGAACATAGGCCTCATTAATTTTAATCCAATCTGATATTCTTTCCGCAACCACACTTTCCTCTCCGGACACGCTGGGTCCCACAGGTTGCCGCAGCTACAAAGCAAAGGGCAGTCAGGGCACATGAAAATGTCAGAATGTTTCCTAGATATTGATCATTGGTCAAGTCTTCCCATTCACCCAGTGGGATTATCAGTGTTATCATTCCAGCATTCACTTGTTCATGCCACCTCTGCATTTGCATGGGTCATCCTGTTCCTAATGCCGAGCTCCTGTGTGCTCCAGAGGCTTACATACCACTTGCAGCCAATTTGCACAATTGACTACAACAGGAGACAATCGGGAAGCTTCCCTTCTCTTGGCAGCAGTGGTAAATGTAAAGTCATATACACTAGTAACAGAAGGTGGTTTTCTGCCATGAATCAGTAATAATGTAATTAGCACTTTTTATCAATGTGTATTTAAATCAGTGCTCAGCAACAGAGAACACCACAGCGTTGCTAAATTTGGGGACTGTATCCTCATTGCCTTCAGGACTTTCTCTGCTTAGATTCCAATTGTGAAATTACATAATGTTTTCCATGAATCTTCTCCTCAAAAGTTAAACAAGCCCAATACAACAGAGGTGAAATTCATGCCGGATTGGAAGTTGCTACATGTCAGTTGATGTATCGTATGGATTAATCTATCCAGTTTCCTCGAGAACAGGCATATTAACAAAACTTTCTATAGCAATCAGAACTAAAAATAAAAGTAAATAATGAACAGACCAGTGCCTCCAGACAATGGGATATTATTTTTCAGCACTAAAAAGGAATGAACTATGAAGCCGAGAAAAGACAGGAAGGAAACTTAAATGCATATTCCTACATGAAAACAGCCAATCTGAAAAGACTACATACGGTATAATTCCAACCATATGACATTCTGGGAAAAGCAAAGCTATGGAGACAATGATCACTGGTTGCCAAGGGTTAGGGAGGAGGGATGAATAGATGGAGCACAGAAAACTTTTAAGGTGGTGAAACACCAGGAGTGAACCCTAATGTAAAATATGGAATTTGGGTGGCAATGATGTGCTGGGGTTGGCTTGTCACAGTAACAAACATACCCACTCTGGTGGGGTATGCCCATAGTGGGGGAGGCTATGCAAGGATAGGGGCAGGGCATGCACAGGAACTCTGTAGTTTCCACTCAAATTTGCTATAGACCTAAAATGCTCAAAAAAAGTTTATTAAATTTTTTTTAAAAAAGCAAGTAGATCACAAAGACCGTCATGCCTTTTTCCATGGAAATAGAAGTCAGATCTTATTTCAAAATACTATTATAGAAATGTCTTTGTCACCCTCAAGTATACAAATACTAACTTCTTATTCACAAACTTAAAATCTTCAATAAAATTTTGAATTCTGGAAAACATTTCATATTTCACAATAATGAACTTTAAGCTACACCTGGATTAGTATAGTAGCATAATAAAAGTCCACAATATAATTTGGTGTAGTTGCCAGTTAATAAAGATTATCATGGCCCACGGGGAAATGACAATATCAGTAAGCTTTGCTCAAGGTGCCATCTATAAGGAACTTGACAAACTCTTGAGAGTTGTGGCCCCAGAACGCAGACATAGTGTACAGAATAATTTCCATGGAAATATCATTCTTTTAGTGTACATGCTCCCCAACAATCAGAATTTTCAGTGGCAGCCTTTTAATATCTTATCCCCCAAATCAAGGTCTTTATCACATAACCATCAACTGGGCCACACAAAAAGACTTTTTTCAGTAAGAATTTTTAGACGATCAGAGATTCTGACCTGGAATCATGGATTGAGACATATTTAGGTGATATTTAAGATAAGTTTCTATGATGTTAAAAACTGTAAGCAATAAATCCACTGGAAAAACTCCTACTTTTTCTCCTGTTATAAAACTGAAAGTAAGAGTTAGATTGTTTGAGACTGGTTCATCTGCCAAGGAAGGGACGCTCCCAGTGCTGACCTTTACCCATTTTATAGGGATGTCTCAAGTGTGTTTAGTGCATAATATCTAAGACAAATGTTGATCAGAAGAAACAGATTGGTAAGCAGGGATCTTTGTTTCACACCCTTACCTGGCAGCTACTCTTTCCAGTTCACTCTTTCAAAAAGTAAAAGGTAGCAATGCCTTTGGCTATTAAAACATGGAGTTTATAGGAACTGTGTCACATTTGTTGGTATAGACCTAGCTTTCCAGGCTCCGAGCTTACTGCTTTATAAAAGGTATTCAGTGTTCAATTACAAAAAGCAAAAAACACTAAATATCCAACCTCTATTTCAAGCCATAACTCATTTCATTACTGAAATGGAATGTTGCATGTCTTCCCTCTTGTGTAAAACATATCCATTTATTTTGAAGGGAAGCATACACTGATAAACAGTACATTTATGTCTTAATCAAAAGCAGAGTAATAACTTACACTTTCCTTAAATCTTTCCCCTTTCAACAGGGAGTAAAGGAGTCATTACAGAAATACATTTGACAAAAATTAAAGGGCCATAAGAGATCTTATTGTTTACCTAGCTTTTTAAAAAATGGGATATTTAGAGATTTTATTTATTTATTATTTGACAGAGAGAGAGATCACAAGTAGGCAGAGAGGCAGGCAGAGAGAGAGAGAGGGAAGCAGGCTCCCCGCCGAGCAGAGAGCCCGATGCGGGGCTTGATCCCAGAACCCTGGGATCATGACCTGAGCCGAAGGCAGAGACTTTAACCCACTGAGCCACCCAGGCCCCCCCTAAAAGTGGAATATTTAGAAATAAAAGCAATCATTGAACTCAAACTGTTCTACTCCTCTACCATTCTCCAGCCCCTAGTCCAGAGCCTGAGATAAACATATTCAATATCTTTTGAGTGAATACATTTTGTATAAAAATTAAAAAAAAAACCGGTTAAGTAGATACTTTGAGGGGACAATGAAGTAGACCAAAATAATACATAAATATGGCAGTGACAATGGGCAAGCAGCCTTCTCATTATCCTCAAAGTGGAGTGGTAGGTAGCACAGTTGCTCAAAGGCATGAAGTAAAAACTGCCATGGAGACAGCTTAAGGCAGTATCAGTGAGCAAGGGAGAGCAAGTAGCAATACTCAGGGTGGTTTATTCCAGGAATGTCCACAGGCCTCCATGACTGCCCCTGAGTTTGTTCTAGAAAGCCTCAAGCTGTTTCACAGGTTCCACAGTGACTATAAATATGGCGGATTATTGTCTGTGTCTAGGATACTGCTTTGAGACCCAGGGTAAACAAAAACACCATAGGAGAGGAAACTCACCCAGAGCCTGCAAAGTCACCTAAACAAAGCCCAAAAGGGAACTAACTCCCTAGAGAATACCTTCTATGATGCAGAGAAAAATCAGTGTGGAAACAATGTCCAAAGGGGAAGAGGACAGGCCTAGAGTGTTGTTATTGTTGATTCTGTTTGCAGGTTACATACAGAATATTAGACTTGGAAGGAACTTTAAAAAGACCATCTTTCTGGCTGCCCATCTTTTCTCCTTTAGACAGAACCCACACTCTACACAGAGGCTTCTCTCTTAAAAGCCTTCCCAAGGTGATGCTGTGCTCTCCCTGGATGATCCCCCTCAGCATGACTAAGGTGCACTCCAGGTCCCGGCTTCTTGGACACTCTGTCCAATACATTCAGTCAATACATCTCACCTCCTTCTAACAGTAACCCATAACAAGGAACTCTGCTTCCTATGGAACATGATTGGATCAATTGAACAACTGTTGATAAACATTATTTTTGTCATGATGACTAATTGCTTCAATGTGTAATCACACCACTCCAAGAAGTTGGGGGGAAAAAAAAAAAAGATTTTAAGTCCTGTACTATCCCAAATAGCCTGGTGCTACACCCAAGGGAACTGAATGAACACATCTTGAATTAATGCGAAACCACCTTCATATACTTCTCCTTATATCTAAGTTAAACTCTGTGACTTGATTTAGACGGAAGCTCTGAATCTGTCCATGTGACCAAGAAGAGACGGAATCACACCCTCAATAAGAGCTCTTCACATTCTGGGTAACCGTTCCTAGAAATCACTCTACAGCTTTGAACTCCTATCGGTCCCCTGTAACTTCCCTACATGCTGAATTATTCCCAACAAAAACCCCGAAGCTAGGTGATTCTTCTCCAGTTTCCCCATTTCTCCTTAATTCGAAATCCTAGAACCTGAGTCAGCGCTGTGGCCATCTGGCAACATTGGGAATGTAGGCTCGTACTTTCCCATCCCAGAATCACATTCAGTTTAAAACAGCAAATAGTGCATGACTGGTTCTTGGCACGTGGTTACCCTTAAACTTGAGGTGGTCTGTTCCTGACCATTTTGGCAGATCAAATGTCCATGAAAGTTCTTCTAAATTCTCAGGAAACTCTCCTTTTTACTCACTGTCTGAACACTTGAGAGGAACTCAACATGCTTTCTATTACACCAACAACTTACTGTTTAAAACCTTCTTCAAAAAGGAGTTCGTATGAACTCTAAGAATTCCTTTCATTGTGATCTCCCAAGGGAAACAGTGATTAATAAGTGGTCATGAAAAGAACTTTCCAGTTAAACAGCTAGATGAGTTTTGATAGCTGCAATTGATCAGCTTTAAAAATTTGCCTACGAAGATATAATATGGATGTATGGCATGGACTAAAAAATTATCCATTTTTAGATGAGTATCAGCAAATTGCCACACCATTTTTTTTCTTTCTCATACCAAAGTTGAAATAGGTACTCAAGCTGTCACCTTACCAACTCTATGGATGGGTATATGATGCTCTGTCCATGCTGAATTGTAGAGAAGAGCTGGGGTTGAAGAGCGCCTTGTGTCTGATTTAGCAAGACGTGTACATAAGCACCAAGATCTTACATCCCCTCCAAACTAAGAGGGTGAAAGATAAAGATTTGGTTATTGTATCTTATTCGGGATTTATTAAGGCTCAATATACCAGGCTAATTTCTTTGTAGGTTACCCCATAAGACTTCCTTATCTTTTCAAATTACAAGGCCAGCTTTATGAGTCTACCTGTTTTATAGTATCTGAGAATTGTTTATAGCCTTTCTCTAATGCTACCATTATTTCCACTGGGCAGAGAAATAAATTTAAAGGCTTTATTCTTGATTAAGTATGGTTGGGGGGGATCGAATGTTTATTATATGTCAGGCTCAATGCTGTTATTGTCCTTTAAAAAACTTGATGAGGTAGGTATCACTTCCATTTTCCAGTTGAAGAATCAAGGACACAGACTGGGTAAGTAATTTTCTTAAGGCCACACAGCTAGCAGAGTTCCGTCCAAAACCAGGGGAAGATTGCAGCCTTTGCTAACTTCATCAGAGTAGATGGGTCTCACTTCCCTCATCATTAAGGATTTTCTGGAATCCCACAAGTTGTGAAAAAATAATAGCTGGTTAACCTGAAATGTCTTTTGGTTTATTATTTCACTCTTCTTGAATATATGCCAGTGGGGGCTGAAGGTATCTAGCAATTTATATTTATTCTTTACCTCTTCTATACACATGCTATATGATTTGTTTTTTATAGTTTTGCCTAGCTTTCCTTTTTAGAACAAATGAATGATTTTTTAAAGACAAAATACTTTTGCCATTTCAGAATTATCTATCATTTGTTCTTTTTGTGGATCAAATAGAATAGGATGTGCTTTGGCCACAGTTCCCTTAAAGTAAGAGGAGATACTGCATGTGTTTTCTTGCCCTGTTTATTGTTAAAGTATGTATCTCCATTTGGTTTGAAGTCATATACCAATAATCCTCTGCTATCACTTCTCTGATCTTAACATACTAAGTTCTCTGCTGCAACAGGATAGTCAGGCGTTTGGGAGTCCCGCAGTTCAGCGTCCGTGCTGAACCATCAGTTTCATAAACTCAGTGGCTACCGGAGGAGCACTTTCGCCTAACCTGATAGTTTCAACTTAAATGACGCGTTCCTTGAAAAGAAAAGCCTTTTGGTTCTCAGATAAGACCATCCAGTACAACCACGATGTAAAGCGCTGAGACTGACCGAGAGGTGTCAACAATTTGTAAAATACTGTGAAAGCCCCTGTGCTGTGAAGGCAGAGGCGAGGTTCTCCCTCTGCACCTCACACTACAGAGAACATCAGCGTTCAAGCTCAACTCCTTACTTTCACTGAAGGAGGAGCAGAGGGCCCGGGGCTGAAAGGGAATGACAGCGCAGCAGCATAACTCTCTTAGCCCCCTTGCACTCACAGTTAGGACTCTTTCTCGAACTTTGTACAGGTGGATGCCAAGCGTAGTACATCTGACAGGGGTACAAGTTCTTCTACTGTTAAGGGAGGCAAGACCTCCCTCCACAGCTATGCTACATCAGCAAAAACAGGGTCCCAAACAACTATGCATCACACAGGAAGCCAGTGAAGGAAAGAAGCAAGAGCAGATGCCTGGCTGCCTGGTGAATGGCCCATTTACAAATTCAACAATAGTCAGAGGGGAGCAGGGAGCACAAGAGCCACCACCGTGATTGGCAAAACCAGTACTTCTCAATTCAGTGTAAATTAATGCCCTGAAAGAAGACACGCTATAAAGCAGATTTCCATAAACCTAGTGCATCATTTACCCTCTATAGTATCATTTAAAAAGCAGTGTCTTCAGGAAAAATCACAGGAGGAACTACTCATGCAACAAATACTGGTGCTTCTTCCATTTCAAATGTCTCTGTGAGATGTTAATTATTAGCTAGATAAAATAGGCAAAAGGAGCTTTTTCACCGCCGAACCAACTAATTATCTTTCATAACTCTCTTAAAAAGCAAATGTAGATGTGAGAGCTCCAGTGAAAAGAAAAACATGCTGAGTGCATTGTGTCTAGACATTGCCAAGCAAATAAGGGAGTTGAAATGTACAAAATCAAAAGATCTTACTAAACCAGAATTTCAAATCAATGTAAAAAAAATTCAGCCTCATATTTTAATGTCTCTTGTCATTAGCATTTTATATTTATACAGTCCACTTTAGACTGCTATATATTCAAGATGCACATGCATCCTACGTGGTGAATAACACCAACATAGTAAAATCATACAAAAATTAAAAATGCTTTTCAGGCATCTCGTTCCTTAAAATGCTGCACATTCCTGTGACAGTCTCATAAGCAGACTATTGGAAAAGAGAGCCAACCCACAAGGACAACTTCACTGTACCAGTAGAAAACCCTAAAAATGGGTGGGTTAAGGCAGCAGAAATTGAAGCATGGGTGATGATTGGGCACCACCGTAAGACAAGGGACGCAGCACAACATAGAGCAGGAAAATATGAAGGGGGGAAAAATCCAGGACGGTCAGTACAATATGTGCAGGTTTTTTTTTCAAATGTAAATTTTAAAGTGAATGCTGCTTTTATGTTACTGCATAAAGGAAAGCATAACAAGGCTGCTCTACTTCCCTTTAAACACAAGCACATAAAGAGAGTAAGGGATGTGAAAAGCCAATTCTTTGTGCTGCTACTTAATCAATTGCACTCAGTTCTACCCGATGACACAGCCACACTGCAAAGACCACTCAGCAGTTAATGGATATAATGTTGGAAAAGCACTTTGAGGTCTTCCAAAGAAAGACAGGGTAAAAACCCAAAGGAACGTGGTTTTATTACTTTTCCCAATAACTGAGCAGTATTACAGATGAAACTCCCACGACCTAAAAAGAAATTAAGATATTAATTTATTTTGCTAATTCTGAGTCTTCCATATGAAATCACTTCTTTCAAAACTGCATACTTGAAATCACAGAAGAATTATCCTGTGCCCTAGTCTCTTCTTGTCAGGATAACCATTACACACTGCACGGTAAGGAATAAATATGTTCTTCAAGTGTTACAGCCTACGTCTACAATCTGTCAAATGTAGAGCTGAGGAGGAGTTCTGTGTTTTTAACTGTATACATCCATCACTAGCTATCACTCTTCCCACAGACTGCAAAAAGTCAACAATGAAACATAAAAGCTAAAAATAAGTGACTGAGCAATTGCTCAGAAGAGCTGCACATTAGGCACAGGGTTAGATGGACACATATTCCTTTCTTTTTTTTTTTTCCTGACAATTTCAGGTAACTAAAATTAAGGACTCACATATAAGTAAATGAAAAGTAAACATGCATGGCACAAATATGTAAATGTCAGTTGGAGATACAATTTCATGCTCATCACTGTATAAGATCAGAGTTCTGAATGGCGCATGCCCAGAATGCAAGTAGTGACTAATATAGGCTGCTGCAAATGCCATGGAAAATGACAATTATAGGCACTTCAAATGCTCAAAAAAAAATAAAAATAAAAAAGAACTCGGTGTCATTTCATACAAGCTGAAAAGATTTCTTCATTTACAGGTATCATAACATGTTCATTTCTAAGATTGTCAATTAAATCAACATTCATTAAGGACATATTATGTACAATTTACGATGCTCTAATGATGGAAAATAACTGCATAAAAAAGAATATGGTTTACATGCGGGTGTACATTCAAAATATATGTATGAATATATATCAGTGAATATAGAAAAAGTATAATCTAAAGGAGAACACTCGATTCAGAAAATCAACAAATCCATGACTTAAGTAGTTTTTTTTTTTTTTTTTTGGTTTCTTCTAATTCTGTAAGAATTTATTAGGTGAGAAAAATAGCATAAAAACCTTGAAAATTACAAGTTGGAAATCTTACATATTAAAAGGAGACAAGATGTCTTTCAACAGTGTTTTTCAACTCTGTTTTACCTACAAGGTGATTCCTCTAATCAAATCTCACAGGAAACCACAATATATAAGTGAGATAAAGAAAGGTATTTTTTTAATGAATACAATTTTGTTTTATAAGTGTGAGTTTATAACATTTCTTTTTAAGTAAATAAATGAAGAGTTTTGTTCATAGAGAGAAAAATGTAAAATAGGGGCTTAT
Organism: Procyon lotor; assembly: GCA_028646535.1. Lineage (NCBI taxonomy): Eukaryota > Metazoa > Chordata > Mammalia > Carnivora > Procyonidae > Procyon > Procyon lotor. The sequence goes on along the minus strand of CM053609.1, from coordinate 89,012,977 downwards.
GGATGATAGTTACACTCTCTTATGAACCTTGGTGTCAGATTCATTTCCATAGTGGGGAGGTTTTGGCACCGTATTAACAAAATTCTGATTCATACACATACCTGGTTACAAATAGTGAGATTCAACAGCTCCCTTGTGATCTCAGGTTACTATCCAAGCAAACAGAGACAGCAAGAGAAGCTTCATTCCACAGGTTGAACCCAGACTCAATAATCTATTAACACAAATTAACTCATCATCACTGTTCTCCACTACGGTTAATTTTCCATAAAGTACACTTGACCATGTATGCGTTTTTTAAATTATAATATCTGAATCCAAATCAAATTTGAGAGACCCCAAAGATCCTGCCCAGAATGTCTCAGAGGTTAGCAGACTCTAATACCTGTTTGTAAGCCTGTCTTTAAAACGCCTACCACCATGTGCTGAGTTGGTATCAGTGGCCAAAACACCAGTCGCCAGGGCAGATGTTGCATGCAAATCCTGCTGACAAAACTAGGATTCGAGCAAGGCATGCCATCTGCATATTTGCTGGCCTTTGGTTTCCTTCATTTCCTCCCAATGGTCTTGCTCCTCTTCTCCGCTACTGTTTTGGCCCAGAGCAATCCAACCAATCATCTCTTTACGCTTCATAGTACGCCTGTTATAAATGGAAATCATCAGGGTGACATCAGAGAGCTGAAAGAGGGCCACCTGGAAAACAAAGGTCTCCTTGTAGATGGGATTGGGCTGACCACGTCGAATGGACGTCTTACAGCGAGACATCTCTTGACCCACAGAATTGAGAAGGAAGAGCTTTCCATATGTATCTAAGGAAAAAAAAAAACAACAGAGAAGAGAAAACATCAGGGCTTTCTGTGTTGCTAGTTTTGTTGTAATACTTACATGGGATTCAGATTTTTCCTTTTTAACATGCCAGCATCCTGGGATAACGGGGCAGCATCCTTAGGCCTGGTATTTGCTGTAGGACTAACATATCTTCCACGAGTTATTAAGGAAAGGGATTATTACCATCAATGGTTAATGGTTCATGCAGCCCACTGCAGGCATCTTGCTGACGTTCTCTAGAAGGTCTACCTGTACAGAGGTGTATACACGCATAAGCATGTGTGGGATGGTTCGTGTGGCCAAGTTCTTCAGCCACATTTTATGTAAAAAGATAAATAAAAACATTTTGTTCTATGTGTATTTTTCTTTTCGCAATCAAAATACTGTTTTATGCCTAAATTAAAGAGTGTTTCCTCTCCTTACTCTTTAAATATTCTTTGGACCATCTGATCCACTCAACGACAAGTACCAGACCTTTATCTCAGGCCTAGGCTTCTCTTCCAAGTTCAAGATCCAGCTCAATACCACACTTTTCCCCATGGACATCCTGCACACGTCTCACTCATCAGGTCCCCAACTCTTAAAACTTGCTGCTCCAGTATTCCCCATCTCTGCAAAAAGTAGCATCATCCACTCAATTTACCCAAATCAGGAGTTAGGACGACATTTTTAACAAAACGCTCCTCACCCTTGGTCCGGCCAATCAATCACCAAGTTCTGTTGATTCTATGTCCTAAAGAGCTCCCAACTCTGCCCACTTCTTCCTACCCCTGAAGCCACTGAACTCAGTGTGTACGGCAAGCTCCAGGCACTAGCCTCTCTCCCTTGCCTTCGGGCAGGTCTCCTTGCCCAGCTCCCATCACCAGGCTGCCCAATCCCACAGTCAGAGGGAGCTCTGCAAAATGCAAATCTGTTTATGTCACTCTCACTAGGCGACAAAGCCTAAACCTTCAATACTGTCCACTAATCTCAGGGTAAAAAGAAAATTTCATGGCACAGATGACACATTCTGATCCTTTTACTTTCCAGTTTCACTGGGCACCACTGTTGCCTTTACATGCTGCATTTCCCCTCACTGACCTCCCTGCATCCCTCTGACCCCCCTTCTCTTTCCCTTACACGTCTGCACAAACTGTACACGCTCCGATACCACAAGTGGCATCCACCTCCCACAATTTCTATTCATTGATTTGGTCTGGATTTGGCTTTATCCAGGAATTTTTGCTGACCACTTGCCCTTGTCTTGACCGGCTCTCATTCAGATAACCCTTCTGTGGGCGCCATCAAAATCTAGCTTCAGGTTATCCCAGGACTTAGCACCCAGCATTATCATTGCCTGCTTGTTCATCTGCAAGGCTTTCAGTTTGAAAGAGGAATTGCCTTGTTTACAACTGTACCCCTGGTTCCCCGCCTAGTGTCTAACACATGGTAGACATTCGATACATATTAAACATTTTGTAATGAATGTACATGACTCTCCAGCAGGCTTGACTTTCTTTTTTCTTTTGGTCTCGGGTTTTCAAATTTGCAAAATGAAGATAAACCCCTTGGTTTTATCACCCTGGGATGCTATAAAATGGGACTAGCCTCATATGTTTAGCAATTTATGGAAAGGAAAAAAATTATCCAAATTTTACTAACATAGTCTACTACTTCTGCTAAAATTCCTAAATAGAGAATTACAAAGAAAATTATCCCCAAAGACAATTACATTTTTATTAAAATCACTTAATTCATCAATTTCTCGACCCTCTCTTAATGACAATTTTTAGCACTAACTTATGTGTGTCCTATCCTTTAAAAAAGAAAATCCAAGTGTTAAGGCGTTTCCCAGAATTTGCCATTCTGTACATTCTGTTCGATGCTGGCTGAAAGCTGATTAGTGTTTACTGCTCACTTTCCCACCTAACAACCAGTCAAACTTTTAAAAGTGTAAATCCAGATCTCTGCAATTTACTGTTCTCCACAAGAACATTGTAAGATGGGAAACAAATTACAACCTGCAGTTTTCTTTCTATGTTGATCTTTTTCTATTCCGGTTTGATGTGTTATTTTATTCACTTATCTGCTGAGAAACACAAGGTGTGAAATTACACTTCAGGTGTGAAAACACTTCTCCGTCTCGGAAACAGGCTTCTCCACTCTTCAAACTGCTCTGCTGAGAAAGCTGTCAGAAAACCAGCCATAGGGGAGGGAATCTGTGTCTCCACAGCTGTCCGGCCCCATGATTCCTATAGAAGTTCCATCCAGCCACTGAAGTGCAATTCTTCCTTCGGTCACGGCAGTGGGAATTGGGTTAACCTTGCAGACAAAGACCTGCTCATTTCACAAAGTGCAATTTCCATCTTGATCCTGTCACAGGTCACTTTCTAATTACAAGGCAGGACATTTACTACCAAACCACCGTCACTGAAGCTGAATGATATGCGTATGACAAAAGGGGAAAATAATTATTTGATAAACAATGCAGTCTGAGGGCACCTAACCAAAAGAAGGGAAACGTTGCTGATTGTTCCAGCTCAAAGGGAACCTTTCCTCAGCAGTGAAAATGTGTTTACTTTCCAGTGTCCAGAGCCAAGGCTATACCCAGGAAAGTGGACCTGTGAGGCACAGTGTAGAGTATGCTGGGGGTCTTTTGGGGTTCAATGACTTGTTCCAATGAGCACCAGGCAGAATGGATGAAGAAAGGGTCAAGTAAATATACAACTTCACTGAATTCTGTTTTAAATCTTTGGAATTGATAATACTCACTACAAGATAATACCAAGCAATATTTTATCTTCTGATGATGATTCAGAAAGCCCCTCAGTGGCTCTAGTAACTCAAAACCATCATCAAAAGATTGAATGGGTCATAATTCCTAGATGGTCCTTGATGATGCTCTTCTGACCCAGCTCTGTCAGCTGCTTTACCAGTCACTGTCTCCTTCTCCATTAAGGAAGATGCCATATGTACCAGAAAAAAATTACAATAGTACACAATCCTCAATTTATCATGGCATAAAAGTATGTCATTTGAAACTCTGAAGTCATTTTTCTAAGGAAAGAGCACAATACCGTAGTGGTTACTTATGGAGCTCGTACAAAACACTGCCCATTTGCAGCATGATGTTCTACCAATGGTATTACAGAGCCTGCCTTGGGCAGGAGTGGGCGTCATGATTTTCTGGGAAAAGGAAAGGAATTCAGTCATTTAACCTCCCCTTCCCTTTTAATTTATTAATAATTACAAGATATTTTAAGAGATATTATAGAGAACACTATAATATAAAATATTTTAATACAAGATTTTTAAGAGATATTGTGGAGAACAATATTACACCTACCCAAATATCCACCACATAGACTTGTTATATTTGGCATTTGTCATTTTTTACTGACCTTTTGTTTTTAGTTTGATTTTTTTCGAAAATAAAATATTATAATTGAAGATCCTTGACTATCCCTCCTTGATCCTATTTGATTTCTTCTATCACTAAAGGTAATTACTAGCCTCAATTTGGAGTTCATCATTTTCATTATAAAAGTAGACATAACTAAAGATACCCAAAATATACTTAACAGAATTTTGTACATTTGAAAGTGTTTAGCATTTTACTGTAGGTATTCCTGAAACTTGCCTTTGTTCTTTCAGCATTAATTTTTTTATATTTTCTATTTGATATATACACTTGTGATTCATTTATTTTAACTGCGATATAGTGTTTTTTAAATTTAATTTTATTTTTTCAGTGTTCCAAGATTCATTGACTATGCACCACACCCAGTGCTCCATGCAATACATGCCCTCCTTAACACCCCCACCACCACCTCCAAAACCCTCAGTATTCTAAACCAAAATTCACTTGTCTAGTTCTCTTAATTAATGGATATTTATTTATAATAACCAAGAATGGAGAAGATATTACGGAACATTTTCTTATATTTTATACTGTGCCAAAATTTGAGAATTTCTCCAGTATATATCTAGGAGTGGATTGCTGGCTATTTATAAATTCCAGATACAAAATCTTTGTTATATTTATTGTTACTATCTTCTCTCTGTTCTTATCCTTTATTTTATAGTGACTTTCAGAGTATAACTGCTTTAAATTTTTGTGGAGTCTGTTTTATAAATGTTTTCCTTTTCAATTTATGCATTACAAGAATTTTTTTTTAAAGATTTTATTTATTTATTTGAGAGAGAGTGACCGTGTGCACATGAGCAGGGAAGAGGCAAAAGGAGAGGGAGAACCTGAGTCCCTGCTGAGCAGGGAGCTGGACATGGGACTCTGGGGCTTGATCCCAGGAACCTGAGAACATGACCTGAGGCAAAGGCAGCCACTTAACTGAGTGAGCCACCCTATCCAAACTCAATAGTCTCATATATTTTCTTCTGTGAGTCATGAAACAGGAAGGGATGGGGAGGGAGACAAACCATAAGAGACTCCTAGACTCACGAAACGAACTAAGGGTGGCTGGGAGGTGGGGGGTTGGTATAGGGTGGCTGGGTTGTGGACATTGGGAAGGGTATGTGCTATGTTAAGTGCTATGAAATGTGCAAGCCTGATGATTCACAGACATGTACCCTGGGGCAAATAATACATTATATGTTAATAAAAAAATAAATTAAAAAAAAGAATTTATTTTTCATATTTGATCTTTAATCTGCCTGAAACTGATCTTTATGTGTGGTGTGAGGTAGGGATCTATTTATTTTTTCCCATATGGGAAGCATTATTCATTAAATAGCCCATTATCTCCCAACTGATTTGGGAGATAACAACTTTCCAGGCTTGAGGGTCTTTCCCTCACCTGATAATAGTTATTATCATCATGTTATAACATGCCTTTGCATCTGCTAGGGAGAATATTATTATTGTATTTTTTAAAACTTTTCATTATTTTACGTTCTTGTTTGGTTTAACTTGGCTGTTGCACATTAACTTAGGATCAGCCTGTCAAGTTCAATTTTTTTTTTAAAGCAAAATATACAAAGCAAAAACAAAAACAAAACCCTGTGGGGATTTTGATTGGGACTGTACTGGATATATAGATTAATTTGGGAAAAGTCGTTGTCTTCACAATATAGAACATTCTTACCAGTGAACATAGTTTACCTATCTAGTTTCCTTTTGTGTCTTTCAAAAAGCTTTGTATTTTTCCGTAATTTTCTTTTCTTACTCATCTTTTGTTAATGTTATCCTTTGGTACATTAGGTACTTTCTTACTGTTGTACACAGAATGTTTTAAAACTCTACTTCCTTTCCCTTTTTTGGTGGGGAGGGGTAGAAGGAGAGAGAATCTTAGGCAGGCTTCATACCCCCTGAGTCTGAATCTCAGAAGCCTGAGATCTTGACCTGAGCTGAAATCAAGAGTCAGACACTTAACCAACTGAACCATCCAGGCACCCCTTAAAATTCTACTTCTTAACTGTTCCTGATGTGTGAGAAAATAATTGGTTTTGTATGAGAAACATATTAGTTCAAGTTCGTAGACTTTCTAATGTAAACAACCATATATATATATATATTTTTTTTTACAAATAATGGCAGTTTTATTTCTTCCTTTCACACTTTTTTTTTTTTAAGATTTTATTTATTTATTTGAGAGAGAAAGTGAGAGGATGAGAGGAGTGAAGGTCAGAGAGAAGCAGACTCCCCGCGGAGCTGGGAGCCCGATGTGGGACTCGATCCCGAGACTCCAGGATCATGACCTGGGCCGAAGGCAGCTGCTTAACCAACTGAGCCACCCAGGTGCCCCTTCCTTTCACACTTTAAATTTTTATTTCTTTTTCTTATCCTACTGAATTGTCTTGATCATCCAGTCTAATATTAAGGAAGGGAGGGAAAACTGAATGGGAAGAAATCAGAGAGGGAGACAAACCATGAGAGACCACGGACTCCAGAAAAAAACTGAGGGTTACAGAAGGAAGGAGGTTGGAGGATAGGATAGCCAGGTGATGGGAATTAAGGAGGGCATGTGTAGTGATGAGCACTGGGTGTTATACACAACTAATGAATCACTGAACACTGCGTCAGAAACTAATGATGTACTATACAGTGGCTAACTGAACATAAAAAAATAAAAAATAAATAAAAAGTGATGCCAGCAGAAATCCTTATTTTGTTCCTAACTTTAATAAAGGATTTTTAGGATTTCCTTTCAGGATTTCAGGATTAAGAATGACAGTGCCGATTTTCTTTAAATGCCCACTATCAAGATTAAGCAAGTTCCCTTCTGTACCTTACACTAGTTGTTGATATTGAACACCATTTTCACATTCCTAACCACTTTCCTGTATCAAAAGAGCATAAAACTTAAAACTGTATTTCCCTAAATCTCCTGCCAGTAAGATCCCACTAATGAAAGCAACTTGCCTGAGACTGGAAGACAGAAGAAAGGGTAGCCACATCTCCCCAGATCCAGTGGCTGGCATATGTCTAGGCATTAGCAAATGGCAAAGTAAGGGTTTTGCCCATGGTGTTCAAACATCCTTATGAGAATCACTCTTTTCCTGCACAAATAGCTCAGATCATTTTGGCATTTTTCCTGTGATGTCTGTAAGTCTAGATTTCCTGAGGGAGTCCTCTCATGCTTCTACCCTATAATAAACAACATCAGACTCAAAATATCTAGACTATTTCTATTTCCCTGACAAAATTTGACTGATATTGTAAGTGATAATCTGAACTGGAATGTTGCCATAAAAAAAAACAAAACACAAAATAAGAATGAGCACTGGCATCAAAGGTGGGTGCCAGATGGTGAACAGATCAGAGGCTAGGAATGTGGAGACCCATACTCCATATCACAGTGATGGTGAAATTGCCATCGGACCTAAGTTGGGGGGAAGGACATACGCTCAATGAGTTTGTGGCTCTAGGGTAACAGATTGGAAAACAGAGTTTAGAAGTGTATTCAGTACTACTAGCTTCACTTGGCGGGGGAGGGCAGAGAGAGGCAAAAGGTAAGCTTGGGAAAGAACTGGCCAGTGTCCAAGGAAAACAGAAAGGAAAAAGAAGGAATACTGAAATCCAGGCCTTTCTGTGGTTGAAAAAGCTAACTGCTTCCAGACCTCCAAACAATGAGAAATGGACTTTAAGGGTTTGGAGGGGAGAAGGGTGGGGGGTTGGGCGAGCCTAGTGGTGGGTATTGAAGAGGGCACGTATTGCATGGAGCACTGGGTGTGGTGCATGAACAATGAATCTTGTAACACTGAAAAAATAAAATTAAATTAAAAAATAAAAATAAAAAATGAAAGAATTTAAACAACAATCGTACCAGATTGGAGTTGACTGGGCCTTGGGACTGAGTTCTGAATAATGGAATCTGAGCAATGAGAACAATTACCTTCAATCATGACTATATTCAAGTACTCCCACCCAAGCAAGAAATCTCCCATGCTGTCCCTTCCCTCTCCATGACAACCAAACAGGTCACATTTTGAATATGATCGTCTTATCTCCATTACATGGAAAGAGCCTGTATGCCTTCATCCTAGTCACTTGACTCACCATAGACACCATAGTGACTCAAGGGAGAAATAAACCTTTGCTGTGTCCAGCCACCCAGATTGCTGGGCCTGTTTGTTACTGCATCTTAGCCTAACCTATATTAACACAGCTTCTATTATCTGACTGCTGAGTTCTCTTTATCAATAATGGACAGTGCATTCTCTCAAAAGCTTCTTTTGCACCTGCTGAGATAACCAAAATGGTTTCTCATAAGTCAGTTAATATGGTGAGCTACATGAGCGGATTTTCCTAATGTTAAATCCTTACGTGCCTAGCCTAAGCTCAATTCGTCGGTAACTAGCATTTTTTTTCTTATACAGTATGAGACTAGGTGGGCCAACATAAACTACAGAGTGGATGTGGGGAGGGGAGACAGGAAAAGATTGGGAGCAAGAGAATAATCTAACATTATATATATCTTTCATACAGCAGTCTTAGTCCTTTCATATTCATTATGATCACTGATATATTTTTTATTTATTTTTATTGCTTTGGTTTATGCTTTCTATCCTACATTCTCTATGCCTTTAAATATCCTTTCCTGGTTTCTATTGATCCATGGAATTTTCCTCATTGTAATTTATTCCCTCTATTGGTTTGAAAGTTAGATGAACATTTTAACACGTGCCTTAATGTCTAAAATTAATCAATATCTCTACTCTCCTCTGAAGTAACATAAGGATCTCCAAATCCTTTAATTTCCATCCCCCCTTCTCATCCTTCATGTTATTCCCCATTATTGTTGTAATTCCAATATATTAGTCATTTTTCCCACTGATGCTGTTTTGTTTCTTGCAGTCTATACATGTTGTTATTTACCTACATGTTTACCAGTTTTTTTTCTTCATTATTCCTTCCCTGAACCTCACTATTCCCTTCTAAATTCAGTTTCTTTCTTCCTGAAATATATCAGTTAGTAGTTCTTTCAGTGACAAGCCCCTTCAAACTTTGTGGAAAACATCTTTATTTTTCCTTCACTCAAACAGAACACTAAAAGTTGAGAGTGTTTTCCTCTCGAGACTTTGGGGATACTGTCCTCTTGTCCTCTGGCTTCTGTCATTGCTGTTGAAAATTCTGTCCTTAGTCTTACTGCCATTCTTCTATAGGTAACTTGGTTTAAAAACGAAAACAACAATAACAACAAAAAACGATCACCAACCAACCAACCAACCAGCTTGATTGAGATATAATTCACATACTATGGTAACGGTATTTCCTCCCTGTTGCTTTTCTGTCTAGATTTTCTGACAAACTTTTTCCTGTTGTGGGAATTAAGTGAGTTAACGGAAGTAAAGGATTGTCACCTATGCACTCAGTAAATTAGTGCCACATATAAATCTTCATTTGGATTGGCATAATTCTGAGCACACAGTGGTTACTAATAAACACTATAGTGAGCTGAAAACTGGATCAGGATTTTGAAAGGTGGTAGCTCCATATCTGCTCATTTTCATTTAGTCCTTTTTTCCCCTGCACTCCATTTGTACAGCTCACCCCCTGCATTTCACCTGTTCTTCACACTCAACATGAGGCAGCTTGATATGTTTTTTGTTGTTGTTATTTTTTTGCTCTAGTCTCTGCTACTGTGAGTGCCTAACAAGGTTAATATGCTGCTGCTGTAAGTATTATCATTTGGGATGTAATTATCACATGTGGCTAATCATGAACATGCTGAGAGGCTGGGAACTTGTTGTTTTTAACTGGAGGGGACATCTTAATGATAGTTTTTGACAAGAACCATTATATGTGTATATATAGACACACACATATACACAATGCAGTAACGCACCATAGAAGGAGACATAGTGAAAATAAAGATGGAGAAAGAGAACCCTGCCAACAGAACAGCTGATATATTTTTTTAACTTAGCACTTGTATCGGTAACATTAGCTTGTTAACCTCATTTAATAGGGAAGGAAATGAAATTCAGAGAGGTTAAATCAAACGTCGAGGCCATGCAGTAACTGGGTGGCAGGCAGAACAGAGCTGCTAAATTGGTAGTGAATTGCTTTCCCATGAAGCCAAATTCAAAAGATAATCAAATGTTTCTGATTCTCCGTGGAAACTTTTTCAAAAACATTTGTAAATGCATATTGGGCTTTCACATGTCTACTAGATGCTATAGACTGGTTTTTCACGTAGACCATCCACCCTGTTTAGATGTGGAGACTATTCCTTGCCATCAGTTCGTAGACTAGCCTATACCACCTTAAGAGCAATAATGAAAATATTTTTGAACACTGAACACACATACTAAATGAGCTTTACCTTGAAAATGCCTGGCGTGATTCTTGGCACACTGTTATGTGACTGCGACTAAGATTAGTTCATGTTGTTGCTTCATTTGTAGGTTGTTTCTGAATAGGTTCAACGGGCTAGTTTCAGTAATTTTCAAATAGCCTATTTTATCATCCCTAGGCCACCTATTATTTGGGAAGAAAAACCCATAACAACTTATAAGCATTTTCCAAAAAGAAAGAAGAAAAAGATGTAGGCAGATGTAAATCTAGATACAAATCTATCTGTATCTACATCTACACCTACATCTACATCTATCCAGCCATCCATCCACTGGATGGAGAAAGAAAAGGTTGAAGTTGGAAATCAGAAAGTGCCTAGTCATGTGCTTTCTCTTGGGATTGGTCTGGTTTATAGAGGGTGCTCCAGAAGATGCCCTCGGGTTCAGCGGCTGCGTCTTGAACTTCCCAGCCTCCAGCACTGTGAGAAATAAATTTCTGTGAAGCCACTTAATCTATGGCATTTTTGTTGTAGTAACGCAAGCTCAGACCATTTTCTGTCTCACATACCTGCATATCTATCTACCCATCAATCCACCCATCATTACTCTTCACCCCTAAACATTTCTGCATGCATTTAATTGACCAGAGTTCAATATTTTATGGTTCTTTTGTATTTTAAGGTAGAATGTACACACAGTGAAATGCACAAAGCCTAGTACCATTCAGTAAGTTTTAACAAATGCAAATGTCCATTCAACTCATACTCGCATCAAAATACAGAACATGTCCATCACCTCAGAATATTCTTTCGTGTCCATGCCCAGTTCATCTTGACACTGATGCCAACCCTGAGGCAACCACTCTTCTGCTTATTTCCACGATAGACGAGTTTTGCCTATTTGAGAACTTGCTATAAATGGAGCCGTGTAATAGGTCCTCAGTATGTTTCTGAGATCCCTGGTTAATTTCCTTTTTAGTTGTTGAATAGTACTGCACTGTATAAATATATCTTTGTTTATTCATTCATGTGGACCTGAGGGTTCTTTGCAGTTTTTTCCATTATGACAGTATCTGCTCTGAACATTCTTGTGTAGGTCTTTTATTCTTCTTCTTTTTAACATATGGGGAAATGCCTAAAGATAGAACTGTTGGATTTTCAGCACAAGTTTACTTGTATAAGAAACTGCCAGGCCTTTTCCCAAGGGGTTGTTCCATTCCCACCAAGAATGTATTCTCCACATCCTCACCAACACTTGGTGGAACCAGCCTTACTTTTAGCCATTCTGGTGCATGTCATGGAGACTCATACCTAAGGATGCTCTCACCAGCTTCTGACCATCAGAGCAAAACCTGCCTCTCACTAAGCATTCTCCCCCAAGTATTTACCTCAGAAGTTTGAGAAGAGGAGCTTAAATTTCAGTGGTTTGTTTCTGCTAAGGCCCTAATAGAGAAGAGGAATTCTATCTACTATCTGCCCACTTTTCCTCTATCTTGCTTAGAAAGAAAAGTTTAAAATGTCCTAACAGTCATCCAACTGGATCAAGTTGGCAAGTTCAAAGTTCTACTTTGTTTCACAATATATTTTGAAGAAAAAGATTCTCACTTCTAAATCTCAGACTTTCTCTCAGTTTATAGTGATATTTAGAAACTTCGATATTCTAGAGAAGAAAAATTCCCAATATTCAGGCTCAGTCTATTCTCCTTCGGGTTTCCCTAAGGACCATTCTTCAATTATCATGGCTACTCTATAAAAAGCAAGATTCGTGTCCCCTTTTACAGAAGGGGTAACTGTCTGTGAGCCCAGAGCCTTATGCATAAGGTTTTAGGACCCTCGCACAAGTGTTCCCACACATGCCTCTCCCCTTGCAGGCAGTTCCTCTTCGCAGACTCTGACGCATGATGCAGGGCTCTGGCAACACCCCCTGCCCTCTATCCACCTCGTGGGGACAATACACTTGTCTCCCTTAGCTACCCATCACCCCCAGGCCCATTCAAGCTCCAGCCTGCATCCTCTCTGCTCCCCCCTTTCTTCCAACTCTGCTCAGTTATCTCATAAAACTCTTGCTCTGTCTCTTATTTTCTTCCATATGGGAACTAAAAATGTATCCTAAGCTTGCCTGATGACTGCCAAAGCAGTGCTAGTGGCATAATAAAGTTGGACATAATGAAGAACCAAGGCCATCAACATCTAAAGCCCTGCAAGTACCAAGAGATCCCTTTTGCAATCTCCACAAAGGAACCTTCTACTTTCTCAACCCCTCTTAATTAAACTGGCTTTTCCTCAAGTACCGGAATTCTACATAAACAAAAAACTTTTGTCTTCACTCCTGGGTTTCTGTTTTAATGAACGGCATCACGGCAACATTGTTTCCTATTACTTTGGTTGCAAAGATACAGCATGTCAGTTAGGGTTTAAATGAAATTGCAACACTATGTCTACAAAAAATCATGTAGCAAATGCCAAACTGACTTAAACTTCTGGAATAAAATCAATTTCTAAATTAGGACTTGCTTTTTTTTTTCCCTATTCAGTTTTAAATATTTGTTACAAGAATTTCCTCTTTGGCATGTTTTCTCTGATATAGAAATATATAATGATACAATTGTACCATCCGCAACCATCCAGTTTTCTATGTAGTAGTTCTACCTAGAAAGTGTATATAATTACAATTCCATTTACAGATGAGGAAACTGAGATTCAGGAAAGTTTAATAACTCCTGGCTAGTAAGTGGCAGAGCCTGAATTCACACCTTAGTTTGTCAGCCTCCAGCTGATGCTTTCTTAGCCACCATATTACCCCCCCAGCAATTACCACCCAGATTAAAGCTTCCCAGCTTAGATTGGAATAGGTCATGACTGTGTGATTCACCTCTCCATCATTCTCTGTGGCTCCACCATGCTCGTCCCAAATAGTTACTCAGATCTCACAAACTTTCGGGAAGATAGGGGAAAACTGAAAAAAGCTCTAAAGGAAAAGCAGTAAATCCAGATCTTTAATAAACCCAGAGCTATTTTAAAAAACAAAGCTGTATCTAGCAAAGAGACCAGCTGTGTGATTAATAATCTGCACCTATGATACAGGTTAAATAGCTCTCATGTGGCCATGAGCATCAACACAGAATATGGCTTATGTACCTGCTGTCTTGTTATCCAGAGTGTTGGGTTTCCTTACTACCTTGCTCTAATGGTGTTAATACAGATTGACAAGATACCACTGAACAGAGACTTTGTGAGTTGCAACACAGATAAAGACTAAGACTGAGAGCCTGGCTTTGGCTATAGAAGCTCATGTTTTTTTTTCTACCAGCTTGGCTGGCTCCTCACCTGATGCTGACATGTGCAGCCCGAGCCCATTGACTCCTTGAGCCTACCACATTGTTAGCAACTTTATTCTTATTTCACTAAGACTCTGGTCCCTGGGGTAGACAGGCTCACTTGCCCTCCATGCTACCCTTTCTTGTTTACCTTCTGGACTTGAAAGGCCGGAAATCCAACAACATTTTTCAGACTCTCTTGCAGCTACAATTCCAGATATGAATTAGGTGCCTCTGGTTGCATGTACTTGCATGAGATCCAGAAGGCAGAAGGGAGGCAGAAACCATCTTCCTGTCCCCTTTTAAGCTATTTTTGCTGACATTCATTAAAGCTGAGCTAATTTTGAGCAGCATTATTCCAATGCTCTGTCTCTAACTTCTTGGGTCCTGACCAGCAGTTGGGGCTGTTTCCAGCAGCAGCATTCTTATTCTGGCTTTCTGGACCCAGGACTAGAGGAGGGCCTTGAGCCCCTCCTTCTGGGAGTGATCTCCAAAGTGCTAGCTCTCCTGCTAAGTCAGGCTCATATTGCCTCAGATCCTCTTCCACTTCCTCCTCTGTCAGCACCATAACTGCTAACATTTCTCTATGCTCACCGTGTGTTAGGCACTAGGTTATATGCTTTAGAGAGATCATTTTATTTCACCCTCGCCCCCCAGAGAAAAACCCATAAGGAAAGTATTACGAACATCCCTTTTGTTCCAGATGAATCTACTGAGATTCAGAATAGAGAGTTAAATTGTACTGGATCAGAGCGAAGCCAATGGGTAAGTGGGTAGAGCTGGACTTTGACCCGGGATGTGCCTCACTTCAAAACCTGCACTCTGCCTCTTTGAAGGTATTTGCAGGCCTGGAACCTCTTAGCAGATTTTAATTGCCCCTACACATTATGTTGCTGGAGAGACATCATTCTTTTTCCTTTTAACCATATACAAGTAGAGGCCAGCCTATTTTGCATGGAGCTATATGTAGATATTGAAGAAGACTTCAACCTAATTAGATAGAAAGGCATTTAAAATATTCTGAGGTGTCACTTTGTAAAAACAAGGCAAAGTCATACCGAGGTCATGTCTTGAAAAAAGTAAAAGAATTAAGAATTAAGAATTAAGACCAAAGCCAGCTCGGCCTTCTGGAAGGCCCAGAGCCGGGGTTACAGGCGCGCACTTACCAGGAGCTCTATTAACAGCGAGGTTTCGGAAATGGCTGCCTTTGATCATTTCCACAGATAATCGGCCCGTTGTGGCGTTGTAGGTCAGCCCCACCAGCAGCTCTGGCGCCCCTCCATGAGACAGCGACTGCGTGGAGGAAGCACTATCACTGTGAGAAACTGCAGATGGGCTGAGCGGAGATTCTCCACTCTGGAGGGGAGGAACAACAAAGAGTCCATTGGCCCACGCTGTGCTGCTCTCTTACAGAAAGCCGGTATTATGTTTGGTGAAATTGCGGCCCGATCCCAACCGCTGCCAAAGATTACTAAGGGCGCACTTGGTGTGAATGATAATGGGCCTGGGGAGTGCGGTCATGGATGAGACGCCCTGCATTATTCGCTGACACACTTGCTCTGAGAGCTGTCCCCATTCAACATTTCCTCTCTCAAGACGAAATGGACAAAGATATTATTACTCGTGTAAATCAAACCCTCTCAGATTCAGGAAGAGCTAATAATACATTTAATATAGACCCACATTCCCTCCTGTGTCATTTGTGCTCAAATGTTTCTATGGAACCCATCCACTCCAGGCATGAGTTTTGCTTCTGTTCTCCGCAGCTTCTTGATGAATGCAGCAATACAGGAGGCACTTTGTCTTCGCTAGAAGAGAAATGACCGTGACCATCTACCACCACATAGGACATTTGGCCCCTAGTTCTGCTTCCTGAGGTTGTCAGGAATACGCCAGATGCTACATCTCCCCCCTTCCCCCCACCATGAGGAAATGAATTACATTGAAAATGAACACTTTTATGACTGGTAAAAAAGTCCATGCATGGACTGTGGATCTCAGAGACCTCGCCAGCATGAGGTGAGCCTAGAAGATGATGCTTTCTGTTGCTTCTTCAAAGTGCCCACCTTTCTACACCAGACACATTGGGAGGAGGAGAGCAAAGTAAGTCAGGATGTTGACCCTCACTCAAGAAGCATAGTGGGCATTGGCCCTGGGGGGTAAGACAGTCTACCTCTCAGAACCACCACCTCCTCCACCAGAAACAAGTGCATCGAACTTAGCTCAAACTGTCTCCTTGACATCTGAAATCACTCCCTAAAGCTTGTTAGCAGAAACCCCACAAAAGGACATCTGGGTGGCTTAGTTGGGGAAGCGCCTGTCTTCAGCTCAGGTCATGATCCTGGGGTCCTGGGATAGAGCCCCATATTGGTCTCCCTGCTCAGCGGAAAGCCTGCCTCTCCCTCTGCCTGCTGCTCCCCTTGCTTGTGAGCTCTCTCTTTCTCTCTCTCTCTCTGAAAAATAAATAAATAAAATCTTAAAAAAAAAAAAAAAGCCCACAAAATAAACACACTAAAAGGAATTAAATATTCTTCACATCTGTAGGAAAAAACCCTGCTTACCCAGCCATGGTAGAGCCCTGGGCTGTCAAGAATAGGCAAACTATATGGAGAGCTGGTTTGGATAGGTGCCAGATAGGCCCCACTGTCTAGGTGATGACAATCCCGCAGTGACATATTTGCACAGTTTGGGGTAAAGATCAGCCCTCCCCTCTGTTTCTACAGAAGCATCTACCAAGGCACCTATCACTACAGAGTCTGCCTCCCCCATCACATTTTGAATCCCTATAAATCACTCCATCCAGTGCAAAGCCCAAAGCCTGGCATATAATTATGATCAACCGCTAACTGGTCAAGAATTTTCACCCTCAGAGTTCTTTCACACTGGCTCATCTCCCCACTCAACTCTGTCTCTAGGACAGGGCCTGGCACAGAGAAATGGAAGTGTGACCCTACCTATTCCTAGGCCTTATAGTGCAGGATTCCTTCTGACCTCCTCTGGCTTCTGTTTTCCACGATTTCATGTATATTTTACTCAGAGCTTAAGAAAAAAGAGGGATTGAAGGAGAAATGAGACATGATCTGGATTATGTTTTTGTTTGGGGCTTTTATTAGATTTTATTTATTTACTTTAGAGAGAGGTAGAGAGCACAAGAAGATAGAGCCAATAGGATTTCAGGTTGACCTAAACAACTAAAAGGCTGAAATTGCCTTTAGCCAGTTGGGAATGCTGCAGGTAGAACAGATTTAGGGAGACAAGTCTGGAGATATTAATTTTGAGGTATCTATTTAAAATTTAAGTGGCTGGATCTCCCATAACTACCTTCCATAACTATTTCCTGGTTCTTTTCCTCCCCTGAGACAGGACAAGCTCCTTCCTACTTCTCGATGCCTGCATGTGCCATTCCCTCCTCCTAGAATCCTTGCTTATCCACATACCACAGCCTTGATCCCTTGATTCATGGAGTTCTGTGTTTTATTACCACTTTAGAGACACATTCTCTGACCCTTCTAAACCAACAGCAGCCTCTATCACTCTCTCTGCCCTCGCAAACCCTGGTTTGCTCTTGTGCCCTTTCTCCACCGGCCGTTTGCTCTTGAGAGTGGAGGCACCACCCTTTTTGTTCTTTCCTACGTGCCCTCTGCCTGTACAGTACCTGACAGAGCAGGCATTGAGTAAACGTTTTTGAGTGGATGACTGATTGGCCCAGTAGCCGAAGACAGATACCTGATCTTTTCACATGGTTTTTAAAAAGGAGGCCCTCATACTAAATGACATTTAACCCCCAGCAATAGTGGGATGTCCACCTTGGAGACAGACAAGCTGCGCTGTCCTTCCTCAAAACCCCAGCAGGGATGCAGAGGATAAGGCACATGGGAGGAGCCCGGTCATGTAAATGGAAGGTCTTGGGGGTGGCTGGAGATCAGGGCTGCAGCTATAGCCGACTCGGACACACACGTTAAGGAGCTGCCCTTGGAAGTCCCATCTCCTAGGCTCATCATAATGCATAGGAAAGGTGGGGCAAGAGGGACAGAGTCAGGTCCTAGGGCAGTTAATCAGCAGGCTAAGCCCTTCCCCCCCACTTGCTGTCATTTCCAGAAAAGGACAGGGAATACATCCATCGGCTTATAGGGAAGATGGACACGAAGAAAAAAACCACTGTACCGTGAAGTGCAAATCATGGCTTATAAGGATGAGGAGAGCCAAATGGAAAATTAAATTAAGGTGTTTGAATTCACAGGCTGAATGTACTAAATCAAGGGCTGACAATTCCAGATCTTTGAACATACCCGTATCATTAGCAGCACCATTTAACATACTCACACTGATATTACTTCTTGGCTCCAGAACCAGAGTCACTTTCATTTCCCCTTCTGGGTGCAGGTGGCTGAGATGGAATAACCTCTCCCCCATCATTCTCTCACGGGTCATCTTGCGGGCAGCATACAGACGGAAGCGGATAGCGCAGGCAGCCACATCTCTGGGCTCCAGCTTGATGAAGGTGACCTTCTCCTTGAAGACAGGGTTGGGGCCTCTCTGTATGCTTGTCCTGCCCCTCTGCTTCTTACTGGGCAGCAGCACTACGTGAACTTGCCAGGAGTTGACACCACTTCGGTCCTTATCTGGGAGGCCCTGTGCTCTCACAATGGTCACTGTGAGCTTCTGGCAGGAAGCTCTATATTCAAAGATGACATCCAGGTCACCACATTTTGAGATGGGCTCCAAGACCCCCGTTGGCACCTGAAAATTGGCCCCATCCTGTTCCTGTTGCAGATAGAGGAAGAGATTAGGAATGGAAATGATAATGCCCAAATACCCTTTGGTGAGATGGTGCCCCTCTATGCTCCTTCGAAACCCTGTAATTTTTGACCATTGGCACATATCCCTGTACAATAGAAGGGTCTGTTTACGGGTCTATGTCCACTTGGACTGGGAATTCTTTAGGGACACAGCTCTGGCACATGGTGAGCCTTCATGAATGTTTTTGGGATGGATGAAGAAAGCTTTTATAATTTGCCAAGTGTTTTAATATACACTGACTCTCCAAAAGCACAACTGACCACTATCATTGAAACTGAGATACTAAGTCTAAAATTAGTCAACTCTGCAACTGCCAAGAAATAACTTTTTCTGGAGTCCCCAGGAGAAATGGTTGAGTCTGGGCCTGTGCTCCAAGGGCCAGGACTTCCTGCAGCTAAGAATCCTAATGGGGCTCATGGACAGGTGATCCTTCGGTAGATTTTCAAGCTACATGGGAGAAAAGGTTTAGGGTAGAGCTTCTTGAATGTTCGTGTGGACTTGAGTCACTCAGAGTTTCTGATTCCGTAGGACTGGGGTGGGGCCTGAGACTGTTCATTTCTCAGGTCATGAGGATGTCACAGCTGGCCTCAAACCACACTTTGAGTACTAAGGTTTTAGGGGGACACTTGCAGCAGTCACTTAGCAAAGAGCAACACTGGATGCAGAGGCAGAACCTCTGGGTTGGAATCATGACTCTACCATCACTATCTTCTTGGTTCTGGCCAAAGAGGCCACCATCTCTGTGCTCTAGCTGCAAACTGAGCATTAAGATGCCTACTTGATGGCGTGTGGTGGTGAGGTTTTACGAGATATGGGAAAAGACCTGGCACAGACCAGACTCCATCAATATCGACTCCCATCCATGGACTGATGTTCCCTGTTTTCAAACATGAGCCCCTCATTATGAAATAGCACCTTTAGACAACAATTCACCCACAGCCACTCAGATC
This sequence comes from Procyon lotor, assembly GCA_028646535.1. Taxonomy (NCBI): domain Eukaryota; kingdom Metazoa; phylum Chordata; class Mammalia; order Carnivora; family Procyonidae; genus Procyon; species Procyon lotor. The sequence goes on along the minus strand of CM053609.1, from coordinate 88,993,348 downwards.
TGATGGTCTCACTGAGAAAGCCGAGACGACCTGCATTACAACGGTGGAGTCTCTCCAACAAACCACAAAGAATGTCAACATAATTTTATTTTTTTTCTGTGAAGGCATGTTTCTTTCTCATAACTAAACTTTGACCTGAATCTCGTTGTAAATTGGAATCCATTCTCATTTATGTAATTGAACACCAGACTTTGCTAATTTAAAGACTATTTTAAAATATTTAATAAAGCACCTCAAAAATGTGCATTCGTCAACAAGGCTTTCCCTGCAGAATTGAGGTGAAAGTGCATGGTTCTCTGGAGTGAGACATCCTTGAGGACCCCAGGTTTACCACTTCCTCCCCCAGGGTACTGGCCGAGATATCTAATCCTTTCCCCTCTCGGTTTTCTTCAACAGTAAAACAGGGATGAAAACTACTTATAGGGTTGTTGTGAAAATGAAAGGACCTGACACACGGGAGAGACGGAATAAATGCCTTCTCTTTTTAAAATTCACATTAGTCTACTGAGAAAATTTAGGCTTCTTGCAAAATAAGGGAAGCTCCTTATATTCTTTCCTCAGCATGCATTCATGTGAGAGTGTTTCTATTCAGAGGTACTTAGTTTCAAGTGATAAAAGTGGTTGCTATAGAGACTTCTGAATACAACTGACTAGTGTAGATATAATATTAGAAGCAAGTCTCCAAGGAGTTAGACTAGCTCAGAAATCAAGTCACAGTCTTCTGTTAAAACTCCCATCTATTTTAGCCTACTCTTGATCATCTCTATATTGCTTGCTGGATCAGAGGTAATGATAGCCAACATCCACTAAGGCCTCTCTTGTGCGAGGGATCATACTAAATCCTTTACAAACTGCAAAAGCCCACTGTGGTGCATTTTAGACCTTCTTGGCCTCACCTTTCATTATGTCTCCTCCTATAGGCGCAGCCTGTCGGGCTCTAAGTAGCTTTGGCCTGATACAGCCGAAGGAGGTCTCAACTCCCACCCACTCTCAACTCCCACCACAGGCCTCTTTGTTGATGTTAAGGCTTGGAAAGTTACAGAATCCTGGCTGCCATTCATGTATATAAAGTCCAGCATGTGCCTAAGGTTAATGCCCCATGCAGTAAACTTGTCTTCCCTTGGACAGGTGTCCCGAGATCAGTTAATACAACTTCTTACGGCATGGTCCCACAAGACCAAGTCACACGTAGTGGTGGCCGACTTGATTACACATTCTCATGTGGTTCTCCCTTCTTCCCTGCCTCCCTCCCTCCTTGTCCCTCACTCTTGTTCCCAGGGATTGTATATCCTCACACTGCAGGCTCTGCTTTTTGGGAAATCTAACCAAAAATTATTATCTTTTTAAATATTCACATTAACCTAACAAGGTAGGAATTTTAATATCTTCATTTTATGGGGGAGGAAATTTGAGATTCAGAAACTCACTCCCTGCCCCCAACATCGTATGCCTCCACCAGGATGATGCAGGACTTACCAGCATTTAATGCTCAAAATCCCAAACCTTACGAACTGCGATGTCTCCCTTCTTCTCCCCAAGCCTCTCCCCGCAGCTATTTATATTTGTAGTAAACGTGTGGGGTGAGGCGGGAGTAAGATGAAAGATGGAAATGCATACTACTTTGAATTTCACATCCTTTTAAGTCCCTGCTCTTAATGATAGTTAATAGTTCCCAGTTTTGTCAGCAACTTCAAGGCAAGGCAAAATTTTCGGGTCAGTCTCTCTCCACTTATCCATCAGGCTAGTTATTCAAACAAAGACTCACTCCATCTGCAGGTCCGAGGGAGGTCATTTAGAGGTCTCCGAAACAACTCTCCTCAGAACCCTGCAGAAGACAGAGCTGCAGGCCACAGCCAGGCTCTGAACAGGGCCCAGGCAAACTGTAGCACAGGGAAGCTGGGCTCTGTGACCCCTTCCTGGGTTGATCTGAAACACAGATTTGGGAAGGCTGGCATTTTCATAGCCATTAATTATTTCAACACACATTACCTATCACCAGGCTCTCCTCACGCGGGTACTGTTAATACCACTAATCCATCTGACCTTCCTGCAAGGTAAAAAAAAATCTCTTCATTTTTATCCCCATTTGGCAGATTTTAATTAACTTCTCAAGGCCGACCAGTTAATCAGTAGAAAGCAGAGATGAAATGTGGGACACCTGCCTCCCTGCGTGCTCACAATCGCCAGCCGCCCTCCCATTGTCTGCACTGCCAAGCCTTGGGTCTGCAGGAAAAAGCCGACGGCCTTTTCCAGAAGAGAAGAGCAGTGTCCAAAAATCCATCAGCCTAGCCAGTAGTCACACTGCATGGCTGGTTTCCTTCTGAGACAAAATGAATGATTCTTTTAGTTCCAATATCTCGACTGTTTTTTAAGATGGGAATACTTGTGCCCCATTGTCAAAACCCTTGTAGGTTTAAAGATTTTTCTATCAGATTGAAAGCCTTCCTGTTTCAGTGAGATAGTGTTGATGTCATCTGTGTGGCCCCAAGTAAACAGACCTGCGATATGTTCCCAGTGCCAGATGCACAGGGGGCATTGTTCTTAATACAGCCAAGAGGCAAATCAGGCAATTCTTAAAAGGCAAGCTAAGCCTGCAAAGCAGGCAGTTACAGGAACTGCCTCCGAGCTGCATCTGAGGTTCTACTGTAGGAGCACCAAATTACAGTTTTTGTCTCAAAATAGATAGGAGGTTGAATGGAGCACACAGAGAGTCTGGGAACATTTAGTGCTCTCAAAACCGAGTCTTCTATGAAAGCTCCATGAGTCAGACAGGAGGTTACCCGAAGAAAGCAGTCCCAAGCCTAAGGGAGGTTATCAAGGGCACAGAGCAACAAGAGGCAGGTAAACAGTTTTTGTTTTGTTTTTGTGGTGAGAGAGCCAGAAAGAATATTTTTAAATGTTAAATGCCATTGTGTGGGATTTGATAGGACTTCTTAGCAGTAAGCCAACTGGGAAGCAGAATTTAAACAACAACAACAACAACTTATAAGGTTAATAGGTTTGGGTGTCTCTATATGCAGGGCTGCTCTCGACAAGCCACAAACCACGTACCTGAGTTACTGTTTCTCGTCCTCAGAGGTAACACCAACACACGGGCACACCCCCGCCCACATGTGTACACCTCCTTCTCCTCTCTCTATGCATCCCAGTGCATTAGCAATAAGGGTTTGGACCATGATTTTCTGTGATTATTTTTTCTTCTCTTCAAGGAGCATTTGGAATGTATGACAGTCTAGGTCATAATAAGAGATTCCACCTGTTTATTTTCCCAGGCAGCCTGATGCTAGCAAAATCCATTCACTTTTCTCTTTCCTCTTGCCCCAAAAATTATATTAATATTTTATATTTATATATTACATATTTCAAAAAATTTCAAAGTAGGCATTAGACATTATTATTTGACATCTCCTAATGTCATAGAGTCATAATAAAGAGGTCTAGCTAATAAAGAATAACCAAAAATGCCCATTAGATAACATAATGTTGGCAAATCTTTATCACAGAGCCTGGCACATAGTAATTGCTCAATAAATTATAGTGTCTCTAATAATCACCTCCAATCATACCTCTGGGCTGTGAGGCATATTCTGGAGTAAGTTTTAAATAAGAAATAAGTTTAGAAAGAACATCTTTTTTTTTTAAGATTTTATATATTTATTTGGCAGAGAGAGACACAGTGAGAGAGAGAGCACAAACAATGGGAGTGGGAGACAGAGAAACAGGCTTCAGCCTGATGCAGGGCTGATCCCAGGACCCTGGGGCCATGACCCGAGCTGAAGGCAGATGCTTAACGACTGAGGCACCCAGGTGCCCCGAAGCATCTTTTATCAGAGATTTATTCCAAAAACCAATGCCAATGGCCAGAGGGTCATCACAACTAATGTCATCTCCTAGATCTTGAATTCAATTCAAATCCAACAAATTTACAGCAAGAGCTTCATCATGATATCTTGCATTGTTTCATTTGGAGGGCCACTGTATTTTAGTTTAATTTTCAAATAATTCTTTTATTCAAGTAATTGTAACTCAAGATTCGGGGCAAATAAAAATAGACTCCACTTAATTGAAACCACGAAGGAAATAAACCAGTCTTCCCTTAAGAACTAAAAACTCTTTTATATAAAGAAGTGTAATTGTTGCTGGGTCCATTCCACCACCACTCTTTTCCCCCCATTTTGATAGAAATTTATTTATGATTCTTCTATTGTGTACTCCCTTTTATTGGTACACATAGGGGCTGTGACTTGGTCATCTGAAAAAAATTTATTTCAAATAAAGGCTCTTTAGGTCTTTGTTTTTCAAGGCGATGTTTCCTTTTCAGAGAAATTTTTTTCTTGAGGCATGGAGAGCAAGAGGAAAGCAAGAACTCACCAGAGAGAGCACACAACACTCAAGTAAAAAAAAAAAAAAAATGGAAAACATAACTTGCCTCTGGGCTCCACATGGAGGAGCTGTCTGTAGCGTAGGAATCTTCAAACCCCCGGTTATTAAAGGCTGTCTCCAATTCCAAGCTGCCTTCTGTAGACTGGCGACTGGGGCTGCAAGGCACATTGGTCTCTTGGGGAGACGCACCATGGTGCCTGGTGTTCCCCACTTCACATGGGGACTGTGAATGGGCAGAAACAGGATCATCTTCACCGTAGGACAGATTCTCAGAATAATTCAGCTGGCTGGCTCCATCCAAATCTAAATTTGCAATAAGGAAACTATTTCAAATGTACTATTACTTTCCACCTTTTTACCAGAGAAATTGAGTAGTAACAACAACACACATCAAGACCTCAAAAGCAAAATCGTCAAATAACACCTGCAGAAACATAATTGCATCTATGTGGTGGATACTGTTGGTCTATATAACCAAAAAGACCATTAGTTCATTACATGGGATATAAGAAGGTTTAATACTTTCTAATAATATGAATATGAAGGATGTGTGCTAATGTTAAAAGGATAAAATAAACGTATTAGCATTTTGTTGGAACTAATGATCACAAGATCTTGGGGATAGACCTAGAAAGCAAGAGCAACAATCTACAGAGATCATATTGTATCCTGACTCTACCATTTTTCTTTCTCTCTTCCATTTTCATCATCTTAACCTCTTCTTGGAAGGCTTCGGTGGTTCTCTCAAGTAATAAGTTCTCTGCTTGATCAATGAAAGGAACACTGGACTTGGATTCAGATGATCTGGATTTAAATCCTACCTCTGCATTAAGAATTTACACAATATTTGAACTGTCCAAACTTTTGTTTCCTTATTGATAAAATGATGATAAAAGCCATTAGAGAATCATTGTGAAAACATGAAATAATAGCCCCCTAGCAGTCACCAGGTTTTCCATAAATACTAGCCTGACTTGCTTGTCTGGCCCAAACTTGCCACATCCAACCCAGTAAACCACATTTTCTACTGCTTCCCACATCACCATCACCTGTGGTCTCATGGGCTGATGAAAACACTAGTTGTGTATTTCTGTCCACTATGGTCCTGAAACCGCCTCTCCTGCCCTCCCCTTCTTGTCCAGCGAAAGCCCAACAACTCCTAAATCTTCCCTGACTTCTTAGACTCAGCATTTATCTCTGACCTTTGTGTTATTCTATCTTCTCTGTCAGCACGCCTTCACCTATGCATCTCCTTCCTCTCCTTTAAAGTTTAGGTTACCCTCAGACAGTAAAGGAAAAATGGGCAGGGTCTTCCCAAGCAATAGCTTTCACCCTGACTTTCCACCCACATCCAGAAAGTAGCCAAGGATGTATTCTCTCTTTGGTCTCCAGGATAGGAGAATATTAGAGATACAGACAGGACGAGTGAGTGGGATGACAAAGTATAGATCATGAATTCAGCTCTTATTGACACTGTATGGTAGCAACTGTTTCTACTGTTGGTCTTAAAGGCTCAGCCACAACATAAACTCCTTGGAGGTACTAAGCCACATATCTATGCTTCCTTGTCTTTAGCCACCACTGGGTTTCATGAAACTCTCCCATAACTTTCAAGGCTGGGCAGGTTAACAAATATTTGAAGCAGCCAGGTGTGTGTCTATATGGAGTAGTGGCAACAGTGGTTTACCAGACAGTTTATGACCCACCTGCAATAACCATGCAAACTTAAGAAATATATTATCATCCTATGCAGACTATATAAAAGCATATTTAGGCAGACTTGGTACTCAGAGCACAACTTCAGACTCCTGATTTGGGATTTTGCAAAACCATGGCAATCCACCAAGAAGTTCCCCTAACTGCCTTATTATTCTTAATGATTCAGTTCAGGCCCCTTGGAAATACTTTCGTAGGACACCATAACATTTTTACATTCACACACTCAGTTATTTGGCAAACACACTTTAAAAAGGCCACAGAAAATGATAGAATGAGGGATATTCCATATGCAAAACCCTACAACATAAAGCAGAATTTTCTTCTCAGGCTCTAATTAGCACATCCATTCCTCATATACATGAACACTAAAATGTCCTATTAAACAGTGGGTCATCCATCAATGTGTGCAGCACCCAGCAGGATTTCAGCACAAAATCTAACTTTGCCAAGAAATTACCCCCATAAAATTGTCTCATGACTTTAACTCCTACGGTGATAATACCTAGATCAGTAATAAGGGAATTTTCAAAAGCTACATTAAGCCTTGAAAAGCTATTCATAACTGAAAAACATAAGAACTATATTAATGTAACAAACCATTTTCCTTGACAGACAAGCAAGGAATGAATTAGAAAAGCAAAGCTGGGGTACAAGTCACGAGGCAGAGGAAAAAGAAAGGGGATTTACCATTACATAAAGCAATCTTCCCGTCCTTTAAGTTAAAGAAGATTGTGTCACCTTAAACACATACAGAAAAGTAATTGCCTGTTGCCAGAGAAATGTATCCTAGCTTCTTAGAAATTATAGGCCATAATTATGTCACACAAACCGTATTTATTTTAACAGAAAGATTTTTGCACTTTTTAGTCCGTATCCCTCATTGACATGGTATAACTCTATTATCCAGTTTATTTTACACTCCCAAACACTTCCTCCCACCACCACCCACACACGAATACTTTTGCCCACCATCTACAACAGTTAGTTTTTTTTTTTTTTAAAGATTTTATTTATTTGACAGAGAGAAACACAGCGAAAGAGGGAACACAAGCAGAGGGAATGGTAGCGGGAGAAGCAGGCCTCCTGCAGAGCAGAGAGCCCTATGCGGGGCCCCTGGGATCTGACCTGGGCTGAAGGCAGCCGCCTAATGACTGAGCCACCCAGGCGCCCCTACAACGGTTAGTTTTATGTGTCACCATCTACAATGGTCAGTTTTATATGTCAACTTGGCGAAGCTATAAGCCTCAATTAATCAATCAAACACTAACTGAGGAAATACTGTGGAGGTATTTTGTAGATGTGCCTAAAGCCCTTAGCATTTGACTTCAAGTAAAAGAGAGTATCCTATGTAATTAGTCCATTGAAAAAGCCTTAAAAGGAGAACTGAGGCATTCCTGGACACAAAGAAGTTTCACCTATGGATTTCAGAGCTCTATGTTCCTGTTTCCTAGCCAGCTCCAGCAACAGCATAGGCCAATTCTTTGCAATAAATCTCTTGATATATAATATATATATATTGAGATATAATATATATATTATTTATATATATAAATATCAATAAATCTCTTGAGATATTATATATAGAGATATAATATATATATCATTTATATATAAATGTCAATAAATCTCTTGCTATATTATATATATATATATATATATATATATATATATATATCACTCTGATATCACCTTTAAAAAAATTTTTTTAAAGTAAACTTTACCCTAACATGGGACTCAAACTCATGACCCCAAGATCAAGAGTTGCATGCTCTACCAACTAAGCCAGCCAGGCACCCCAATGCCACCTTGATACATATAAAATCCTAATTGATACCCCATTCCAAACAAAACCGAGCACGGATTCCAGGGATAGTTGAGCTGTTTTCAATGATATCAGGAATGCAATGTCTAGTTTTTATGAAACATTCTAAGAACTACAGATTTCATAAGCAAAAATAAGGCTTTGTTCACAACCAATTAGATAAACAAACAAACAAATAAATAAATAAATGCCCCAATAAGTGGACTACTCTTCTGCAGCTCACTTTTCAGACCTAAAGACTAGCTATGCAGCTTCTGATCTGGATCACTTAACACAAACCCTCTTTGACGTTACTGGGGATGCAGAGATAGTTAATGCACAGCTATGCTACATCAGACAAATGAGACAAGAGAGAACTTGCCAGGGATATGAAGATACCATTTGCTTGGTTCTAATAACCCCACTCCATCTAGAATGAAGGATCTCACTTGATGAAACATGAGACAACCTACCAAAAACTCATTCATGGTTCAGATTTTATGTGGATTTGGACCTTTACTTTCACTGGTTCAACATTTTGAAAGCATTTTGAAAGTGGAAGAATTGTCTATAATTAAATTTTATCTTAGAAAATCATATTTTTAAAATTTAATTTAATTTTTTTCAGTGTTCCAAGATTCATTGTTCATGCATCACACCCAGTGCTCCATGCAATATGTGCCCTCCTCAATACAATCATATTTAACGTAGAGTGCGAAAAAAAGCTAAGTAGGTGGAGGACAGGCAAAAAAAAAAAACCCCACAGCTCCTCTCTGGGGTGCATGCTTAATCTCTTCCTTATTCTTTACTGCTGAAAACAAATTCACAAACCTAAAGATGAATAAAAAGAAATGACACAGAACAAAAAAAAAATCACACAGTAAAAATGACATTAACATTTTCATGGCATTTGATAACCTAAAATTTAGCACACAGTTATCCTCTCCTATGAAAATCCTGCTGATTTTCTTCAAAATCTATAGGTAATTTATCCAGTGCTGTGTGCTTTTTCCTCCCTCCAATAGAGAAAGAAATGTGATCCTTCCTGTAATTCTCTAACAAGTTTTTCAGAACCACCAGTTATGAATAAAGTTATTGCTAATTCCAGAAGGGGTGAGGGTTAGAATGGTTATCAGAACTCTCGGAACACGGGTCCTTTGTATAAATCAGAAACTAGACATTTGGGCTTTGGGGGAATGGGGCCATTAGCTTTAGAATGCAGCAAGCTGCTCCTAGGGAATCAACTGCCATTAACTTTCATTAGCTAACATTTGCCCTCGCAGTGGAGAGGGAAGAACACTGTGATGGAACACCAGTGAAAGAGAAAACAGGAGAGTGGTGAGTGAATGACAGAGGTCAGTAGCTACTGATACAATATGGTGGTCACTTAGCTTGGGCTAACAGGAACAGCAATAAAATATGCTATGCTGGCCCATATCAATAAGTACTATTACATGACAGAGAGCAAGTTATTGCATACCTGCTGACAAATAAATAGGGTTCTTTCTGTATATTCTCCTTCTTCAAATTTTTATTTTATTCTTTTTCAGGCTGCCTCATCCACCTCGTCAAGCCAGACATTTCTTATCTGTTATCTTCTCTCAATCTTGGACTCTCCTTTTTCTCTTTCTATTGCTAGGTGTTGCCAAATTTGGAAGACCTACAACTATGCTCCCATTGGTTTGACTGACCACATGTCCAAAGGAAAGAAGGAAAAGATCAGAGAGCTCAGGTCACTTACCAGGTCACTAAAACGGGCGGTGTGACATTTCTTCTAGCTTTCTAGCTAATACGATTGACGGACCCCTCCCTGTTTCAATATCCTGTGCCTACTCAGGGTTCTGGGCATAAAAGAGTCAGAGAGATGCCTAACCTTCACTGGGGAAAGCACTAAGAAATATTTCACTGTTCTTTTTCCAGGTTATTTTGTGTGAGTGGTGTGGAGGGAGGACCCTTAACAAGGCCTACCTGCCATAATGAGCCACAAGCTGTGTTTATTCTACCTCAGAGTATTTCACCTCCCCACTGGGGAAGGTATTCAGTCTGAAGACGCTGGTGGCAGAAGACCTTGCTCTTGCTCAGCAAGCAATTCTCCTGTGGGGCAAAGGATAGAGGTGGAGGGGGGGACAGAAACTATAGGAAATGAGGGCAGATGTGCAGGGGGTGCACTGTTTGAAAAGGGTTATTCAACGTTACTGTAATATATGTTTTTATTTGAAAGATAAAACATGCCTGTGGCTTTAATAATATGAACCATTAAAAGAAAGATTTCAAAAATTGTCTGAGGCTACATAGATAGATAAAAAATAGTTTCTGATTCCAAGTGAGAGAAAAGGCACAAAATCTCAATGGCAGCAAACGGGTATGTGAAATGTTTATGTTTATCAAAGGAGATTAAGATTTTATAAAGCTTAATAAATACCACACTAATTCTAGCCATTGGTGTTCAAAATAAACAAAATGATAACCTGTAAGGAAGGAAGGGGTTCCACAAATCAGGGGTCAAGATTTTGGGACTTCTTATCCATTCCTTCTCCCAGTTCCTGCACGAGAACCCCTCTGCAAGGTCTGAAAGAAAACCCTTTATCTTGTTCCAGCCTCTAGTTCTTGCCCCATTTTCTTTTTCTCTCTGGACTCTCAGATACAAGGATAGTGATTGACTCAAAGGTGTTCTTACCATTGTCCATCCCTGCTCTAGAAAAAGAAAGTGTTTCATGCAAAGAATACCTTCACAGGCAGACACTTCTGTGTTGTCCTCCTCATGGGTAGAGAGCAGGTGGCTGAATTTTGATTTCTGCTCCAATCCCACCTGCTTTCTCTTCTCAGATGCTTCTGAATGGAAACTCTGGGACCGGGACACAGAAATCTCAAATTGCTTGATCACCTCTTCATCACTGTCAGAAGATGTGCATGGCTCTTCATCATCTCCAAGGCTGTTAACTGGGAGCAAACAAGAGCCATGAGTCTCATGTGGGGCTAACAAGAAAGATCGATAAGCCAGAGAAATAGAAGAACATGGAAGAACATGAATGATTAGTCTGGATAAAGCAGGCCCAACCCAGATGGAAAGATTTTAAAGGATTTTTTTGAAACACAAATTTGAGTCCACAGGAATGAAACAGGAAAAGAAAGCTTATGTGGGCAAGTAGAGATGTATAGCTGGAACCCAGGAGGAACCATCAGGACACCCCTAATTCACATAATAAGACCTTTTGTTGAGCAGGGCGGCCCTGCTGATTTGTTGTGTGGCTGACATGTGCTTATAACTGGGAACAGGACATAGGACAATGACAGAAAATATGCTCTTAGCCTCATCTCTGTTATTAAAACACAAAGAGCCAAGCCCCACTCCAGAGAAGGCATAGTTGAAACTGAGAACTTCCAAAAGTGTCCTAGTTTTGAAGAGACACCCACAGTAGTGTATGCAATTTAAACAAAACAAAACTAATTTATATTATAATGTTCTGATCCCTTTCTCAGCACCAACAACCCAACCCAAACACCTTTTGAATTATTTGTACCACTTTCCCCATAGCAGCTCACTGGCCCTTCCAGTTTCTCCAACAAGCCAAGATGGTTCTTCCCTTTGAGTTCTTTGCCTTTGTTGTTCCTTCTGCCTGGAACCCTCCTGCCCCTGGTGTTTTCCCGGCTGGTTCCTTTCATCACTGAGGTGTCAGCGGCGTGATCACTTCATCCTAAGCTCTTCCTCATTGTTCCACCTTAAACAATTTTCTTCAAAACACTTCTATTCCTCTCTCCTTCCCCCATGACTTCCACGAAAATAAAGACATCACCTGCTTTGTTATCTGATGTCTCTCCCTAATGTAAAACAGTGCCTGTTGCATAGTAAGTACTTAACAAATGTTTATTAAATCTTGAAGAAACTAATGAAGATCCATTGTTTTCTCCCAAGCCTGACCACCCCTCACCCTCCCCACCAATACATACTCACCTAGGGTTCCCTGTGCCTGAAATGTTTTCCCCCAAGGCCTGTCTAGACTAGTCAAGAATCTACCTTATCATCAGGACTCAGCATAGACATCACTTCAAGAGAGCCTTCACTGACCCCTTAACTCTCGTGCAGGGCTTTTTCCATGAGCTGTAAAATAGCTCTCAGCCCTGCCCTATCAGTGTTCCCTCCAGCTCTGTGACAGATTTACCTATTTAATTTCCAACCATTCCACCTAACCTGTGTACATCAGGAGAGTCAGAGAAGCAGAGCGGACCACCCACTTTCACATCCCTCCGGGCCCTATCTCCATGCCAGGCACATAGCAAGCTACTCTAAATATTTGCTGAAAGTAAATTGGAAATGATAAATAATGGGGATTTTTTTTTTCTCAGAGCAAGTGAGTGAGAGAGAATTGGAAAAGGGTTGGGAGAGAGGGAGGGAGAGAAAGAATCTTAAGCAGGCTCCATGCCCAGCATTAAGCCAACACAGGGCTCCATCTCGTGACCCTGAGATCATAACCTGAGCTGAAATCAAGAGTCAGACACTTAACTGACTGAGCCACCCTGGAGCCCCAATGGGAAATTATTTTTTTTTAATTTGCTCCTCCCATCCAAAAGTCATATAGTAATTCTCGGGAAGAGTATGGTTATTAATTCACAGATGGGTTCTGAAGATTACTTCTGAATCAGAAGTAAGAAGAAATTATAAAGACATTTTTAAAGTTAGAGAAAATACTTTAAATACCAGCCTGGTCAAAACATCTATTCTCTGTCTTATTTAAGAGTTGATATTCCTGAGTTTGTTTAGAAGATTAGTAATAACAATAAACACTTATTTTTTTTATGTGCCAGGAACTGTCCTAAGTGCCTTACACATATATCTCATTTAATCTCCATGAGACACCCATTATTGTTCTCATTTTCCAAGTGAGAAAATCAAGAGAAAGAAAAGTCTACAACTGGCTGAAGATCATACTCCCAATAAGGGGTAGAACTGAGATTTGAATCAAGGTAACCTGTCTCAAGAGGTCATGTTTCTAATTATCATTCTGAAGAACCGGAGAGAGGCAGTGGAAAGAACCCTTCTGGATGCTCACATCAGCTAGCTGTGCCCCTGAAGCCAAGTCTCTTAACCTGTCTGGATCATTTCCCAGGTCTTTTCTAGATCTAAGTTTTCTGACTCTAACTTCCTACCCAACAAACATCAACACTGTATCTGTTTTGCTCTTTTATGGAGCAGCTGATCCAAGAATACAAGAATATGTCACTGTCAGCTCACTCAATTCTGTTGGCTGTGACCAGCACCAGTAAGACCTGAAAAGCTAAGTGTCAGAAGACACAAGATATCCCGTTAATCCTAAAAAACCATCCCAACAGAAAGCCATCACAAGAGCGGTCTTCCCATGTCTCGGTATGCTGTGTAAACCATCTGCTGTGAGATAGACCATCACATATGGGAGAGACGCAGAGACCAATGGAGCAAAATTAAAATCCCTTCACCATTAGAGCATAGGACCAGTTGAGCACCTGGGAAGGAGTTAGGGGGATACAAGCACATGGTGGGTGTGTGTGCTTGGATGAAGTATTCATGAGAGCTCTAAAATTCCATTCCATTTATATTACTAGGTCAGAATTTAAAATGTAAGTAGTCATAGCCATCAATCTCAAATTGAGTGAGTGGTTATTTCCTCATCTATAAAATCAATAGTTGGAATTCATTAATTTTTTTTAGAATTTATTAATTTACCATTATATGATCCCTGAGTTTTTTTTTCCCCAGTGAGTTATTCATCATCCACAGAAGAAAGATTTCCATTTCACTAAACATACACTACATTCCAGATACCTTCTTGTGACTTTATATATATTATCCCATTTAATCATCACAGCAACACCAGAAAGTAAGGATCATTATTATTCCCATTGTAGAGATGGAAAATAGAGGCAGAGGAAGTTAAGTAACTTTCCTTAAGCAACGTTAGCAAAGTAACAAAATGGGACTTGAACATTGAATCTATGCTTTTAGCCCATGTGCATATCATCAAACACTATCACATGAGGATACTAGAGCCATGTCTAGTTTACTTTTCAGAGTGAGGTGAAGGTGCTCTGCCATTTCCACCCTGAAATCTGCCAGAAGGTTGCTTCCTCTGTGAGAAGAGAAGAGCAGACAGCCCATGAGGGAGTAAATACATACAGGCAGATTGCAGTATAACTGGCCTATTGCTCCTCATGGGATTATAAATAAAACTGCACATGCTATTCTAAGCCTCACTCCCCAAGAATCTCAGGGAATTCTCCATTTAAAAATGAAATCCACCATCCTTCCTAAAAACCACTCAGCAGCAATGTAAGTCACTAGTAGCACTATTACAATAATAAAAGCAATTCCATGTACAGCATGTATCATGTACAGGCACTATTCTATAACTTTACCTATTTTAACTTATTTACTCTTTACAATAACCTAAAGAATAGGTACTTTATCATTCCCATTTTATAGATGGGAAAACCGAGACAATGTGAGGTTAGTAATTTGCCATAGTCATAACAGTTAGTAGATAGTGGAACTGAGATTCAAACCCAGGCTGTATTGCTCCAAAGTCAATGTAAATGAACATAATGTTCCCTCTACCATCTGCTGCCTCAAGAGGAAAAAAAAAAGCTTTCTTCAATCCTGGTCAAAATCTACACAACTCTGTTTTATCACTAAGAAACAAAAAATCACATAGTTTGAGCTGGAAAGAATTTTTATAAGCATCTTTTTTTTTAGAGATTTTATTTATTTATTTAATACAGAGAAAGAGAGAGCACAAGCAGGCAGAGCAGCAGGCAGAGGGAGAAGCAAGTTCTCTGCTGAGCAAGGAGCCCAAAGGCAGACACTTAACCAATTGAGCCAACCAGGCATCGCTATAAGCATCTTTTTAAAAGATTCCTGCTACTTACCTTGTAATGAGTCTATGTCAACAACTAAATAGCTGATCTGGATTTCATCCAACTTAAATTTTTGAACATCACAATGTCCCATCTCAGTTGTGACACTTAATTCAGAGATAAGATAGCACTTTCTGAAACACCATATAAATAACGAGTTTAAACTCCTTTCAAACTAAGTACCTGGGAAATTACACAGTGGGAATTTGTATTAAAGTCTTACCCTTCATCCAAGTAGCTTGATAAAATAATAGGGAAAAATTGCACAATTATCATGGATGTGGATACGTCTTAAAGTTGAGATTGTTCATTTCACTCAAACACAGAATATAGAGGAATCATAGACAGAACCCAAATTTCCACCACCAAAGAGAAGGCAGACTCTTCTGCAACCATTCTGATGCTTGGCCACCCAGCTTCATCCCTTTGTTCGCACACTATTGAGGTGGGACTGTGGGCTTCTTGCACTTGGGCTAGGAAGAGCATGTCTTGGAAAGGTAGAGAGAGCTGACTGAAGACCCATCAATACTGAATCTCTACTACAATGGAGTCAGCATGTTCCTCCCTCTAATTTTTAATGACATTTTTCTAGGATTTCTAGGAAGGGGCAGAGCAATGCTATCTTTATCTCTCACATTTAAGTAAAGAAGGTAGGGCCCCAGAGCCACAGAAACTGCCTGTCACGTACAACATCAGTCAAGACTAGAGTGGTTAAGAGTGTGGAATCTGGAGCCCAGCTGCCTACCTCTGAATTTGGGATCTTGCATTTGCTAGTTTGAGGCCTAAGCAAGGTACTTACTCACTTACTCTTTCTGAACTCTGGTGTCCTTATTTTGAGATTTCTTACTTCTTCAATGTTGTTGAGAAAAATAAATGAAATAAACTGTGCCTTGGTGGCTCAGTTGTTAAACATCCGCCTTCGGCTTGGGTCATGATCCCAGGGTCCTGGGATTGAGCCTGCTTCTCCCTCTCCCTCTGCCATTCCTTCTACTTGTGCGCTCTCTCTCTCTCTCTCTCCCCCCTCTCTTTCTCTTTCTCTCATAAATAAATAAATAAATAAATAAAATCTTCTTTAAAAATAAATGAAATAAACCACTTAGCCCAAGCCTGGTATTGATATGCCAAAAAATGTTCTTGTTCTTGTTCTTGTTCTTGTTCTTGTTCTTGTTCTTGTTCTTCTTCTTCTTCTTCTTCTTCTTCCTTCTTCTTCTTCTTCTTCTTCCTCTTCTTCCTCTTCCTCTTCTTCCTCTTCCTCTTCTTCTTCTTTCTCCTCCTCCTCCTCCTCCCCTTCTTCCTTCTTCTTCTTCTTCTCCTCCTTCTCCTCCCCCTCCTCCTCCTCCTCCCCCTCCCATCTCCCCCTCCCCCTCCTCCTCCTCCTCCTTCTTCTTCTTCTTCTCATCATCATCATCACCATCATCATCCCCCATCAGGGCAGCGCCCTGGTTGGAAGGCCTTTTTTAAAGCCCTGCATTTAGATACATAGGAAAGAACGTGCCTGTTCTTGCAGGGTCGAACTTGAAAACTCATCATAGGGTTGTTGTAGGAGAAAGGTGGAAGAAACAAGGGCTGGGAGAGGAGGAGGTAAGCTGATAATGTGAATTGTGTTACCTTCTTTACCTCACTATCCTTTTTCCCAAGGCTGGAGGTGGGGTGCCTCTGTAAGAGTTCGCAGTGCTGTCTGGATGTGGGCAGTGCCCAACACCTGCTCATTTTCTTGTTTCTTTCAAGGCAACAAAACTACCAACTGGTGATACAAGGGGAGGATTTCTTAAGCCTGTCAGCTGCTATTTCACAGATGGAGTTAGAATTTATAAATGATCAGTGGTGCCCTGAGCTTATTAATTTGTTCCCAGCCACATAGGAGCAATTAGGTGGAAGGAAGTACTGCTCACATCTTATGCATGGGAAGCGGAGACAGGTGGAGGAGGACTGTGCTTAGTGGTGCAGTACCTGGGTGCTACTTTTAGCTACAATTGCAGGAAATCCCTTCTATACTAGATATATAAGGGATATACTTATATATAAGTATACTTATATACTAGATTTCTCAAATACCCACAGTAAACGTCTGCCCAGGGTGACAGGCTTAGGATGGAAATAAGAACAATAAGTTGGTTAAAGTGAAAAAGGAGAAGGGAGGTCAAATGAGACCACTGCCCATTTCAGATCCTAAGAAAGTGGCCACGTTTCTAGAAGCACGATCCAGTCATTATTGGATTCAGGCAGGAGAGAAAAAGATTTTTATTTATTATCCAGCCTTAGGGGTATTTTTCAGACTATGTTTTGTGGAAGTCTAGAATTCCACAAAGGAGCTTCATAAAAGTGGACTTATGAACAGTTGCATTGGGCAGGCTGAGCCATACAGCCTCTAGAGTCAGGACTGTTTTACTCTATTATTGTTTATATTTGTGTAATATTTTGTTAGGAAAATTAGGAGTCCTGACACTTTTTAAAAGTTTGAAAAACATTGATATAACCCAACTCCCTCACTCTACAGAATAGAAACTGCATCTGAGGTTACTTAAGGGACTTACCTAGAGTCAAATAGCTAATTAGTGGCAGAGGAAGGACTAGCATCAGGTTCTCCTGTGCACACAGGCTCTGTCACCCTGCACCTTGTGTGAGATATTTTGATAACTCCATTTCCTATATGCAGAAAGCAATGGCACTTGTAACAGTTAGATATGAGTGAGTCAAAAAAAAATCTTATTAAAACTAGTTACAGGGGTGCCTGGGTGGCTCAGCCATTAAGCGTCTGCCTTTGGCTCGGGTCATGATCCCAGGGTCCTGGGATCGGGCCCCGCATTGGGCTCCCTGCTCGGCAGGAAGCCTGCTTCTCCCGCTGCCATTCCCTCTGCTTGTGTTCCCTCTCTCGCTGTGTTTCTCTCTGTCAAATAAATAAAAATCTTTAAAAAAAAAAAACCAAAAAACAAAAAACTAGTTACAGATCACTATAGTAGGGAATATTATAATATTGAAGATTCCAGTTCTGATAACAGCAGGATAAATGATTTGAACTCACCTACAAATAACAATTACAAATTCATGAAAAAAAATTAAATCAACTATTTGAAGGCATAGAGAATAAGCCAGAGCAAGGACAATCTAGAGAGGATCCAATTTTTGAAAGAAGGAAACTTCCATGATGACATTGCTTTTCTGCTAAGAGTACCACCAAGTCTAGGAAGCACAGGGCATCTAGGACTCTTGACTTAAGGTGTCAGAGGACAGAATTTAGGGAAGCTGGAAGTATAGGTAGAAACTCCAGAAAGGAGGGAACCACAGAAAAAGAACTCCAAAATCTGCATATGAGCTTGGCAAACACTTGACTGGAATGTGAAATATGAATCCACAGGGTGGGAAGAATCCAATGAACCCCCAAAAGTAACAGCTAGAGGGCTAAAAAAATCTGAGTGGACATTTTGGCTGCAGCCTATTTCAGGAGTCAGGAGTTTGAATCTGGCCAAGTTAGAGACCCCAGGTATTCCACTGAAACTCTAGACAGATCAGCCTGAGAGCTAAGACGAAAAGTAAAACTGAAACAAACCCAACAGAACAAAGTATAAAGCCAATACTCCATAAGATCAAATGAATCAATGAATAATGCAACTGTGTGCTAAAACAGAAAGTGACTTCCCCACCAGGCCAACCTCATCTGAGATAAGAGGAAGCATCATGAAAGCATCAAGGGTGGGGTGATTGGCTCAGGCTATGGGGATCACACAAAAGGTGCACCATAATAGGCAGTATTCTGATCAGACCTGTATCTGTACTCACCAGGCCTTCATTTCTCATTATCTGACTCTCTCAACTACAAATGTTTCCTGAATTCTTGGCTTTGACAATCACTTTCAGGTTCATCACTGCAACAGAGTTCACCTGCACAAGAGCAAGTGCTAAACTGTTAACCTCCCTGACTCTTTTCAGCTCTGCTCTCTAATATGTATGCCTCCAACAAGGGAATTTCTTGGTAGGACCCAAGTGTTGTGTTGCTTTCCTGCTATAGTGGCATTTACATACAAATTAATGGCCAAGACTATAATTTACTCTGCTGAGAACTGTGGTGACCTGATAATTAAATCTCTGCACATGCAGAGAAAACATAAAACCTGAATGTTTGCTCTTGCTTTCTTTTCCCCAACCCCCAACACTTTTCTATCACTCCAATGAATCCTTACAGGCAACTGTGAATCAACATTTTAATTTACAAATGTTCTGATTAGGAAGACAAAAAACAAATTCCACTGCCATGGATACTAAAATGAAGGGCCCAGGATGAGTAGCCAAGGCTGAGAGAGAGAATAAACAGATCTTGAGATGTGCAGGTGTTGTGAGTTTTTGAAATTCTAGCTATTAAGTTGCATTCTTCTTTCCATCCCATGCTGCAAATCATTCTCAAAGCAGTTCCCAGAGTTATCGTTTCATCTTGCAATACAGCCCAGTCAAGCCACAGAGATAATTTCTATAAGGCAGTCTCAAACTCTGCTCGGTACCAAATCTACAGTAAATACATCCAAATATATCATGAGAGCTGAAAAGAAATGTGCTGGAAATGCTCACTTGGCTAATAAGAGCTTTTTTAGAAGAAAAATAAAAGGCATATTCCAAAAAAAGTCACACAATTCATACATCATATGTTCAGTGGTGGTATGCGTATATTAGAATAGCAGCCCTCAGTGATGCCACTGATAACAGATAATGAATAACTTCTCTCCATTTGTAGAAAAGTTAATGGAAATTTTTCCAAATGTTTGACTTTTCCCATAAAGTTTCTGCCTCTTGGGTGCCTGTTATCACATATGCTGACATGCACAAGCAGGTAAAAAAAAAAAAATAACAAAGAAATGAAGTAGCTAATCATTCTTCTTTCCTTAGTTGATTTGTTTTCTATATGCAAACCTCATGGCTATGACTATTATATGGCTTGCATCATCTAGTCATATTTTCCACTGGCAAAATGAGTCCTGCTTCATGATGAAAATAAATACATGAAAATTTCTTGGGGTACCACAAAAATCACATCTATTTTCAGCATTAAACCACTTGAACAAGCTGGGCACCACTGAATTGGAAATGTTGCCCTGGGTATAATAATGTCACGTTCTGTTCATATTCTCAACTGCCATGTAGAGCTTACCTTCTGTTATTTATCTTACTTACATTTTCTAAATGGGTTTAGGTAGCTGTGGCTCCTCTAACATGTTCAAGGAATTTGTGGTCTTCTCTTTTTTTATGCTGATTTTTTTCTCCCAAATACTTTTATTTTTTCAGTGTTACAAGATTAATTGTTCATGCACCACACCCAGTGCTCCATGCACTATGTGCCCTCCTCAATACCCACCACCAGGCTCACCCAACCTCCCCCTCACATTCTCCCCTCCAAAACCCTCAGTTTGTTGCTCAGAGTCCACAGTCTCTCATGGAACTTGTGGTCTTAATTCATTCTTCGCTACTCTATCCCCTTAGTGCCTAACATACTGTTAGGAATAAAGTAAATCCACAGTGCCTGGGTGGCTCAGTTGGTTAAGCACCTGCTTTCAGCTCAGGTCATGATCTCAGGGTCCTGGGATCGAGCCCCACATTGGGCTGTCTATTCAGCAGGGAGCCTGCTTCCCCCTCTCTCTCTCTGCCTACTTGTGATCTCTCTCTAAAATCTAAAAAAAATTAAAAAGCAATAAATCAAATCCTTCAATAATGAATAAACAAATGAATTTAAAATTAGTATAAGAGTGTATCAGCCAGGTTATTCAGAAAAACAGAACTGATAAGGGAGAGATGTGATTTATATTTATTTATTATAAGGTATTGACATATAATTATGGAGGCTGAGAAGTTCCAAGATCTATAACTGGCAAGCTGGAGACCCAGGAGACCCAGTGGTGTAGTTCCAGACCAAATGAAGGCCTGCGAACAAGGAGAGCCAATGGTGTACCTTCTAGTCCAAGACCAGGTGAAGACCAATGTTTTTGTTCAAGCAGTAAGGCAGACAAAGTTCTCGCTTACTCAGCTTTTCTGAGCTGTTCAGGTCTTCAATGGATTGGGTGAAGCCCACCCACATTAGGGAGGGCAGTTTGCTTTACTCAGTCTACCAATTCAAATGTTAATCTCCTCCAGAAACATCCTCCCAGATACACTCAGAATAATATTTGAGCAGAAATATCCTCCCAGATACACTCAGAATAATATTTGAGCCACTATTTTGGCACCTGTGGAACAATCAAATGACACATCAAATGAACTATCACAAAAATCATATGAAGGCAAATGCCAAGTGGGAAGAATACCAAAGAGAAGCAAGTCATACACTGGTTTTTATCCTAGCTCTGACATTTCCCAACTGGGTGATCTTGGTGAACTTCAGTTCATTCATCTTTAAAAAATTAGACCAGCTTTTGAAAGTCTGAGGCTATACAAAACCCTTCCTCCTACAAACTCATAGAAATGCTGATAAAATTAGCAAGATACCTGGCACTATCCCAACGGGGTAACCAACTTGTTTGGCTGATATCTAGGATATTAATGACCTTGGATTCATGCAAGGCTAGATCTAGGACCCTAGCATAAAGCTACTACTCTTTAATAGAGGTTGCTCTTTCTATGAAAAGGGGACTAATAAATTTCAGCTAAAAGTTCGGACCTAGAGAAGTAGCAAGGAAGGTTACTACCCGTTGGGGCTGTGAATGAGAAAAAAATTATTCTATGAGAAATAAAAACATCAAGTCTACCTCTCACAGAGATATAGTACTAGCCAGCACAGACATCTGAAGGTAAGAAATTAATAAGGGAAATGGGTAAGCACTTACAAAATCAAGGACAATCCAACAGAAGCAAGAGCAAAACTGCACTACAGGAATACCTCCATAAGCCAGTGTACACAGGATTACACCCCTCACCAAGCACAAACCTTCTAAAGAGGAGCTAACCCGTAAAACACACAGAATATAATACACAAAAGGTATTAAACTATCTTGAGGTGAGATGGAAAACAATCTAAGGACACACAGTGATTTAAATATGTGGAAGATTTACAAAAATTAGCCAATGTATTAGGCCACAGAGGAAGCCTCAAAAATATAATTATACCACATTCTAATCTCAGTACAGTTAGAAATAAAATACTTTTTAAAAATTATAAAAATGCCTTTTGGAAACCAGAATCCACATTTTTAAATAATTGATGGGTCAAAGAAGAAACTCTAATTGGAATGATAAAATATTTATAACTGAAAAATAATGAACACATCACATATCATATACTTGTGGGATATATTTAAAGTGGTACTTAAAAGAAATTTATGGATTCATTTAGGGTGTATATTAGAAATCAAGAAAAAGACTAAAAAATTAATATGATAAATGGTCAATTCAAGATGTTATTGATCAACAGTTTAAACCAAAGCAAAGTACATGGAATAAATAAAAAAATAAAATGTAGATATTAATAAAAATGTTACTACAAAGAAAGCATTAGAACTAGAGAAGATGGAGTCTCTTAAAGATAAGCCACTGACAAGATTAAGACAAAGAATATAGATATACAGATATACATTACAGATATAATGGACACTTAAAAATCACAAGAGAACACAAATGAGTTTAAACAAGTTTAAAAAGAACCAATAGTTAACACATAGACTGGTAACCGCTAAAGAAGTAACAGGTAGAAAAAAATTCAAAAAGTGACACATCATATTCAAATGGTTTTGTGTAACTTTTTCCAACTTTCAGTGAATAGTTAACTGCTGTTTTATATAAGCCATTCAAGAAGGGAAGACTTCTTGTATCACTTTTTAAGGATAGCTATAAACTCAAGTAAGGGAATTTATACAGTAGATCAATCTCTTACAATGCTAGTTGCAAATATTGCAAACTAAGCAGCATACAAAATTTGCGATATATCAAAAGCAAATACATTGAGAATAAGAATTTATAACAGACATGCAAAGAAGGTTAAGCATCAGGAAAATCAGTTAAATGTACTTAACCACATTAATAGATTAAAGATGAAAAATGTATAATCATCTCGACAGAGGTGGACGATCATTAAATAGGTTTCAACACCCATTCATGACAATGATTCTCAGTAACTTGGAACAGAAAGAAAATTTCTCCACCTGAAAAAGAAAATCTACCATGCATCACACTCAAAAGTAAACTTTAACATTCCTTAGAGACAATAAAAGAAAAGAACACTTAATGTTATCACTTCCTTGCAATTCTATACTGGAAGTCTCAAAAGCACTATAAGACAAGAAAAATAAATGAAGAGCATGTGTTGGAAAGCAAGAAATGAAATGCCAAGAGATTGAACTTTCCAAGTTAAAAAAAAAAAAAAATTCCAAGAGAAGCTAAGGTCAACCTTTCAATTATTAAGGGTTCATCAAGGGGACATCTGCCTCTAATCAAGGTAAAATAACAAGTACTAAATTTAGCCTCACATGTGAAACAACAAAAAGCCTGGACATAAACAATGGTTCTGAAAATACTGAACATTAAGCTACTAAAAACAGGGATTCCTGAGAGATGAAAAATAAGCAAGTAAGTTCTATGCATACCCAAACTGACTTTCTGGAGAAAGTTTTGAGGCAAAGCTGATGTTCCCTGCTTTGAGGAGATAGAGTTAGGGGGCCAAAGCTGTGAGAACTCACCAAAACAATATTGAAGAGAACTACGAAGAGAACTCAGAGATCTGCTGTATTTGAAGTCTTCAGACAAATGTTGATTAGGGCATGTGAGGGAAAATACTGAAGCCATGGAAAGAATTAATGGAAATGATTGGAGGTAACAGTACCTGGAACATTTCCTGGTTCAACTCACAAGCATAGAAAACCCCCTCAGTGGGGCATTGGTTAAACCACTCAGGAGGTTTTTGCCTCATAGAAAGGAGCAATTAGCCTGAGACAA
>CM053609.1:88956151-88969556 GCA_028646535.1 Procyon lotor | reverse complement strand
CTAAAGATGATGAACATTTTTTCATGTGTCTGTTAGCCATTTGTATGTCTTCTTTGGAGAAGTGTCTGTTCATGTCTTCTGCCCATCTTTTGATGTAATTATCGGTTTTGTGAGTGTTGAGTTTGAGGAGTTCTTTATAGATCTTAGATATCAGACCTTGGTCTGTAGTGTCATTTGTGAATATCTTCTCCCATTCTGTGGGTTGCCTGTTTGTTTTGTTGACTGTTTCCTTTGCTGTGCAGAAGCTTTTTATCTTGATGAAGTCCCAAAAGTTCAATTTCGCTTTTGTTTCCTTTGTCTTTGGAGACATGTCCTGAAAGAAGTTGCTGTGGGTGATGTCGTGTGGACTATGAGCAACAAACTGAGGGTTTTGGAGGGGAAGGGGGTGGGGGTTGGGCGAGCCTGGTGGTGGGTATTGAGGTGGGCACGTACTGCATGGAGCACTGGGTGTAGTGCAAAACAATGAATCTTGTAACACTGAAAAAAATAAATAAATAAAATAAAAATAAAAAAAAGAAGCATTATACATCCAGCATGCAACAAGGTAAAACTTACAATGTTTGCCATCCAATCCAACATTTCTAGGCATGCAGAGAAGCAGAAAAATATCACCCATATGAAGAAAAAAGCCAATCAGTTGAAATGGACTAAGAAATCACACAGATAATAGAATTTGTACACAAGGACACTAAAACAGTAAATATCACTATATTCCATACATTCAAGAAACTAAAAAGAAAGACTGAACATTATAGAGATGTGAAAGATTGAAATTAAACTTAGAGATGAAAACTACACAAAGATGAAAAATTAATGGAATTAATGGCAGATTGTGCACTGCAGAAAGAAGGACTAGGGAGCCAGAGAACATAGCAATAGAAACCTATCCAAAACACAGAGAAAGATAATTGCTGTAAAAAACTGGACAGAGAACCAGTGAGCAGTGGGACAACTTCAAACAGCATAAACTATATGTAACTGGAGACCATGAAGGAAGGAGAGGAGCAGGGAAAAAAAAAATCTGAAAAAAAGCATGAACAATTTCTTCCATGTTTGATGAAAATGAAAACCCCACCAATTCAAGAAGCTCAACACATCCTAAGTCCAAGAAGTATGGTGAAAACTACACCAAGGAACAACATAATCAAAGAGCTAAAAACCAGTGAGAGATAATTGGGAACAAAACAACAAAATGGGGGCACCTGGGTGGCTCAGCGGGTTAAAGCCTCTGCCTTCGGCTCAGGTCATGATCTCAGGGTCCTGGGATCGAGCCCCACATTGGGCTCCCTGCTCAGCAGGGAGCCTGCTTCCCCCTCTCTCTCTGCCTGCCTCTCTGCCTACTTGTGATCTCTCTCTCTCTGTCAAATAAATAAATAAAATCTTAAAAAAAAAATGAACTCGAATGTAAACTATGGACTGTAGTTAGTAGTAATATATCAGTTTGTTTCATCAATTGTAACAAATGTACCACACCAATCCAAGATGTTACTAGGAAAAACAGGGCAGGAGGAGAGAGAGTATATGGCAACTTTCCATATTTTTTGCCCAATTTTTCTATAAACCTAAAACTACTCTAAAAATAGTCTATTAATTTTTTTAAAGTAGTCAAAAGAAAAAAATACAGTTTATGAATGGAAGAGTATAGATAAGAACAGCAGGTTTCTCATTGTGAAATCCCTCAGTGAAGAAGTATTTTTAAAGTGTTAAAAGGAAAACACTGACAGAATTCTAGACCCAGAGAGGACATCTTTCAAAAACAAAGGGAAAATAAAAATAAAAACTTTTCAGAAGAATTCATCATCAACCAAACAAGAAATGTTGTCCTTCAAACAGGAAAAAAAAAAAAAAAGGTAGGCTATAAATCTGCATCTATATGAAGAAATGAAGGGCAGAGAACCTGCTATGAGGGTAAATAGATAAACACTTGGGTTCTCAATATTAAAATTTCTTTTAAAAATTTCCCAACTTTTATATATGAGCTATACTACACAGATGTTTATTTCAACCTTCTAGAATCTTTCCCTCTCTTTTGATAATGACATCCTGATTTCCTTTTTAGGAAACCACTCCTCTCCAAATTTCAATCCATGAGGCTGGGGTGAGGCTGATCTTCATTTTAAGGTAGGCAAACAGCTCAAATCTGTTCAAGGAGAGCCTGCCCTGGGCCCTTGCTGGAAATATTGAAAAGAAGTACTTCCATTCCTGCCGTTAGGGTTGATAAGCTACTAGGATGTAAGTCTGTATCTGCCATCACCTGGAGGATAGCCTGCCTCAGAGAGAAGCCAACACTGAAAAAAGAAGAACCAAGAATTGTAGATTCCTGATACCCACAGTGAATGGGAACCAATCATTACTGTATCCAGAATAACCCACTGGGCTTTTCACTTATGTGAGCCAATAAACTATTGTGTGCGTGTGTGTGTGTTTAAGCCCCTTTCGAATTTTCTGTTACCTGCACTCAGAAGGACTGTGACTAATGTAGTAATAAAGTGTAAAGAGTACTCTAGGTGATAGTGAAGGGATCTTCATTCTAGATTTGCCTCTTTCAACATATAATTATGAAATCATGGCCAAGGAACTTTGTATCTCTCGCCTCTGAATTCCTACAATAAATGCTCTGCATAATTCATTAAGCAAATAAGTATATACTGCTTTGTGATAGGTCTTCTCTCTGGGCTAGCTATTTAAATCCTTATTAATATTTTATTCACTTAGTCTGATTTCTCCAATCAAATTATATGTCCTTGGCCCCTCACACATAGCTGAGGCTGCTCCCCTGAACCTAAATACACACATAGCACACCTACTAGGAATCAGCTCATCTTTTAGTGTCCTCTCAGCTTAAAACAAATTTATGATTCTGTAAGAATTCAGTGGCCGCAGATATCAAGACTGTTTCCAGATTCCACAGCATATCACTCATATTAACCATGCTGCCCCATGCCTTATCCCTGAAATACCTGGAGTTACTGGAAGCAGAGTCTGCCTTCGGCCCTTACAGCCCCAAAATGGGGCATAGAATTGACACTGTCAGCATACTGAAAGAATTGGCTGAACTGAAATGAATTCTATCCAAATTTTCCTTTACATCCAGAAATATTCTCCTTCACTGAAGAACAGAAGTGAAGAGCAAGGCTTTTAGAACCAAAAGACCCATGTTTTAGGTTCTGCCACTTGTTAGCTGTGTGATTTGCCATTTGTTACTTTCCTTCTCTGAGCTCCCATTTTTTTCTGTACAAGTGGAAACAATGATCCCTTACATTTTAAGGTTACTATGAGGAACAAAAGCAATTATTTATAGGCAAAGAAGGACTCCAAGCAACATTTTAAACATTCTGATGTGCTCATTACATTCCACATAATATCCCATTTAAAACTTATATCGTTGGAGGATAGCTATGTTATCCTAACCTGACAGATGAAGTTACTGAGGTCCCCAACAGTTAAGTAATGTGCAAACTCTGACTCTCAAGTCCATATTCCCCCCATCATATTATTTTACTTGGTAAATACAAAGTTATGTACAAATAACATGTGTTCCGTTCCCCAGGTGCCAGGAAATTATGAAATAGTTTGAGTCTGAGCCTCAAAACCAAAATGAACAATTAATCTTGTAACACTGAAAAAAATAAAATAAACCTATTTGGGGGAGGAAATGACAAAGAACAAATGAAAATCAAAGCAGGACCCACAGTTCCTGCTTATCCATAGTAGGTAGGATTGACAAAATTATGAAACACAAGCCATTACAATTTTTCCCTCATTACCCAAAGCAGAGGATAGTCTTTGGCTGTGGCACTCTTGTGTAATAAGCTTGGATGTGAAAGATAAACTCGAAATGGATAGAAGACCTCAACGTGAGGCAGGATTCTATCAAAACCCTAGAGAAAAACATAGGGTTTTGTAACCTATGTTTGTAGGTTTCTCTAGGGTTTCTCTATCAAAACCCTAGAGAAAAACATAGGGTTTGTAACCTCTTCAACATCAGCCACAGCAACTTCTTTCAGGACATGTCTCCAAATGCAAAGGAAACAAAAGCGAAAATGACCTTTGGGACTTTATCAAGATAAAAAGCTTCTGCACAGTGAAGGAAACAGTCAACAAAACAGGCAACCCACAGAATGGGAGACGATACTCGCAAATGACACTACAGACCAAGGTCTAATATCTAAGATCTATAAAGAAGTCCTCAAACTCAATACTCAAAAAACAGATAATTACATCAAAAAATGGGCAGAAGACATGAACAGACACTTCTCCAAAGAAGACATACAAACGACTAAGAGACACATGAAAAAGTGTTCATCATCATTACCATGAGGGAGATTCAAATCAAAACCACATTGAAATACCACCTTACACCAGTTAGAATGGCCAAAATCAACAAGACAGTAAACAATAAATGTTGGAGAGGATATGGAGAAAGGGGAACCCTCTTACACTACCGGTGGGAATGCAAGTTGGTGCAGCCATTTTGGAAAACAATGTGGAGATTCCTCAAGAAATTAAAAATAGAGCTGCCCTATGACCCTGCAATTGCACTATTGGGTATTTACCCCAAAGAAGCAGATGCAGTACAAAGAAGGGCCACATGTACCCCAATGTTCATAGCAGCAATGGTCATAATCACCAAACTGTGGAAAGAGCCAAAATGCCCCTCAATAGATGAATGGATAAAGAAGATATGGTTCATATATACAATGGAATATTTTGCTTCCTTTAGAAAGGATGAATACCCAACTTTTGTATCAACATGGATGGGACTGGAAGAGATTATGTTGAGTGAAATAAGTCAAGCAAAGAGATCAACTATCATATGGTTTCACTTATGTGTGGAGCATAAGGAAAAACATGGAGGACATTGGAGGAAGGAAAGGAAGGGTGAATTGGGGGAAATCAGAGTGGGAGATGAAACATGAAAGACTGTGGACTCCAAGAAACAAATTGAGAATGTTGGAGGGGAAGGGGGTGGGGAGTTGGGTGAGCCTGGTGGTGGGTACTGAGGAGGGTATGTATTGCATGGAACACTGGGTGTGGTGCATGAACAATGAATCCTGGAACACTGAAAAAATTTTTAAAAAAATTAAAAAGCTTGGATGTGGTTTCAGAATCTGCAAACCTCACTCCAAATAGCAAAATCCACCCATTAGAGCTGCCTGTAAGAGGACGCTACTGGCCATACTTGGACTCTGGAAGGACCCTGCCTACATCCTGTTCAGAGACTGCAGAGTGGAGCTACAGCCACACCTAGAAGCAGGATAGGGGAGAAAAGAGAGAGAATGAGAAAAAATTCATTTATTTAAAAGTCTATCTGCTTAATAAACAGAACTGGCCCTAGGACATGCCAGGCCCAGGGCCTGATATCAGGATACAATGGTGAACAGTAACATCCATCAATAGATGAATGGATAAAGAAGGTGTGCTCTATATACAATGGAATATTATTCATCCCCCCAAAATGAAATCTTGCCATTTGCAACAACATGGATGGAGCTACAGAGTAGAACATTAAGTGAAATAAGTCTGTTAGAGGAAGACAGATACCATATGACTTCACTCATACGTGGAATTTAAGAAACAAAACAAATTAGCAAAGGGGAAAATGAGAGAGAGAAATCAAGAAACAGATGCTTAATTATAGAGAACTGAGGTTACCAGAGGGGAGGAAGGTGGAGGGATGGGTGGAACATGTGATGGGGATTAAGGGCTGCACTTAACATGATGAGCACGGGTAATGCACAGAATTGCTGAATCACTACTGTACACCTGAAACTAATCTAACACTGTATGTTCACTGGAATAAAATAAAAACTTAAAAAGTCACACATACACGCAAATATAGACTCTGGCCCTCACCCTGCATGGAAGTCCATGAAGTAGGTAGGAAAAGTAGGCTCGTTTAAGAAAGCAGAAATGCCTAAATGGGTCAGTATTGAGACTTCCAGGTCCATTGCTGGAACCCTTGGGGCTAGATATGTTTCAGAATTTGGGTTCTCTTGGATTTTAAAAAAGCAATATGGTGTACATGCCATATATTATTTAACAATCCAGTAGAGTCTGGGGCAACACCTTGTAATAAAATGCATTAATAATTAAAATGTGAATATTCTAAGAGAGATGAGTAAAGGCTCTAAATAACCTCATTTCAGTTCAAGTCATCCTCAACCTTATGAAATAATTCCAGTTTTCAATGTTTTGGATTTTAGAATTTAGGACAAGGGTTTATATAGTTGTATTAAGGCTAATGTTGAAAATACCAGTTGAAGATAAAAGCTAATTTCACATATCTGATTTCTAGAAGAGACATCCCAAACCATATGTTGGAATTAATAAACCATGGAAGTCTTTCCCCCCAACAAGATTTATTGATAAATTATTTTTTAAGATGCAGTAATCTCAAATATTCTAAAATTTTTATTTTAAAATATTTTAAAAAGCCCATTGTTAAGATAATATCCAGTTCTAGAGTCTGGAGATAGCACAAGGAGGTGAGGAAATTTCACAAATACAAGGAAAATCCTAGAAAATTGAAAGGACCTTGTGAACAGGGTTCCTGCCATAACTAGGCTGGAGGGGCAAAAAGCCCATGTTCCTAGAAATCGCCTAATGTAGGGACCAGAGTTCTCAGAGCATCTGACACCTGCCTTTGTAGCTCAGATGCAATGGTGTCCAACAGTGCATTGACTAGTCCTTTGTTGCTGTACACAACAGATGATTCTCAATTCTACTTGACCACCCCTCACAGAATGTGACACCACTGAGGACATTCTTTCCCTAGTCTTCCACAGCAATGCAGCATCATGTCCTTTCATCCCCCACCCCGATCCTTCCTGATCATCTCTTGGCACCAGACCTTAGGGGTTCCACCCTGAGTACTATGTTCAGTACATCTGGTCTTCCTGCAAACCACCCACAGCTCCAAGGACCACTTCCACAATGATGACCAGTAGAGGGAGTCTGCCAACCCTCTTTACGAAGTTCTACACAATTGTATATACTTAGCACCTGCCTCTGGCCTGACTTTCTCCACAACCCCCACCTTGCCCATCCCGTTCCCATATTCCCCAATTTGCTACCTGCTACCTTTATTCTCAACACATTGTCTCTTTGCCCAGAATGATCTCTGCCTGTCCCCAACTTCCACAATCAATTCAACCTATTCTTCAAAGTGCTTCTGGCTTCATTTGCTGCAGATCTATTCCCCATCCTCAAAAATAAATCTAAGCTTTTCCCTTATTCTTGCTCCTCCTGCCCTCTCTGCTTACCCCTATGAAAGCACTAATCAAAATAATTTCAAACTCTCCATTTCCTTGTACATGCTCTTTCCAGACTGATGGCTCCTAAAAAGTGGGAGCAGAGTCCCTGTCTCTGCATCTTCAGAACCAAGATAGCATAGTGTCAGGCCAACAACAACTGCTCCATTAATACTGATTGAGAGCAGTCATTAATTAGCCCCATCCCACTGTAGTGAGAGGAGTTAGAACCCCAAAAGCATCTAACATGGAAAAGCACCTATCACCATCACCAGGCACAGAATCAGGCTTAACACAGATGTGTTAAATGAATCAGTTATATATCTTATTAGTATTTATAGGACTCTTTGTCTTGTATTTTAGATACACACAGATTAAATGAACTCTTGTGGTCTGGACTTGAGCCTCAACTTTTAAAGGAAAATGCCTCTCAAGCTCCAAATAGCTTATAAAGCCACACTTAGAACACAGCTCCTTGGTGGGAAGGGGCTGAGTGTGCAATAGTGACACACCATTTATACAATTTAACTTCTATTAACCTATTTTAATTTCTTTTCACTAAACCTGTCAATGTACAGCTACTCATTTCTTTAATAGAAACGTCCTTCCTTTCTTTATCTTCATGGGTTTTTTCTTAATTAAATGATTTCAACCTTGTTACAAGCTATTATAGGATTTTAAAAAATGAACAGAATCATCTGGCTAAATAATTAGGACAAGGTAAAAATCAAGGCAGTGTACAGCACGAACAGAAAGGATTCATACTTTCAAACATAAGATGCTAATGAATTTGGGCTCCATAGTCCATGGGCCCTTAGAACTACTTCATGCGGAGTTCTAGAATTTATGCTAAAACTGATCGTGATGCAAATTGGATTTAAGGAAGCTATAACCTCTAGCAATATGTCTAATAACCTGCATGGGTTATTGGATGCCAAAAGGGCCTTAGGAGAAAGTGCCATAGAAGATTTGATGTTCCATACTCAAAAATGACCCACTGACAGCCCCAGGAAAGCTCACATGTGCACATGCATGTGCAAACACACACACACATACACACACACACACCAAGAAGCAATGCACCTGCCATTGAGGAAAAAAAACCTCAAGGCAAACTGAAAGAACTTGTGGTCTGCAGGTATGATGTTCTGTCAATCTGATCATCGACAGTAAAACTTCTGTCATTTGCCAGAAAATGCAGTTTTCATTTCATTTATGATGAGGGTTATTTTTTAAACAGCTTTATAAAGCTCTGTTTCACATGATATATAATTCACCAGCTGTAAGAGTGCAGTTCAGAGACTCACAGAGCTGTGCAACAACCACCACAATTTCAGAACACTTTCAGCATCCCAAGAGAAAACTTCCCACCTCTTTCCCATTCCCTGGTCCCCACATTCACCTCATTCCTCCTAGCCCTATCCGGCCATTTATTCCCTTTCTATCACTATGGACTGGCCTACTCTGGACATTTCATATAAAAGGAGCAATATAATATATGTCCTTTGGGACTGCCTTCTTTCCTTTAGCATACTGTTTTCAAGTTTTAAGTATGCTGAAGTGTAAATCAGTACTTCATTATGGTCAAATAATATTCCATTGTATGGCTATATCACATTTGCTTACCTATTCAGTTGATGGACATTGAGGTTGTCTTCACTTTTTAGCTAGTACAAATAATACTGTTATGAATACTCAAGAGCCATGTGGACATGATCGTGTGGACATGTTTCCATTTCCCTTGGATATATACCTAGAACTGGAACTGCGCAGTCATGTGCTAACGAGTCCATGTTACCAAATAGGCTGCTCCTCTGGGAATTTTGCATCCCCACCAACAGTGTGTGAGGGTTCCAATTTCTCCATATCCTCACCAACACTTGTTATTATCTGCCTTTTTTTTTAATATTTTATTTATTTATTTGACAGAGAGAGATCACAAGTAGGCCGAGAGGCAGGCAGAGAGAGAGAAGGGGAAGCAGGCTCCCCGCTGAGCAGAGAGCCCGATACGGGGCTTGATCCCAGGACCCTGAGATCATGACCTGAGCAGAAGGCAGAGGCTTTAACCCACTGAGCCACCCAGGCGCCCCTACCTGCCTTTTTTATTATACCCATTCTAATGGGTGTGACGTGGTATCTTATTGAGATTTTAATTTGCATTTCCCTGATGGCTAATGATATTCAGCATCTTTTCATGGGCTGATGGCAATTGTAAACTCTCTCTGAAGAAATGTTTATTTAAGTCTTACCCATTTTTACGTAGGTTGTTTTCATTTTGTTGTTGAGTTATAGGAGTTCTTTATGTTTTCTAGATATATGTCCCTTACTGGATATACAATTTGCAAACACTTTCTTCCAACCCTTAGGTTGTCTTTTCATTTTGCTGATGGTATCATTTACAGCACAGAAGTGTTTTGTTTTCCTGAAGTCTAACGCATCTAGTGTGTGTGTGCCGCTTGTGCTTTTAGCATCCTATCTAATAAGGCTTTAGCTAAATCAAGGTCATAAAGTTTACTCCCAGGTTTTTTTCCTAAGAGTTTTATAGTTTGGGCTTTACAGTTACATTTGTGACCCATTTTGAGTTAATTATTGCTTGTGCTATAAGGAAGTTTTGATTTTTTAGTTGATATTATATATTCACAACTTATAATGTATCCCTACATCTTTCATTTTCCTACATGGCATTAACCCATTCCCTCTTCTCTCCACTTTGCTCGTGCTCTAACACACTTGTTCTGCATAATGGCTAATGAACTTGCTCTTGTCAACAATTCAGTTGACACAGATTGTTAAATTTCCTCCAGAATATCTGTGTTTACTTTGAAAATTAAAAAGTGAGGTATGCAATGCTAGTTTCCATTCTTTGTGCATTGGGGTAGGAGAGGAGGGATATTTCTGATTTGATAACCAAAATTTATATTTAGTGCATTTGTCATATTGTCAAACGTTTTATTTTTACTTTTGACCTGGTAGAGGAAGAAGTTTGGCTTATTAGTAACAAAATCTGAAGATATATTTTTATCTCTGATTTTATAAAATGTCTCATAGCACCTAATTCTCAATTGCCCTATGGTTTTTGAGATGTACTTTTGCCTTAATATTTAAAAAATATTTACTCATCTATATATATTTTTCTGAGGTTATATTTTCTGAAATGTTAACAGCAAAGTATTTTTCTTAAGTTTATTATGCTAACTTTACATCAGACACACTTTTAATTTCATGAAATGTAATGTCTTTCAAAGGTTGTACTGTAATTTGTGATCTAGTGTTAGATTCATATTTAATTAGTGTATTTCTAAAACTACAGAATTCAAAATAAACTAGTTTGGATGAGTACACCTGAAAAATATTAGGAATAAATGTTTCTTTCATCCATTGCAATGACACTTTCATTAGGTAATTAAACTTAAAAATTTTCTGTTTACCAAAATATTCTTTTCCTGGAAAATCATCAACTATCCCCACTTGCAACCCTCCTCAATTAAATGTTTTAAAAAATTTTTTTACATATACCTTACTGTTTTTTCACTGAGTTTAGAAGCTCCCCAAGCTATCATAACTTCTGGATAAGAGCAACCAACCACGAATTCAGAGCCAAAAGATCATTATCATCGTTCAGTATCATTACCCTATATGGACTCATTTTTCTAAACTCAAATACATAATATTTATGAACTAAAGTAAGAATTTGCTGTATATTTAGATAAACAAAAGCATCTTAAGCTAATGGATATTACAAAAGAATTGATTTGGAACAGTCACTATTTGAAGGAATTTTTAAATAAATGATCCTTGATTCTTCTAAATGTCCTAGAACAACAGACCTTCAGGATGGCATACCATTTTAATTCTTATCTTACAGAGAAAGTAAATGAAACCCAGGAAAATTAAATGGTCTTTCCATAATAAAGAAAATGACAGGAGTTATCTTAATAGCATCCTACATTTCTATGAAAGTTTCAATTTTAT
This sequence comes from Procyon lotor, assembly GCA_028646535.1. Lineage (NCBI taxonomy): Eukaryota > Metazoa > Chordata > Mammalia > Carnivora > Procyonidae > Procyon > Procyon lotor. The sequence continues at coordinate 88,958,331 of CM053609.1, read as the reverse complement.
TCAGATGTTCAGTTGCTGGCAATAATACCAACATTCTCCCTTTTTATTTTTAGGCTTCTACCATCTTTCTTTTGTAACTTGACTTACCTTCCCATGCTTACCTTTCTTTCAACTTGCTGGGTCATCTATCTCATCATTCCCTTTTTATTCATCCAAACCACCAAATTCCCTTCTACCCTCTCTAGCCATTGTTGAAGTAATTCATCTGCTATTCTGTACTCCATAAAGTTCCTTTCCATTTTTACAGTTTGAAAATCATGCTGCTTTTTTTTTTTTTCAGATTTTAGTTTTTGTAGCCTCTTGCTTTCAGGGTTCAGAAGAAGTCCATCTTTCCTGTATAGGTCTTTCCTCATGTCCCCACGGTCTTTTAGCACCAGATAAATCTAAATAAAGCCTTCCTCTTTGGGCCACACAAAATATCTGACACACTCTTATGTTCAATAGGAGGCTTGACTCCCTGGTATCAAGGATCACTGAGTTAGAAGTCACCACTTTGTCAAGATTTTCAAATTTGCCCAGAGAGACGAGTTTGATATTGAGTCATTGCGTGGGTCATGACGTGTGTCCGCTGTCACCACTTATTCATGTGAGAGAGGGAGGAAGTTCACTGTATCCTCCAGATCTGTTTTCTGGACTGTAACATAAGGGGCCTCTTCTGTTTTCTAAGTTACTTTTAGCCCTAAGACACTAACATGCTTCTCACTTCCAGGCTCATGCTTGCCTTTCTTGCTTTCATGATTAGTAGAAGTGAAAAGAAGCCCCAAAGTTCAACTACCTGTTCATGTAGATCAGTAATTATTTGCCTTTCAAACGAGGTTGAACTATTTTTTTCCACCTTTAAAATACACTGTGAACATCATCTCCATTTCTGAATAGCTCCACAGTGTTTTTCTAACTATAGTGTTTGTGCTAGATGTGAATAGACCTGCAAATTAATGCAGTTTAGCTCACTCGAAACCCAAGTTGGCAAGTCTCTTTCTCTGAACTCAACTAAACAGGAGTCAGTTTTGAGGACATGGTTGTGTTTAATACCAGGAGGCATGTAATTATTTGCGCATTGTGACCTTTTATCTTTTAACACATTGCATACGTTTTCAAATGGGCTTTAAAGCAAACTTTTAAAATATTAAACTAAGTAGGTTTTAATAATTCAAGAAAATCTATTCTGGGTAGCCTGTGTGCTTTTTGGTATCTTATGTAATTCTCCCAGCAATGCTATGAGGCAAGTACTATTATTTCCCCCATTTTATAGATAAGGAAACTGAGGCACAGAGGAGGTAAGTTAACCTGCCTAAAGTCACCTAGGCTTCAATCTTAGACAGTTTGATTCCATAGCACATGTTCAACTTGATATCAAATGATACAACATCTCTGATGCTGTAACATCAAATGCAACAGATAAATCATAGCCTTCATTTTCTTTTTTTGCAGCTTTTCATTTTTTTTTAATACAAAAGGCCACTGTCTAAAAATCCATGTCCTTTCATCTATGCTTGGCTTCAATCACTGATAAACACTCTATTCACTAACTGAGAGAAAGGTTAAAGCCATCTTTGAATCTGACTAACAAATAGCAAAACAAAAAACCTCTGTACCCTTGTTGCAGACTGATCAAAGACAAATTCTGCTCCTGGCAAGGAAGTGAAGCAGGTAGGTCAGCTATAACTAAAAGAGAAAGTGAGAGTGAAAAACAGAATTTACAGCACCAAGCTAGATGGGACTTGAACTGGAATGGAGTTGGCCTCTATGGATCTTCTATTTTCCAACAAATTAAGGTAAATCAGATTGGTCTCAGTACAACTCACCATTCAAAAACATTTCCAAATTATTTCTACACAAGGGATTCATCACTTTATGCAATGGGTGAATCTTCAATATTCTATGAGAAAATTCTGTTTATCACACTTTCAAAATTACTTCTTCCCCCTAGCAGCACAATATAAAGTGGACAAAGCTATCATTCTGTTGTTAAGAAAACTGATTAAAAAATATATCTTTAATCTGAGCAGAAAGATATACTTCAGTTTGACTCTGTATTGAATATTTTCAATAATTGTCACTTTCCCAGTGCCCAAACTTCCCCAAAAGCATTAAATATCCCATAGCTTTTCTGTGCTATCTGCTGATGCCTCGCCATAGAAGAAGGTAGGAGGAATGGGTGGTGGAGGGTGGTCACCTAC
>CM053609.1:88933702-88955651 GCA_028646535.1 Procyon lotor | reverse complement strand
TCCGAAGGGGCACATGCACCCGAATGTTTATGGCAGCAATGTCCACAATAGCCAAACTATGGAAAGAACCTAGATGTCCATCAATAGATGAATGGATAAAGAAGATGTGGTATATATATACAATGGAATACTATGCAACCATCAAGAGAAACGAAATCCCGCCATTTGCAACGACATGGATGGAACTGGAGGGTATTACGCTAAGCGAAATAAGTCAGTCAGAGAAAGACAATTATCACATGATCTCTCTGATATGAAGAATTTGAGAGGCAAGGTGGGGGGTTGTAGAGGGGTGGGGGAGAGAAATGAAACAGGAAGGGGTGGGGAAGGAGACAAACGCTAAGAGACTCCTACACTCATGAAACAAAGTAAGGATGGCTGGGAGGTGGAGGGTAGGGATATAGAGTGGCTGGGTTATGGACTTTGGGGAGGGTATGTGCTATGGTAAATGCTGTGAATTGTGTAAGCCTGACGATTCACAGACATGTACCCTGGGGCAAATAATACATTATATGTTAATAAAATGGCCAGACTGAGCTGGGATGTAAAATCATATACTGCATTTTATGGATAAAGTCCCAGATACTTCAAGAGAAAACAGGAAAAGTAAGAGGCTCAGTGGAGTCTTCTCCCCTTACACACTATGTGACACTTAAGGAAAAAGAACAGTGTGCTAATGAAAAACCATCCATAAAAGTTGAACAAAAATACATATAAAACAACTCTTTGAATAAATGTTTGAACTTATTCAAGAACTAACACAGGTAGGATTAGGATCTATGATCCTTGAAAGGAAGGAAGCTTTGAAGTTAAACTACACATTCACCTCTACTACCTCCTTGAGAACATTTTTCAAAATTTGAGGATGGAGAATTAGAGTGGAAGAGAAAAATGTCAAAGTTTAATGCAGCCAAATGCAGCTGAGGTTCAGGGGCAAAATTCTAGGGGGAAACTAGCCTCAGAAGAATGTGAATGAAATAAGCCAAGCAGAAAGAGTCAATTATCATATGGTTTCACTTACATGTAGAGCATAAGGGAAAATATGGAGGACATTGGGAGAAGGAAAGGAAGAATGAATTGGGAAAAAAAGGAGGGTGAGACGAAACATGAGAGACTGTGGATTCTGAGAAACAAACTGAGGGTTTTGGAGGGGGGGTAGGGGTTGGGTGAGCCTGGTGGTGAGTATTGAGGAGGGCACGTATTGCATGGAGCACTGGATGTGATGCATGAACAATGAATCTTGGAACACTGAAAAAATAAAATAAAAATTAAAAAAAAAATTCCCCTCAAGGTGTTGACTAATTCCTAAGCTGTACCTGAACTTTAGAAAGCTTATAGCTGGAAGGCTAAAAAGTTAAACATAGATTTATCAGTTTCATGTTTTAGGAGAGAAAGAAGTTGGAGATCAAACTCCATGAAGGCAGAGTAAATTTGATAAACACTCTTAAAGTTGAGACCTTAGAAGCAGTACAGATAAGGAATAAAAACACAAAAAGTAAAGACTGAAAAAACCTGCATCCAAATACCTAAAAATAAATTCTTATAAGTATCAAGGTGATCCACTAGTACTCTAGCTGCTTGCCAGCAGAAAAATTTTCCTTTTTTGGAACAAAACAAAATCATCCAGAGTCTCTACAATTTGGGGTCCATAATGTTGGTATTCAGTTACTATTTGGCTTACTAAAATACAACATAGAAAACCAAATGACATCAAATCAAAAGGGAAATCAGTCCACAGAAATAGAGCCACAAGTAATTCTGATAATGGAATTATCAAACAAGGACTTTAAAATTTTTAAGATTAATAGGTCTAGAATATGAAAGTTAAATATTTAGACAGAGACCTGAAATCTCTTTCTTTAAATAGTGAGACAAATGGAAAATCTAGAACTTGAATTTGAACTAAAATTAAGAATTCAACTAATGGGCTCAATAGCAGATTAAACAAAGAAAAACATAAGTGAACTGAAAATACCTATATTGAAGCATATAAAGAAATAGATTGCAAACAAGGAATAAGAGCCTAAATAGCTTATGAAATACACACACACACACACACACACACACACACACAAAATGAGCATGCATCATGCACATATATGTAACTGAAATCCTAGAAGAATATGGCAGAAATAATATAAGAAGAAATAATGGTCAAAATCCTCCAAAATGGATGAAAGACATCAAACTACATATTCAAGAAGCCCTCCAAACACTAAGCAGAATAAATAAAAAACAAACCACAACTAAATATATCACAGTAAACTACAAATAAACTTATAAACACAGTCAGAGTAAAACACATTAGCTTCAAAGGAGAAACATTAAGACTGAAGTTGGGGGGCACCTGGGTGGCTGTCAGTTAAGTGTCTGCGATAGGCTCAGGTCATGATCCCAGGGTCCTGGGATTGAGGCCCACATCCAGCTCCTTGCTCAGAAGGGATCCTGCTTCTCCCTCTCCCTCTATTCCAGCCCCTGCTTGTGCTCTTTCACTCTCTCTCTCTGTCAAATAAATAAATCTTAAAAAAAAAAAAAAGACTGAACTTGGGTGCTTGAATTATACAACCCCAAAGATCAAGAGTCATATGTTCTACTAGTTGAGCCAGCCAGGTACCCTGAAGATCTAAATATATATATATATTTTTAAAAAGATGAAAGCTGACAATAGAATGATATATTTATTACTGAAATAAAAAGAACTACCAATTTTGAGTTTTATATCCAGTAAAAATAAACTGTAAAAATTCATTTCAAACACATAGATTCTGAGAAATTCATAACTAGTGGACTGGCACTATAAGAAGTACTAAATAGAATTCTTAAAGCTAAAGGGAAATGATCCTGTGTGGAATTGTGGACATGTAGAAGGAAATAAAAACAAGGGAGTGATTGAATGATTTTTGCCTCTTTGACAGTAACTATAATATTCTCCCCACTAGAATAGATTCTCTCCTACTACTGCAAAAAAAAATGCAAAATTACAACTTTTCTTGAACCTATTAAAGACAGCTTATCTTTTAGGGCAACAAACTAATCCAACTAACTAAGGAAAGATAGGAGCCTCTAAAGAGATTCAAGACACCAACATTTGCTTACCTGAGATAGATACAGAACTCTAATCAAACCATTATGAATAATTCAATAAAACCTTTTAACAAATTGCTAAAAACCAAATCAGTAATAGAACAAAGAGAATACCACCCCACTCTACCCACTAGGTTAGCAAGTATCAATAACTAGAGACAGCAGTTTCCTGTAGGGGTGTGTCAATACCTTCTATGACTTGGAGACTAAAAGGAAGACTTATTACACCTAAGGGTGGAACAAACATTAATAAAAAGTCCGCTGGTAACCTGCCCCTATCCTAAATGCCAAAGTAACACTAGAATAATTTGAAGATTGTAGTGCCTAGAAGGTAACCATAGCCATAATAAAACCTAAACCTAGCTCAAATTTTGGCTATTTTGACTCAACTCCTCACACTAAAGGCATAGTAAAAGATAAGGTATGAGTATTTCCAATCATAAATGTTATTTACCTTAGTTCTCAATCTGTGTATCTTACACAAGATGTCTAGATTTCAGAAACAAATTACGATACCCAAAAAAACAAGGACAAACAAGATACTACCAAGAGGCAAAGCAAGTAAGTGAACCAGACTCGGATGTGCCACAGATGCTAGAACTATGAGACAGGGAAATTAAAGCAACAATAATGAATATGTTTAAAAAAAAATAACAGAAAAGGAAGATAACATACACCATCAGATGAGGTATTTCAGGGATGGAAACTTTAAAAAAGAACCTGATAGAAATGCTAGGGGAAAAAAAAAACACACCACTGTAAGATAAAGAATCACTTTAATGGAATCAACATTAGACTTAACACAGTCAAGAAAAAAAACATTGTAAAATTTAAAAAAGGTCAATAGGAATTATCCCAACCAAAATGCAAAGGTAAAAAAAAAAAAAGAGAGAGTTCTCCTTTTTTTTTTTTTTTCTTTTTTACGAACAGAATATCCAAGAACTGTGGTCAATACTTAAAGCTGTAATATGAAATACCGGAATCTCATTAAGAGGAGACAGAGTAGAGCAAAAAATGTTTAAGGAGATAACAGTAACAGCCAAGAATTCTTCCAAATTAAAAGAGTCAACCACTAATCCAAGAAGTTTAAAGAACCTTAAAGAACATAGAACCAGGTAAATTAAACACACACAAACATACACATATATCTCATATTCAAACTCCTGAAAAACAAGATTAAGCAAATTTCTTCCCAACTCTCAGAGAGAAAGGACACATTACATATGGAGGAATAGAAATAAAAATCCTTCATTAAAAACTATGAAGCCGGGTGCCTGGGTGGCTCAGTGGGTTAAAGCCTCTGCCTTCAGCTCAGGTCATGATCTCAGGGTCCTGGGATCGAGGCCCGCATCAGGCTCTCTGCTCAGCGGGGGGCCTGCCACTCCCCCTCTCTCTCTCTGCCTGCCTCTCTGCCTACTTGTGATCTCTCTCTCTCTCTGTCAAATAAATAAATAAAATCTTAAAAAAAAAAAACTATGAAGCCATAAACAATTGGAGTGGCATCCAAGTGTTGAGAGGAAAAAAAAAATCCAAACAATGAAAATATCTATCAAAAATGAAATGGAAATACAGAAATCTTCAAACAAAAACAGAGAACTCATCTGCAGCACACTTGTACTAAAGATGGAGTGCTTCAGAGAGAAAACTATTAACACAGATAAAAACTTGAACTTATTTAATGAAATGAAGAGTACTGGAAATGACATAAGTGAAAGGAAATTTAAGAATTTATTTTCTTATTTCTAATTTTTCTAAAAGATAACTGTCTAAAGCAAAAATAATAGCAATATTTTGGGTATTCAGAACATATGTTAATGTAAAATATATGATAACAAATGATAAGAGTAAGTAAATAGGAATATACTGTTGTAAGGTCCTTACATATCACATGAACATTTAAATTATACTTTAAAAAACAAAATTAGGAGTGCCTGCAAGGATCAGTTGGTTGAGCATCCAACTCTTGGTCTCAGGGACAGGAGATCAAGCCCAATGTTGGGCTCCATGCTCAGCACAGAGTCAGCTTGGGATTCTCTCTCCCTCTGTTCCTCCCCCACTGCCAAATAAAGAAATAAAATATTCAATCTCCTCCCTCAAATTAATTACAATTCCTTGGGGGCTTAAAACATTTGAAGAAGTAAAAGATAGGACAACAGAAACACAAAAGTATAGACATGGGTATATGTGAAATTAAAATAGTATATAAAGTTTTTGCATTGTTCAGGAAGTGATAAAACTATTCATTTAGAGTAGACTTTTAAATGTCAATAATGAATATTGTAAATACATATAATAAGCATGTAAATATAATATATATTACATATAGTTATATATAATACATCCTAAAATAATATACAACTAAAAATGTTAAAGAAAACTAGACTACTACAAGCGTTTGATTAATCCAAAGGCAAGAAAGAAATAATAGACCAAAGAACAGACAGGATAAGGATAGAAAACAAAGAGTAAGAAGTCTTAAATCCAATTATCAATAACTATACTAAATGTAAATGGACTGACTATGCCACTTAAAATTTAAATATCATCATACTAGATAAAAGTAAATCCAACTATATCTACAAGCCAACTATATCTATCTTCTATATTTACAAGAGGCCCACTTTAAATTTGGTAAAATTAGAAAGAAAAAAGATGTAGCAGGTAAATAATAACCAAAAATAATATGGTATAATTATATTAATATCAGACAGAGTAAATAAACTTTAAGGCAAGAAGTATTGGAAATAACAAATGATATTCATGATGAGGTGTCAATTTAATAGAAACATAACAACCCTAAAAACAACTTCAAATTATAGAGAGAAACAAGGTCTGTAATTTTATTTCAAGATTTTAACATTCTTCTAAAACTGATATAACAAACTGAAAATAAAGTATATAAAAATAGGACATGATTAACTAAATCACCCTTGTATAGAAAAAATATATATATGTATAATATACACACACATTCATGATGCATTCTTTTCAAGTTTAAATGGGATGTTTACCAAAAATGGACTATATGGGGAGAAAAGGACTATATGCTGTACCATAAGTTATCACAAATTTCCAGTTTAAAAGGATTGAAATCACAAGAGAATATTCTCTGACCACAGGGCACTTAAACTAGAAATCAATAAAAGAAAGATTAAACAGGAAGACATTTTGGATCAAATTAGAAAACATGTTGAGCTAAACTATAAGAAAAATATACTAAGCCTGTGGGAGGCAGCTAAAGCAGTGCTTTTAAGGAAACTTATAAATTCAAATATATACATTAGAAAAAAGTTATATATTAGAAAAGATGTGACAAAAGAAGAAAATCTGAAAGGTCCATTATATCACTTGTTTATTTTTACAAAGAAACTCTAGTCCCATATGACTTCACTGGTGAAATCTGCCTAACTTTAAAAAGGAAAAAATACCAAACTTGCATAATAAGAGAAGAGAAAAAGAGGTAAACATTGCCTAAATTATGGATGATGCAGGCATAACCTTGCTACTAAAACCTGAAAAGGATATTATAAGAAAGGAAGATGATAGGCCTATATTTTTCATGAACAAAGATGTAGAACCATAACCAAGATATTTGAAATTCAAATCTCTTGATATACAAGAATTATATATCAAAACCAGGTGAGATTTATTCCAAAAATGCAAAGTTAGTTTAACATTTGAAAGTCAACCAATATAATCTACCCAGTAATAAATAAAGGGAGGGGAAAAATCATATAGTTATTTAAAAAGATGCAGAACAAGCACACAATAAAATTCATCTCCTCGTCTATTCCTAAACAAAGTAGGAATAGAAAGAAATTTCCTTAATCTATGGTGATAGATGTTACAACAATGGTTACCTTAGGGACATGCATGAGAGAGCTATCTGGGGTCTCTAATTTGATGTGGATGGTAATTACAAGAGTGGAAACATAAATAAACAGTCCTCAAGACTCCTGCACTTCATTGTGTATAAGTTATACTTTGATAAAAAAATAAAAGACCAGGGGCGCCTGGGTGGCTCAGTGGGTTAAAGCCTCTGCTTTCGGCTCAGGTCATGATCTCAGGGTCCTGGGATCGAGCCCCACATTGGGCTCTCTGCTCAGCGGGGAGCCTGCTTCCCCCTCTCTCTCTGTCTGCCTCTCTGCCTACTTGTGATCTCTCTCCTCTCTGTCAAATAAATAAAATCTTTAAAAAAAAAAAAAAAGACCAAAAAATAAACAAAATTAAAAACCTAAGTGGTAGGACAAGAGTTGACCACCAACTAATGGACTAGATATGGCATCCCTAATACAAGTTAAGAGACAGAAGAACATGATAAATGATAAAGGAAGCTCTACAGCTTTACAAAATTAATAGGGAAGGAAGAAATTGCTCAACAAATTCTACTTTGAAAAATATGTCCCATCAGAAAAAAACCTCCAAGTTAGAACTTCATTTGATACCATATACCAATGTAAACTCCTAAGGGATCACAAAGTTAAATGTAAAACAATCCCCTTCCCATCAACCAGGGGGAAAGGGTTAAGAGAAAATGTAGCTGAATATTCAACTGACAGAACTTCAAATGGTTGATGTTTATTAAGAACCTGCTGCAGTTCAGGCACCACCCTAAATGCTTTGCATACAGCACACGCTAAATACTTACAATTAGGAGGTAACATAGATGGGAAAACTGAGGTCCAGAGTCTCCAAGAGACTTGCCCTAGGGTCACCCAAGAAATAAATGGCTGGACCAGAATTCAAATTTAGATAGTAAAATGCCATGGCAACTGCTGCTTCCGATACCTTAGAAAATGGGACTTCTCATAAAATTTGTTTGGGATTTTATTCTTGTCTCTTGGAGATTCTGAAGATAGAAACTATGAACAATCACCTCTCCCCAAATGACCAACTGACACTATATTAAAAGCATAATTGGAAAAAAAATATTTGCAAAATATGACAAAATCTTAACAGTAATGACACAAGATGAGTTCTTAGGAGGGGATGGCTCAAGAAAAAAAACTCCAACAATGAATAAAACTAGGAAAAGGGGCCCTACATGGACTGTCATAGACACATTTTTAAAAAATCAAATAGTTCATATTCCAAGAAAGAATAAAATTCCTCCTCTCACGACTGTGAACCTTCAGAACTTTTCTTTTTCTCAAACCACTTGCATCCTGAGAACTCAGGACTACGGTTTCCAGCGAAGACCCACATTAGCCACATCCCTGTGAATTTCCACACCTGCAGAGCACTAAGAGCGCAAACTGCGTGCACCAGCTCTAAGGAGTCTGGGCTCCCTAATCAGCACGAGGGCCCTGTTTACCCCTGCACCTGCCAGGACCAAATTCCCAAGTCTCTTAGTGATGTCCCCTTAATCCTGGGAGGATCCTGGTGCTCACTGTATATCTTAGCTAAGCTTTGCAGAGACTCTGTGTGCCTGAACAAAGACTCCTTAGGGGTGGATAAACCCGCCGTTCAGGAGGCCAGGGTCCAAGGTTCGGGCTGAGAGCCAGAGATGCCAGTTGGTGAAAATGAACTGCGGAAGGGGAAGTAAAAACATGGAAGCTTTTTGGGAGATGAAGTGGAATCTCCATTACCATGTTTCACCCTTTCCCCTTGTAAAATGTGGAAAACTTTGAAAGTGAACTCTCCAAATTGAATTCAACATTTCCTTGGTGAATTTAGAGGTAAATTTCAGAACTCTCCAAAGATCTCTAGAATGAAGTGTTTTTGTTTTGTTTTAAAAAGAAAGGTACTAGAGTTGTAGCTACTATCCTAAAAAAAGAAATACGGTAATAGGGATAAAGGGAAAAAAATTATGTAAACTTGAGTGAAGTCATATGTTAATTTACTTTTTTTTAAATTTTATTTTATTTTTTCGGTGTTCCAAGATTCGTTGTTTATGCCACCACACCCAGTGCTCCTTGCAATATGTGCCCTCCTTTTTTTTTTTTAAAGGCAGACTGCCACGTGCAGCGCCTCATTTGGATGTGTCTGGAGTCTTGGAAGCTTGACTACCCTACGTTCTCCTACAAATGGACCTTGAGAGCTTGCTTGGAGGTTCTAGCAGGGTAGCGCAGCTACTCGTATACCCTTGACCGAAGAACGGTCCTCTCCTCTATCGGGGAAGGTCGTCCTCTTCGACCGAGCGCGCAGCTTCGGGAGGGATGCACATGGAGTGGTGAGGGAGGAAGGGGACACCCGCCTAGCCAGCCAGATCAGCCGAATCAACCCTGGCGATCAATGGGGTGACAGATGTCGCAGCCAGATCGCCCTCACATCCTATGTGCCCTCCTTAATACCCACCACCTACCTATCTACTAAGGAGAAGGAAAAACTCTTTAAGAAAATGAAAGTGACTAACATAGCATAATAAAAAAATAAAAGAAAGAAAATGAAAGCAGTGAGGGTTTTAGAATCTCTAAAGTTCTTTCCAGCTTGCAAATATAAAGAATCACAAAATAAAGAAATCTCCAGAATTCAAGAGAAGAATGCCAGGATTGTCAGACCAATTTCTTCAGGAACCGTTAAGTCTTATTTATGAAATGATCCAGATAAAATCAACTGCTTTGCTAATTCAAGTGTATCTCTAACTAATAAGGTAGGGGTGAAGGAAGTAAAAGGATTTCTTTATTAAAAAACAAAAAAGAATTCCCTTCACTAATTCCCACTGCATCCCATCTCCAGGGTTTCAAACACTGCAATAACAGTCTTTGATGGGATTAGGATCAGACCACCATTTAGAAGAGAGTGTTGGATTAGCACTTTGAAATGATGCAGTCACCAGCTCATCTTCAACAGATGCCCCAGGACAGAAGGCTGATGTCCCCTCCTCTTAGCGTGATCCTCCCACAGAGCAAACCAGGGTACTTACCATGACTTAGATTCTACTCCACCTACTGCCTGATTACATAGCCAGATAACAAAAGAAGACTCACTGTGTTTGCAAATGCATCATATGAAACAAATACCTGGGAGCCTGAAGCATCTCCTCCAAGATTCTATTTGAAAAAAAAAGACCAAAAAGAGACAAAAAACAAACAAAAACAAACAAACAAACAAAAAAACAGAGAAGGAATATTTGAGAAAAAGGAAACTGTTACATGGCTAATTCTGTGCCTGGTCTTGTGTAAGTTCTCACATTTAACTAGATAAGGCTATCCTCTGTTACAGTTGAGAAAAGAGAGCCTCCCTAGATTAAGTAACTTGTCCTTGCTTATAAAGCAGGAAAGTAGCAATTTGACATTTGAACTTCTATGGCTCCAAAGACCATCGTCTTCATACACAACTCTCTGTGATAATTCAGAAAATGGAATTGATTTTTTTCATGAGCAAAAAGATATAAAATATCTTCATTTGTGAGGTGCCTGGGTACCTCAGTTGGTTAAGTGTCCCACTCTCAATTTCAGCTCAGGTCATGATATTGGGGTTGTCAGATCGAGCCCCTGCATCAGGCTCTGAGCTGCATGGAGCCTGCTTTAAGATTCTCTCTTTCCCCCTCCTTTTGGCCTCCCCCTGCTTGCTTGCTTGAGTGCTCTCTCTCTCTCGCTCTCTCTTAAAAAAAAACAAACTTCATTTGTGCTTTTCCACATTCCTAGATTCTTTTAAGAAATAAGTGCATTCTAAAAAAAAAAAAAAAGAAATAAGTGCATTCTAATTCTGCTTGATCGTCTGTTAAAACCTAAGTCTCAAAATAAATTCTTTATATTGCTACAGTGTTATTTCTTCTGTTAAAGTTTCAGCTTACTTCTAAAACTTATGAAAAGTGCAGAAAAATGGCAATCCTTACATTTCAAAAGCTTATCGTTCCTCTTATTACAAATCTAAAAACATCTCAAGGCAAATTCTGCCACTCAATTTGTAACTGCTGTCAGAATAAACTATTTGAAAATGAGGTATGCCAAATAACAAAAAAAAAGCATTCATTCCTTTTTTCAACAAATATTTATTTCATACCACCAAAAGGCAAGCACTTCTAGATGCAGGGGATACATCAGTGAATGAAATAGATAAAGATGCCTGCCCTCATGGAGACAAATAAGTAAAACAGGTCAAATAGTGAAAAGTGCTGTAAAAAAAAAAAATGGCATGGAAAGGGGATGGGTACAGTCTATGTTCATGTGATCAGGGAGGCCTCTGAGAAGGGCCATTTGAGTAAAGACCTGTGTGAAATGAGGGAGCAAACACCAAAGACACCCAGAGGGTAGGCCTTCCAGGCAGAGGAAAGAGCTCATGCAAAAGCCCTGAACCAGCAGCACACCTGGTGTTTTAGAAGAAGATCTAAGGGCCCCAGAGTGGCTGAGACAGAGTAAATAAGGGGAAAAATAGTGGAATGAAGTCAGAAATGTAGCATGGGGCGAGATTACCAATGACCACATAGCCACTGAAAAAGCTCTGGCTTTTACCCTAAATCAGATGGAAACTATTGACAGCAAAGCAATGACAGGTTCTAACTTAAGTTTTAAAAGGAACACTGAGCACAGTGTTAAAAACGGGCCACGGCAGTAACCTCTTCGACATCAGCCACAGCAACTTCTTTCAGGACATGTCTCCAAAGGCAAAGGAAACAAAAGCAAAAATGAACTTTTGGGACTTCATCAAGATAAAAAGCTTCTGCACAGCAAAGGAAACTGTCAACAAAACAAACACGCAACCCACAGAATGGGAGAAGATATTTGCAAATGACACTACAGACCAAGGTCTGATATCTAAGATCTATAAAGAACTCCTCCAACTCAACACTCACAAAAGAGATAATCACATCAAAAAATGGGCAGAAGAATGAACAGACACTTCTCCAAAGAAGACATACAAATGGCTAACAGACACATGAAAAAATGTTCATCATCTTTAGCCATCAGGGAGATTGAAAATCAAAACCACACTGAGATACCACCTTACACCAGTTAGAATGGCCAACATTAACAGGACAGTAAACAACAAACGTTGGAAAGGATGTGGAGAAAGGGGAACCCTCTTCCACCGTTGGTGGGATTGCAAGTTGGTGCAGCCACTTTGGAAAACAGTGTAGAGATTCCTTAAGAAATTAAAAATAGAGCTACCCTATGACCCTGCCATCGCACTACTGGGTATTTACCCCAAGGAAGCAGATGCATTACAAAGAAGGGCCACATGTACCCCCATGTTCATAGCAGCAATGGCCACAATTGCCAAACTGTGGAAAGAACCAAGATGCCCTTCAACAGACGAATGGATAAAGAAGATATGGGGTCCATATATAAATTGAATATTATGCCTCCATCAGAAAGGATGAATATCCAACTTTTGAATCAACATGGATGGGACTGGAAGAGATTATGAGGAGTGAAATAAGTCAAGCGGAGGGAGTCAATTATCTTACGGTCTCACTTACGTGTGGAGCATAAAGAAAAACATGGAGGGCATTGTGAGAAGGAAGGGAAGGGTGAATGGGGGGAATTGGACGGGGTGATGAACCATGAGAGACTGTGGACTCTGAGCAAAACACTGACGGTTTTGGAGGGGAGGGGTTGGGTGAGCCTAGTGGTGGGTATTAAGGAGGGCACGTATTGCATGGAGCACTGGGTGTGGTGCATGAACAATTAATCTTGTAACACTGAAAAAATAAAATAAACATATTTGGGGGGAAAAAAAGAGAAAAAAGGCCATGGGAGAAGAAAGGTGGATACAGAGAAATCAGGATATAAATTCAGTAACACAGAGGAAAGATAATGGTTGCTTAAATTACCATGATAGCAGTGATAGTAGAAAGAAATAGCCTGATTCTAAATATATGTTTATTGTGGAGCTAATAGGATTTAACATCTCCATGTACTTAATTGTGAAACATTTACTGTGACTACAGCATATGCAAGTCCCAGTGCCCAATACAGTGGGAATGGGATACAGGAATGATTAACACATGGTCCAGCTTCTAAGGAGTTTACAGTCTAGTGGGGGAGCCTAAATATGGACATCAGAATAACAATACAAAGTTAATGTAGATAAATCACAGCAGTTTCAGAAACACATTTGGGGGTCAATTTCTTTTCTTTTAAAGATTTTTGGGGGGTGCGCCTGGGTGGCTCAGTGGGTTAAGCTTCTGCCTTTGGCTCAGGTCATGATCTCAGGGTTCTGGGATCTCTTCTCAGTAGGGAGCCTGCTTCCCGCTTTATCTCTCTGCCTGCCTCTCTGCCTACCTGTGATCTCTCTCCTCTCTGTCAAATAAATAAAATCTTAAAAAAAAAAAAAAAAGATTTATTTATTTATTTGACAGAGAGAGAGATCACAAGTAGGCAGAGAGGCAGGCAGAGAGAGGGGGAAGCAGGGTCCCTACAGAGAAGAGAGCCCGATGTAGGGCTTGATCCCAGAACCCTGAGATCACAACCTGAGGCGAAAGTGGAGGCTTTAACCCACTGAGTCACCCAGGCGCTTCTGGAGGTCAATTTCTGACAGTTCAACAAGAATTCCACTGTTATGAATGCCATAACTATAAACCAAACATATACATCAGAAATATTTCAAAGACTCAGTTGATTACCAGCAAAATAAATATTCTTCTACACTAACACTAAATGAATGTTATATATAGGACATCTTTCCCATCTTAGCTAAAAACTTTTTGACAAGAAGACACCTCTTGTGAAAGTGACTTGGGACCATGCCACTGAGAACTAAAATAGCATGACTTCATTTCCACAGTGGGAGTGCCAAAATAGAGCTAGTGCTCCCTTGATCTTCTGTCCCTGGTGCATGCTCAGGAGATGTTGCCAGGACATATCAATTGGCTCTCCATTGTAATGGCTTTACTACTGCCAAGTTGTCTGAGTCAGTCCATTCACAGCTGCTCTGCATCATGATGCCACAGTAGCTTCCCCAGGGCTCTCGACTTCAACTACAGAGGCAGGGCACATGGGTCTTGCCTCCTATGTCAGAGAAACAACAACTACAAGTGAAGGCTATCACAGGAACATTTGCAATTAATTTTCACTTGCCTTGTAAGCCTTCATTAATACTGGATGGAGAAGGTCTAGAAAAATCTCCAGATCCTGTCTTTTTGCCTGTATCTTCCAACACAGTGTCAACGGTGTTAAGAAACCTAGAGGGTGTCATTGACTAGATTCTTCCAACAATCTGTAATCTATAGTTAATGGTAGGATATCTACAGGCTGATCATTTTCCTGAAGGCAAGGAGATGTTGTAGTGACTGCTAAGATTAGGTTTATATCCAATCATTAAGTCATTCATTTTTTTTTTCATTTCATGAGATGGATGTTTGCTAAATGCTAGAAATGCAAAGATTTTAATAAGCCTTGGATCAAAGAGCCTACAGACTTGGGTGGGTACACTGGTTTTTTTTTTTTTTTTAAGTTACATACAATATAAAGTCTGTATTATTGAGAAGTACAGTAAGCTATTGGAACATAGAAGAGGAACAGCTAACTTCCAGGAAAAGGCGGGAGGGGGGCACACAGGGGAATAGTGTGGGGAATATGAAAGAAGCTGGAGAGAGAAGATAGGGAAAGATTCTTTCATTAACTAAATGTTTATGCCCCTCCCCCAGTTCTTCTGTTGAAATCCCCACCCCTCAATGTGATGGTATTAAGAGACAGGGCCACTGGAAGGTGATTACTTCATGAGGGTAGAGACCTCAGAATGGGATTTCTGCCCTAGCAAAGAGACCCCAGAGAGTCTACCATGTGAGGACACAGCAAGAAGATGGCTGTCTATGAACCAGAAGGCAGCCTCTCACCAGACAAAATCTGCTTGTATCTTAAACTGGAATTTCCCAGCATCTGAAACCGTGAGAAATAAATGCTGCTTAAGCTGCTCAGTCTATAGTATTTTTAGTATAGCAGCCTGAATGGACTAAGAGAGCTTTCCAGAGAAAATGATACTTGAGATGACTCTTGAAAGATGAGCAGTTTTCACTAAGTAGGCACAAGAGTGGCGAGAAAGAAACCAAATGTTTAGGTGTGAAATGGGCTCAGTGTTTCCAGATGCTGGAAGGTGGTGGGCCCAAATCATTGAAGGCTATGCCTCTTTCAAAGGAAAGAAATCATCGTGGAAGGCTTTTTATATGAGAAGTTATAAAATCTGATGCAGGGTTTAGAATGAACATCCTAAGGGGAACCCCAGGAATGGAGAGAGAGGGAAAGAATATGGAAAGGCCAATTACCAATTACTGAAATAGACCAAGCAGAAGAGGATATATATATATATCTGAATTAAGGTAGAGGGATAAAGAAGAGTTAAACAGACAGACACAAGAGAAATTAGAAATGGAAACAATAGGATTTAGTACATATTGAAAAAAATACAAGTGGGGTAGGGGAGCTGGGAGGGATAAGGAGCTGAGAGAAACTTCTATCTTACTTTGATGACTAGCTTTCCATAAGTGAAATAACAAAGAAAGATGATTAGTTACATTTTTCAATATGTTGAATTTGGGAAGTATGATACCATTCAAGTGAAGGCAGTGGATATATGAGCCCAGAGCTCAAGAGAAGGTCCAGACTAGAGACACAGAGTTCAAGTGGAAGTCATAGAGGAATGTGTTCAGAGGGAAAACCAATATTCAAGGGATGGGCGAAAGGAAAGGAGTGAATAGATGAAGCAAGGATAAAACTAAGAACTCGTGGAGTCTAGAACTTAGGTGAGGAATGAGTTTCAAGGGAATAATATTTAGCAATGTTCCTAGGCAAGATAAGTAGAATGGGGATGGGGTGCTGCTTATATAATGAAGTATATGGCCACTGTGGTGGTAGCGTAGAAGTCAGACCACTGCGATGGTAGAGTAGAAGTCAGACCACAGTGAGTACAGAAGCAAGCAGGAGCTAGGGAAATGGAGACTGCAAATATAGCCTGATCTCCCATTAATTCCTTAAACTCAGCTTAGGAGTCCATGGTCAGAAGCTATAATGTGCAGTAATTTGTTGACCATAACTGCTGTGGAGCTGGAAGTAAGGGATGAAAGTGGGAGCACTTCAGCCCATTTTGGCAAAGTGGCTACATAAGGAAAGCACCTTGATGTTTTGAGTCAGACACATGTGGTTTGGAATCCCAGCTTCTTTACAGACTAAAGACATTGATGAAGTAACTGAGACTCCTTAGAACCCTAGTCTTTTCTCTTTTTTTTCTTTTTTTTTTATCTTGAATGTTATTCTTTTGGGGGGGTTCCCCCAAATATGTTTATTTTATTTTTTCAGTGTTACAAGATTTATTGTTCATGCACCACACCCAGTGGTCCATGCAATATGTGCCCTCCTCAATACCCACCACCAGGCTCGCCCAACCCCCCACCTCCTCCCCTCCAAAACCCTCAGTTTGTTGCCAACAGACATACTTCACAAAATTATGATTAAGTGATACCATGTTTATAAAATGTTTAGCCCATAGTCAAGGTTATACTTTATTGAATACCTATCACTGTTATATTTATTATTATAGATATTAGCAAACCAAGAAATTCTTCACCTGTCATAATCTACAAAGTCAATAAGGACTCTTGGCAAGATCTCTTGGGCAGTTCCCACGAGAGAGCCTGTGCCAGTGGTGAGTTTTCCTGTGAAGTCTTCATTCCCTTTACATTACCATTTCAAAATCAATTCAAGTCTACAGATTTAGCTTCTAACCAAAATCTTTTTATGAACAATTCCTGGATGAACCATTTGCAGAGCAGCCAAGAGAAAGGAACAGTTGCCTTTTAAGATAAAAATATAATTTCTTCACTTGAAAAAAATCTTTACATTCAAATAACTCAAATGAAGGCATGTAAGTAGCTCCTACCTTTTGTGTAACTTCTCTACTTTATTTAAATAGCCAGTCTAGGATCCTGTAGTGGGCAGACCCCAAGGTGGTCATCCCTACTCTCATTCTTGCCTCCTAATGTTCATACCTTTGTGTGATCCCCTCCTCTTCAGTATGGCTGGGACTTGTGCTTCTAACCAGTATGGCAGGTCAAAGGTGATGGAATGTCACACCCATCATGACATTACATAAGATAAGATTCCTTTGCCAGCAGGCTCTCCTTGCTAGCCTGACATAGTAAGCAACCACACTGAGGAAGCCCATGTGGCAAAAGAACCAGGAATGGCCTCTATAAACTACAAGCAGCCTCCAACCAACAGCCAGCATGAAGCTGGGGCCCTCAGTCCTATATCCAAGGAAACCAATTCTGCCAATGACCTGAGAAACTTGGAACTAGATTTTTCCCTAGGCCAACCTCCAAATGAGAATGCAGTTTAACTGATATTTTGAATCTTGTGAGACCCTGAGTAGAGGACCCAGCTCACTTATGCCTGGATTCCTAACCCATAGAATCTGAAATAATAAATGTATGTCATTTTAAGCCACTGAGTTTGTGAAAATTTATTATGTATCAATGGATAACTAATAAAGATCCCATAATGTTAACTGGGCAGTTAAATGAATCTAAAAAGGGTGAGTTACAGGAGAGTCTTGGTGACTCAGTTGTTTAAGCATCAGCTCTGGATTTCAGCTCAGGTCATGATGTCAGGGTCATGAGATGGAGCCCCACATCAGGCTCTGCACTGGGCATGGAGCCTGCTTAGGATTCTTTCTCTCGCTCTCCCTCTGTCCCTCTGCTCCTCCTCCACTCTAAAATAGGTAGATGCAGGTGGGGGTGGGGGTGGGCTAAAAGCATGAGTTAGGGAGATTTTCTAACATCCAGGAGAGGAGCCATGGTCTAAATCAGAAGTATCATGAAAAAATTTTTTTCCTGACTTGGAGCAGATGTGCATCCCTAAGCACTGAGAAGCAGGTGTTCATAGCACCTGTGGTGACATAAGGCATATGTGGTGACACAAGGAATCTAGATTCATCCTTGGAGCAGGCTTGTAATCAGTGTACAACGTACAGACAGTAGAAAGATCCATGGAAGACACTGACTCGTCTAATAGAGCTCTTGGTTTTTTTGTTTGTGTTCTGTATAGATAGATGTTTTTGTGATTTGTCCCAAAGAACTGAGCACCTGGACCTGCATATACACAGGCAGGCTAAAGAATGTTGTTTCTGAGACTCATGCTGTGTGAATAACCTTGGGAGCCTGATCGTTTGAAGTATGTTATCTGGCTTCCAGGTCATAACTGACCCTTCTGCTCTGGATACCAATAGCTACAAATCTTGTCTCACATCCCTTCCTGCCCCAGGCTGGGCTGGCCTCTGAGGATGGAATCTGGGAGGGAAGACAGACCTACACAGGCTAGGCTCCTTAAAAATGTAAACATGACAAAATGGAAATGCAGCTTCCTCCAAACTGCACATAGGCAAACAAATGTTTAATCTCAAGCCATGTTATTTGCCCTATAAATGTGGCCTTTTGGAGATGGCCATTTGGAAGTCTCACCTGAGGGGAGGACGCTCTGCCGAGGCCTCTTGATCACATCTCCAGCCTGGCCATTTCCATGGGGCTTCCCCAACTGATGAGGTTGGATGTGGTAAGTACCTGATTTGATGTAACGTTGCCTTTTTCTCCTTCCTTGCCTACTATTACCTTCATCTCTGTGTAGCTTCCTTTCTTCTGTTTCTATTGGGCTTCTATAATAATAACAAAGTTTTCTTTCCTTTTTGAAACCGAAATACAGCTGTTGTGAATCTTTTATTCAGAACAGTTTGGCCACCCAACGTCTGTTCTTCCAACTCCTGAAATTCTGATCTTCTTCTGGTAAACCACTTTTCCTCTATGATAGGCCATCTTTCTGGTAAAGCCAATCTATACCAAGTCCAGGGGTGACATGTGACATGGGCCTGTCCAAACAAGGCATCAGATTTCCCTGATTCTAAGCAATCACTCAGGTTTGCCATATAATTCAAGCCAAGCCAAGCCAAGCAAATAAAAACCAATTAGTGCTAACCCTGGAATTATTTTTTCAAGTTGCCAGAAATTGGCGTTTCTCTTTCCACTGGATTATAACCTAAGCGAACATAAACCTAGAGCTTCTGGCAACCATCTTACTAGACATGGAGCCAAAGAATAGAGCCAGCTCAGATGGAAACAGAGAAAAGACTGGAGGTAGGGAAAGAAAAACAAGGTACCGAAGATAACATTTGAATTCCTGGAGAGAACTAAGGAAATCAGATTTACTAATTACTTGAGTTCACTCCCTCTTTTTCTTTGCTTATAAGAAATAGAAAAATTTCCAGTATAACTTGAATTTGGTTCAGTTATGAAAATAGCATGGCTTCTGGGCCACAGGCAGTATTGCCTCATTGCCATTTTATGGTTACGAGGAAGTTCAGCCTTGCAAAGGGAAGTATCAAGAATCAGAAACAGCGGTTTATATACAAACTGATCTAGCACAGGTTCACACAAAATACTTGCGTTTCATTATGGGTCTAAATGCAGGAAAAGCATTTTCCAATTTCCATACATAAGTTTAGCGGTGGCTACTTTTTGTAGTATCAAAACAGAATAAAACCCAGAAAGACCTGAAGCTCTAATTTGGCTTTGAAATAGGCTCTGGCATTACAGCTTAAGAAGGTAATGCTTGGGGGCGCCTGGGTGGCTCAGTGGGTTAAAGCCTCTGCCTTCGGCTCAGGTCATGATCTCAGGGTCCTGGGATCAAGCCCCACATCGGGCTCTCTGCTCAGCAGGGAACCTGCTTCCCCCTTTCTCTGCCTGCATCTCTGCCTACTTGTGATCTCTCTCTCTGTGTCAAATAAATAAAATCTTTAAAAAAAAAAGAAGGTAATGCTTGAAATTTCAACTTTGTGTTTCTTCTCCCTCCTCACAAAGAAACTGACTTGTGAGATGATATAAAAGTTTTTGAAGTCTTTCCATGAACAAGAATGTCTCCTATGATAATCTCATACCTGACCTCCTTAAGCAAAAGATATATGAAACATCAGAAAAATTCACAAACAGCAAAACTTCCAGAGTAACTATTGGTCAGTATTACTGATGGCCAGATGCCGATAAGCTTGGGCAAAGCCACATTTTACAATCAATCTGCCAACATACTTCTCACCCTACCCCATGGCTTGTCCAACTATTTTCCCTCTGTTAGCAATGCTCTTCTCTTAGATATTTGCATAGCTTACTCCCTCACTTCCTTCACAGCTCTGCTTAGTTGCTCCTTTCTTGAAGAAGTCATAGTATATAAAATATAGCACCACTTACATAAAATATAGAACCACCTGTATAAAATACAGGTCATTTTATATAAGATATAAGACCACTCTATATAAAATACCATTTTATTTTATTTTTGATTAATTTTTTGTTTATTGTTGATTAATATTTGTGATTAATTTTTACCCCCTTAAACTGCTTTAGCTTCCTACATGGTACTTATTACCTGATATGTTACATTTGTTTGTGTGGTGAATATCAAATACAGCTAAGACTTAGAGGCTCATTTTACCACCTACCTGTCACCTCCTGAAAGTCTCAGTTCACATGCACATTCTAGCTCCTCCACAATTAATGTGGACTACTTCAAAATCTACACAAATGCTTGGACAACACTTTAATGACTATATTGGTCAAGTTCCAGTCAGGAAAACAAAACCACAATATTTCAATGGCAGGAATTTAATATAGAGAATTGGTTCTACAGCTATTGGGTATTGAATGAATAGAAAGAAGAACATGGAAGTAGCTCAGAGATTATAACTGCACGAAGCAGCTACCACCCCTGCATCTGGAGAAGCAAAAGGAAGCAGTCAAGGTTATTGAAACTAGAAGCTCAGAGATAAGGCCGAAGGGATATGAGACTCCGACATCAGCTGTGATACCCCTGCATGCTGCTGGTCGTTCATGATCTCAGAAGAGGAGTCCCACTGAGTCTGGGCTCTGGGGAGGGAAAATTGCCTGGACAGGATTGTCACCTCTGAGCAGGGTACCATGAAGCTGGTTCTGGAATGCTGGGAAAAGGTAGAAACTAGAACCCAAACTGCTGGCAGCAGTGTGAAACCCTTGCAGGAAAAAGCAAGTCCATTCTCCCTTCCTCCCATCTTCCAATATCCCTCCCACTACTCCTTTCAGCACAACATAGGAGAACAGCCCTGGTCAAAGAGAACTATAGTTTGCAGAATTCCAGCCCCAACATCTAATGCAGAACATAGCAGAATATATTTGAGCATAGAGACAACTTCTTAAGACCAACACAGATCCTAATGTGTTTCTCCAATTTTATTTTCTTAGGAAAAAAGCCAAATTTCAAATGAAATGATATAATGGTTGACTCCTGACTATATTATTATATTAGCTCTTTCTAGTAAGCCTTGTAGACTATAGAGTATCACAGATGAACTTCAGGTGGACCATGAACCCATGAAATTTCATTATAAAAATGTTTCAATATGTCATTGCATTTTTGTGAATAAGTTGGTTTATAACTTTTGTTAACGTTTCAAAGGAACTTGAAAGCCCCCTAACATTTAGCATCACTGCCCATGTTCTCATTCAATATTTAAACTTGCTATGGAAAACACACACAACTCTTAGGTTCTTTTAGTGCCTTCCACACACTATTGGTTATGACTCTCTTGGTTACAGAACCAATCTGAATCATCTCAAGAAAAAGTTGAGGAGGACCAAGGAATCTATTCAAAGGAACTCAATCCAGGAAGAAAACCCCTAGTTAAAGGAAGGGGCCCAAAATAGCACTGTTTCCTTCATAAATGCCATCTAAAGAAACTCCAGCATATGTGCTCAAAGATACATTTACATTGCAGAATTATTCATAATAGTGAAAATTTGGAGATAAGTTAGAAGTTCATAAGAATGGATAAATTAGTGATCACTGCTTTGTAGTAAAGCTTGAAATCAGGCAATGTGATGCCCCCAGCTTGGTTTTTCTTTTTCAGCATTTGCTTAGCGATTCGGGGTCTTTTCTGGTTCCATATAAATTTTAGGATTGTTTGTTCCAGG
>CM053609.1:88907002-88927668 GCA_028646535.1 Procyon lotor | reverse complement strand
CTCTCCAACATTTGTTGTTTACTGTCCTGTTGATTTTGGCCATTCTGACTGGTGTAAGGTGGTATCTCAGTGTGGTTTTGATTTGAATCTTCCTGATGGCTAAAGATGATGAGCATTTTTTCATGTGTCTGTTAGCCATTTGTATGTCTTCTTTGGAGAAGTGTCTGTTCATGTCTTCTGCCCATCTTTTGATGTAATTATTGGTTTTGTGAGTGTTGAGTTTGAGGAGTTCTTTATAGATCTTAGATATCAGAACTTTTTCTGTAGTGTCATTTGCGAATATCTTCTCCCATTCTGTGAGTAGTCCATTTTTATATTTAAGATTCCAGCCTTTAGAACACATTTTGACAGGGCACCTGGGTGGCTCAGTTGATTAAGCAACTACCTTCTGCCCAGGTCATGATCCTGGAGTTCTGGGATCGAGTCCCGCATCGGGCTCCCAGCTCCATGGGGAGTCTGCTTCTCTCTCTGACCTTCGCTCCTTTCATGCTCTCACTTTCTCTCTCTCTCAAATAAATAAATAAAATCTTAAAAAAAAGGTTAGAACACATTTTGACAAGTGCTTCAAAAGGTAATTCATCTCAGTGACACATATTCCTACCCACATAACAAATTTTCTCTTACCAGAAAACACCTGTAGTCTCTTTTGCATCATGTTAAAGATGGATTACAGCCCATTTTATAGTTCTTATTTTGACTTCATAAGTTATTCATGTTTCTAAGCCTTCTTGTTCACACTAGGAGATTCAAGATGCCTTTCTCTGAAAGGCATGATAATTGTCATAAAAATCATAGACTTAATTAGCCTTATGACCTCTCTAAGAAGTCAGTGATAAGTAACCCACATTTAATAGATGACACAAGGAAGTTAACAGATGGATATGAGAAGACACATCAAATTAACGCAGTATTTTTTTTTTTAAAGATTTTATTTGTTTGTTTGACAGATAGACAGATCACAAGTAGGCAGAGAGAGAGGAGGAAGCAGGCTCCCTGCTGAGCAGAGAGCCCGATGCAGGGCTCGATCCCAGGACCCTGAGATCATGACCTGAGCCGAAGGCAGAGGCTTTAACCCACTGAGCCACCCAGGCGCCCCAACGCAGTATTTTTTATATAATTTTTTATTATTGAAGTATAGTTGACAAACACTGTTACATTAATTTCAGATATAACATAGTGATTCAACAATTCTATACATTATGCACTGCTTACCATGATGGGTTTCATTACCATCTGTCACCGTACAATGTTATTACAACATTGACTATATTCCCTATGCTGTACTTCTTTTCCCTGTGACTTACTCATTTTATAGTTGAACATTCATAGCTCTTAATCCTTTTCATCTATGTCACCCATCCCCACACCCAGTATTCTTAACTTGTACTTGTGACTACGCTACAAATGTTGGTAGAGAATACAAAGAATAGATTTTCCAAGATGACTTCTCCTTTAAACATTAACACACTTCAGTAGATGAACTTGTTTAAGATTTTGATTTGGGGCTAGGTTACCTGGGGACCATATTATTGGAAACATTTCCTTTTCTCTCAGAATGTGTTTGACTCTCTCCAGGATCTCATAATCCTTTAAAAATTACACAGGCATGAAGGCTTCCACTTTATCTTTCACCAAAATAATATCCATTTTTAAGGCATATCTCCCGGAAGCCAGTATTTCTTCTTAGATGATTGTTTTCTTCCCTTCCTCCAAGCATCTGTCATCAGGTAGAAAATGGGATTAGAAAGACTTGACTAACAGCCTTTGAAGACCATGAGCATTATTATTGTGGGTATGGAATCACATCTTTTCTGTTCATAATTACCCTTGGTGAGGATGATCAAAATATGTGATAAAGCATATGGCTCAGGAATTTGATAATTTCCCCCCCTACAGAAACAACTCTTGAGTGTTTACTCTTCAGTCATTTCCTATGTTTAAAATGACCTTAATTGAACACTTTTATAATTAATATAAGATTCTAATTAAAATGTTATTTAAAGAAATGTAGTATAGCCCGTAGGAACATATCAATGGTATTCCTTTCATCTTTATTTATTGGTTGTTACTAATACTTTTTTAACACATTTTTTTAATATAGTTGGCACACAGTGTTATTTTAGTTTCAGGTGTGTAACATAGTGTTTCAATTTTTCTATATGTTATGCTGTGCTCAGACATAAGTGTAGCTACCATCTGTCACCATAAGACACTATTATATTATTGACTATATTCAATATACTGAATTATGTTGTGCCATTTACTCTTGTGACTTAGTTGTTACTAATTCTTTATTAGATTGCTAGTTTATTCTGAGTACCTTGAGAGGTTGTAAACTTTCCTCAGTTATGTTTATGGTAGGATGTTACGTTTATGGTGTGTCGAATACACACACACACACACACACACACACACACCCCTTTTGCTTTTTTTTTTTTTACTTCTTATAATAATGAAATATCATGAACTTTCATTTCAAATAGTGAGCCTTCTTAGCTACCACAGACCTTACATGTATTTTTCCTTTTAATCCAAAGATCTGGACTATCTTTTCTTTACTATTTTTCTTTTCCTACGTGTTTTTTTTTTAATTGTTGTTATAATACCCCAAGCTACTTTATCTTTTCAGCTGTAAGAAAGTTCCTGAAGAATTAGGATACCAGGTATACATCTGCTGTTACCTTTGGTGTGCTCTGCCAAGCAAGCTGAAATTTAAGCAACAAAGTTAACTCCCTGGTTATTCTGCCAGCATTTAGCTCTTTTGGCTTTAGACTGCTTTAGTATAAAATAAAAAAGGTCTCCAGTGTTGCTAACTAAGTAATTTTTCAGGTTCCAGCTTTAGGTTGCCCTTCCTTTTTTTAGTATTTTGGAATATAACAATTGGACACTGTTTCATATATAGACTGATATTTGGCCTCTTTCCTCTTTCCTATGATCATCTTTCCATGATCATCTCTAGTTGCTCCATGCAAGGGTTATTGAAATAAGTACAGAACCAATATGAAAAGGGAACTTTACATTGAATATATCCAGAGATATATTCCTAGATATAAGAAATATATAGAAGATATAGAAATATATCTTTTTGCCCAACACTGGTAAATTCTTGGCTTTTAAAGCAGAAAGAAACTGTTAGGGGTCATCTAGTGAGTTAACTCCACTTTATAGATAAATAAAAATGAAGGGAACAGGGTTACTTAGCTTTGAAATTGTTCCTTAATAACTAACTAACTTCCTTCCTTCCTTCCTTCCTTCCTTCCTTCCTTCCTTCCTTCCTTCCTTCCTTCCTTCCTTCCTTCCTTCCTTCCTTCCTTTCCTCCCTTCCTCCCTTCCTCCCTTCCTCCCTTCCTCCCTTCCTCCCTTCCTCCCTTCCTTCCTTCCTTCCTTCCTTCCTCAATTCATTCAACAAACATTAGATAGGGTCCTTATCCTGTGTGGGTCGTAGAGTTATTAAGTCTAAATACTGTCCATTGGAAAAGGAAGATTGACAAATAATTACCATATCCAGTGAAAACGTATAGAGCACTGAGTGTTATTCACAACTGATGAATCATTGAACGTTATGCCAAAAACTAATGATGGCTAACTGATACAT
Organism: Procyon lotor; assembly: GCA_028646535.1. NCBI lineage: Eukaryota > Metazoa > Chordata > Mammalia > Carnivora > Procyonidae > Procyon > Procyon lotor. The sequence continues at coordinate 88,924,073 of CM053609.1, read as the reverse complement.
TGGCTAATTGAATTTAAATTAAAAAAAGAAAAGCATAGCAATGAATCTTGGAACACTGAAAAAATAAAATTAAATTTATAAAAAAATGATTTACTATATAAAAAAAGAAAAGAAAAGAAAGCTTATTAAGGCACATTTAAAGCCTCTCTGAGGCCACACTTTTGACTGTAGAAGAGTTGAGATGGGGAATAGGAGTTTCATTGTAAAGAACTATTAAATATCTACCAGGCAGGGTAGGGAGAGAAGGCATCTGGGCAGAGCGAACAGAAGTCAAGGATGAGCACATTTGTTATGAAAAATGCTTAGTGTATTAGTGAGTGTGACAGGCACAGAGGACTTTACAATGAGAGGTAGTAAAGAATGGCTAAGTTGTCATTGTAGGGCAGTGTTACTGGGAACAGCTCATACAGAGCTAGACGTTCTGTCAGGACTAGGCTCTCTGAGTTGTGAAAATGTTGAAATAGTTCCAAAGTGGTTGATAATTAAATAGGCACTGATCTGAGACCTCCTCCCCTCTATTGTCCTATTGCACCTCCCAGAAGTCCTCACACCCAGTGATTCAGCAGTTAAAGAGTTGGCAACTTAAAGGAGGCCTCTAAGACCCCTCCAGCACTAAGGTCAGGCAGTGGTGATTGTTCATTTTCTGAGCATCTCTCCTCTTGAATGCCATAGTAAAGAATGTGAACTTTATCATATAACGTAGGGCTTGAAAATTCAGATGCCTCCAGGGGTCAGGCAGGTTACACAAAAATGAATGAGGCAAGTGGGTACATATAACAAGAGATGAGGACTGTAGTGAATTGGAGGCATCAAAATTAATTTTTTAAAAACTCTGTGTCAGTAAACATAAGTGAACGGTGATTTTGACAGATGGACTGCCAGTGCTCAAATTATGCAGTATAAGTAATAGGAAAACCATAGTGGGTATTCTTTTTTAATTTTCTTTTTAAGCCAGGGGAGTGATGTAAGCTTTATTTTTTAGAAAAATTGCCACAAGGCATTGATGGACAGATATCACAGAAGGAAGAGATATGAGACCAAGAACATGAGCTTTTACTAGTTTCAAGTTTGGATAAGAAACTGCTGGCTTAAATTAAAGGGTTTTAGATTGAATATGGAAACAAAATTTTCTCTGTATAATAAAACAATAGAAAGGATTGTTAAAGAAGATACACAATTTCTGTCTTAAAAAATTTCAAGTACCAAAAGGACAGTGGTAGAAGCTAAACCCAAGGATTTCTCAGGGAACTTTCTAGGTCTTCAGTTCTCTGAAGCACAACTTAGGCACAGTATTGTGGAGAAACAAATGAACAAACAAAAAATCTGTGGGTGGTGAAATGGAGTGGAAGAAATGCTCAAAGAACCCTTTAATATTATCAAGTAGGGGGTTTATATGGTAATGTTAAGATGTCTTTTAACAATTCTGAGGTCTATTCATCAATTTAGCAAATTTGAGTACATACTATACGCTATTCTATGCACAATATTAAATAGCACACATTAATTCATTCATTGAGAATTGACTACATACTTAGTACACTTCTAGGTACTGTGGATAAGCTAGAGAATAAAACATTCAATTCCTGCCCTCCAGGAATGTCTATTCCAGGGGAGGAGATAGGCAATAAACCTACCAGAAGGTCAATTTATGGTGAGCACCTAGAGGATGGATTGAGGCTAGGGAAGACTTGAGATAGGAACCAACTAGATATGTAATTTCTGAGGAAATGAGAGTGTTGGAGAGGTGATCACTGTATAAAACACAACAGAAGAGTCTCCATAGGCCTAAAAATAGCAGAACTTGGAATGGAAGGAGTAGAAGGGGGCAGGGTTGAAGAGAAAAAATCATAATTGTGAGTCTAGAGTGTTGAACACTTGTAGTAGTAAAACTGATGTGCTAGGTTTTGAAGGCTGAATTTGAGATTTTGGTGAGACACCCAAGTGTAGCTATTTCCTTAGATCAGCATTTCTCAAACTTTTGTGTGTGTCAGAATCATCTGAGGAACTTGACAAAAATAAAAAGATGCAGTCATATTTCTTCAACCCACGTGAGCCTCTTTTTTTTTTATTAGCTTACCAGATAATTCCCATATAAAGTTTCTGAACCACTAGCTTAAATAACCAGAAATCCAATCCTGTATAAAGGAATTGAACTATGGGCTAGAGGTGTATATTTTGGAGTTATTAAAAAAGTATCGAGATTTATGAATGGGTCAGCTCTTCTAGCTGGTGAGTATGAAGGTGCAGGAGGAGTAACCATAGGACAATGAGTGGTTGTATATATGCAGTTGGTTGGAAGAGAAGAGCTCTTCTCTTCAGGAAGAGCCTGAAAGACAGACATGTGAATTATTTAGCATAAAGGGAAAGTGCAGAGAGCTCAGTTTCCCTTTAATTGGAATGTGGACTCCATGGGGACCTCAGGGTTACCTTACAATGGCATTGTGTCCAGCACTTAATAGGCACTTATCAATATTTGTTTGTTGATGAATCAATGTGTATATGAATGGCTATTACAAAAGCCCCCCTGAAAAAGCTAAGAAGAAATTTTTAGGAAAATGTAGGCAATCTTATCAATTGTAGTAGCTGGAGAACAAGAAGGATGAACGATATAGGAGTGCTGGTAGACTGAGTCAGAAGGAAGCTATTTCTATAAAGAGATGGGGTAGTTAAATGCAAGCAGTGAATTTAGGCTCTGGTCATTTATAGAATTCATCCTGAGCTGTTGATGAGCATTGTAAAGGCAATAAGATACCTCTCTATCTATCTATCTATCTATCATCTATCTATCTATCTATCTATCTATCTATCTATCTATCTATCTATCATCTATTTTATATCTATCTATCTATCATCTATTTTATATATATATATATATGTATATATATATATATATATATATATATATATATATATATATATAAAGACTCCATATATATATATCTCCAGACTCACACACAGTACACATATACATGCAAATGCATATATGTATATGTTTGTTTGCATGTATATGTATAAAAGTATAGATGTTCAGCTCTAGAATCTTCATTGTGCTCTCTTGCTCTGTCGATATCCTATAGTTGCCTCCTTCAACTTGTGAATCTTGGGAGAAGGAGGGTCTCTCAGGGGTCTTCTAGCTTGTGGAGGGTTGTCTACGGGAGGTTGGAACAAAATCAAAGGCAACGAGATGCTAGGGTCATGTCTCCAGTAAGCTGCACACTCCATTTGCCACTCTGTTTTTCAGTGGTTCTTTGCTCCCCAAGAACAGAAATGATTTGTAGAAATTGATTAAAAATATAAAGTCTTACTTAAGATCTGTTAAAAGCTTTTTAATTCCAGGCACACATTTCCTTTGAAAGGATAAATCTTTGTGTCATGAAGCAGAGATGGTTATTAGCCTGCTCACTGGGATCTGCAGGTTCGTAGATGAAGCATCCAACCTTCCTTGTATTTTGAAATGTCATATCCAACTGCCTCTTAATGAAGATTCATTTATCCTTTTCACACTGTTAAATGTGGTCTATGGGGATAGACTTCTCTCAGTCCACATGAATAGAGCCCATTACTGCCAATAGAAGTTTTGCACATGCCTGAGCAGGTGAATAGGCATTGAAGTAATCTACATTTAGACTTTCACAGTAATTTATATTTAGCTACTTTCAGATTTTAGTGATGATCTCTTTTTGTCCCCGAATGTTGTTTGACATTGATTATAGGTATCTGGTAATGGGTCTGAGGTTGTTACTGTAATAGGTGTAAGTATTTCTTTCCTCTGTTTCAGCTGAGAAGTTTTGAGAATGAACTATTCACAGCCATTAAGAGACCTCCGATTTAATTTGTCATCACGTTTATTCTGTAGTTCACATTAAGTCCAGAATACTGAAGGAACTGTACAAGTGGACCAGTAGACATCAGATAGCTGGCCATGGTTTTGGCCATGGCATCTCAGGATGCTCAGAACTTCTTCCAGCCTCTCTCTTCCTGGATATCTCGGGTTTACGAAGCTCTCCAGCAAGCAGGAGATACACTATCTGCTTCGCTGGTTAACCTAAGCAAACAAGACTCTAAATTGAGTGACAAGCTAGACCAGGACTTAGATGATATTCATATTCAGGAAGCTTACTTTGAAGATGAAGAACAAGGCAATGATTGGCATCAAGAGGATGCAAATCCCTTGTTTCTTGAAGTGGATCATTTCTCCGGTTGTAATAGTGATTTGCAGGACTCTGCCCAAAGTTCAAGCCCCAGACTTAGGCAACATGCAAAGGACTCATGTTCCATAATGTCTCAGTGGCCCAATCAGACCCTTGATGACCAAAAGCCACCACATGTGCTTTCTTCTATTGCTGAGGAAGAATACCACCTTGAAAAGCAAAGAAGTGACCTTCAACACAGCTTTGACAACCAGCTCTCTGGTATTTTAGAAAATGTTAATGGAAAAAAGCAAGGTAAGGTAGCCAGTGATCATGTTCTTTGGGTTCTTCCAAGGGACATTTCTATTAATTATATTTTTTTACTTTAGTTATCATATGAAGTTTATCTATTTATTTTCTCTCCTTATACCTTTCCACATACTGGCTTCTTATCGAGAGATGTACTCCTTAGGAATATTTTCAACATACAAAACTTTGGAAGGTCCATATTTGTGGGCCCCATATTTCAGAACAATAGTTCAGAGCAAGTAAAATGGTGAAAACAAGGCTGTAGGTTCTGTTTGAGAAGCCCTTGTGCATATGTCATGCTTTTTAAAATATCTTTTAAAATGTTCTCTTTTTTTCACTAGGTTAGGAATCTCTAGATGTTACTATATTATTCAGTGTGAAATCCTGTGCAAAAAGCCATACTTGTTGCAAAATTTTTAGTTGATAACACTCCAAGAACACTTTTCACAGTGTTTCACTGAGACGTGATGTGAGATGACAGTAGATAGGAAATCTTTGAAATAAGAATAGCTTGATTTTCTTTAAGCCTTGAGTGGAAAGGACACATTTAAAACAAACTGTCTTTAGAGCTTTATCCTGTCAGATATCTTGAATATAGTGAAGATGTAATCAACTCTGTAAAAGTAACTGTAGTGTGTCCTGGCATGAGTTTTTTAGGATTCTAATGCGTAAGCCTGAACCAAGGACATTGCACTTGGTTGAGAGGACACAGGTACTGATATGCCAAGAAAGGTGTGTGTGTGTGATGTGTGGTTGTAATGCATCTCTCACCAAGATTATTGGATCTTTTACATGACATTAAGTGGAAGTCATTAATTCTTTTCTTCCTGGAGGGAGCAGACTTTTCCGGGATACTTCACAGCCTCTTCATCCATTTTCAGTGATTCCTTTTAGCTTTATCTTTTTAGGGAAACATTTTATCCAGATACATGAAGCCTCAGAAAATGAGGAAGCATGATTTCATTTTCTTTTTATAGTACTTTCTTGATACTCTTATTTAAATTAATGTTGAAATGCTAGAATAAATTGGTAAAAGCAGGGTAGGCTGATATTCTTTCTGAATCTGATAAACTTATAAATAAATGCAATTTCAAGTCTTTAAAAATTATCTGTAGAGATAATTCTAGAAATATCTGGGCAACCAATAGGCTTTCTTATATTTGACTTGAAATTTTTATTCCTATTTTAGAAAATCCTTGCTAAAGTTGAACTGTATTTAAAATTAGTAACATGAGTTTGGTTTAATATTTGCTTAACATTGGGTTTTTAAATTTTTTTTTAATTGTACTCATCTAATGGCAGTAAAGCAATTGTGTTCATTTGTTTATTCAGAGGAAGTTTATTCACCAGATTGTAGCCTCTTGGAAGGCAGGGGCCACACCATAGATTAATTTTTGTATCCTTAACATCAAGCACAATGTTAGGTATATACCAGGACACCAAATAATAATTAATGATAAAACAGCAACAAAGAAAGCTAACAACTCTAAAAGGCAGATACTCCTATTCTTCTCACTTCACAGTTAAGAAGACTGATGCTTAGAATGTTTGAGAATATACCCAAGATCCATATTTAGAAAGAGGCACAGCTCAGGGTGTCTGATTCTAGAGTTTATACATATTTTTTCTCTTTTTTTCTCCCCCTTTTCAAGGTATAATTTACATATGGTAAAATTCATTCCCGTTAGTATACAGTTCTGTGAGTTTTAACACACAGTCTTGTAACTACTGCCACGGTTGAGGTATAAATAGTTCCATCACCTCAAAAAATTCCCCTAAGTCCCTTTGTACTCATTTCTCTTTTCTACCTCCAGCTCCTGGCAATTGCTGGTATATTTTCTCTCTATCATTTTTGTCTTTTCCGGAATGCTATATAAATGGAAATATGCAGATGGTAGCCTTTTGAGTCTGGCTTCTTTTATAATGCACTTACCGTAATGCATTTAAGATCCATCATGTTGGTGTGTGTTTCAGTAGTTCACTGTTTTGTTTTGTTTTTAATTGCTGAGTAGTATTCCGTTGCATGAATGTACCATAATTTGTTGATCCATTTATCAGTTGAGGAATATTTGGGTTGTTTCCATGTTTTAGCCATGTAAATAAAGCTGCTATAAACATTTGCAAAACAGGCTTCGGTGCAAATGTAAGTTTTCACTTCAACTAGTAAATACCTAGGAGTGGGATTGTTGGGTCATATGGGACGTATATGTTTAATTTTATTTAAAAAACTTTTCTGAAGTACCATTTTGCATTCCCCAAAGTAGTGTATGAGATTTTTGGTCACTCATATCCTCACCAGCACTTTGCAGTAATGTTATTATAATTTTTTTTTTCTTTTTTTTTAGCCATTCTCATAGGTGTGTAGTGATAGTTCATGTTGGGAGATAACTCTCCATTGGTCTTTTGCATTTTTGTATGTCCTCTGAGCAAAGCCACAAACAGCCTTTAATTTTGGACCATCTTTTCAAGGATGTCTGTATGACAAAGAACCTTGGAAGTAGAGATAGCGTCTCTCTTCAGAGTAGAGAGATGTATTTGCTACTCAGTCTAATAAAGATAATGTCTCTCTTCAGGGTGAAGCTTGGGCAGATTTGCTTGCAAATGATGAGATTTTGCAAGCTTGATGTTCCTTGGCTGTGACATAAACCCACTGCATGCATAGCAACTATCTGTGCCTGTCTCTGCATCGCCCCCAACTATGGACAGCGGGGGACTGATATGAATGTGGTGTCCATGTTGAATGTTGGGCTGGAATAAATTGTCCTTTGTCTCTGACCGGAAATCTTGTGTCTTCCACCAACATCCATAACACAGTAGCAGGCCAACTTGTTGCTCTGCAAGTAAGATAAAAATCTCAGGACTTTGATAGGTTTTAACATCTCATGATTTTAATTTGCATTTCCCTCATAACTTACGACATTGAGCATCATTTCACGTAGTTACTTATCATCTGTGTAGTTTCTTTAGTAAAGTCTTCAAGTCTTTTGTCCGCATTTATTGAATTGTCTTTTTGATTTTTGAGATTTGAAAGTTATGTTTATATTCTGAGTATGATAACTTTTTTGTGGTCTTTTCTATTGGTCTGCGATTTACAAATATTTTCTTCCAGTTTTGTGGCTTGTCTTTTCATTCTTTTAACAGTGTCTCTCAAAAAAACAGAGATTCTTAATTACGTGAAACCCAACTCATCAATTTTTTTAAAAATGAATTGTGCTTTTGTTATCATATCTAAGAAAATTCATATAGCCTGGGGTCACAAAGATTTTTTTCTTGCTTGGTTCTAGAAATTTTAGAGTTAAGAGTTTTACATTTAGGGCTATCTATTTTGATATCCATTTTGAGGTAATTTTTTATATGATGTAAGGTATGGATGGAGGTGTTTTCCTCCCATCCTCAATATAGATGTTCAATCTTTCCTACCTCATTTGGTAGAAATGACTACTTTTTTTCCATTATGTGTTTTGGTATCTTTGTCAGAAATACATTATCTATATATATGTGGTCTATTGTTAGACTCTGTATTTTCCCATTAATCTATATTTGTATTCCTTCTCCAGTATCACACTGTCTTATTCCTATGGCTATATAATAGGTCTTGAAATCAGGTAGCGTGAGCCCTCCAACTTAATTATTAAAAAAATCATTTTGACTATTCTAGTTTATTTGTTTTTCCATATAAATTTCAAAATAAGCTTTTGATTAAAAAATTATGCTGGGAATTTGATTGGAATTATGTTGAATCCATAGATCAATTTAGAAAGAATGATGTGTTAATAATTTTTGTTTTTCGATTCATGAACATGTTATATTGCTTTATTTAGTACTTGGATTTTGTCCGTGTTTTGTTTTGTAGTTTCTAGGGTAAAGGTCTCGTATATATTTTGTTAGATTTATACCCAAGTATTTCCTTTTTTTGAATTCTATTGTAAATAGTACTTTTATAACTTTCAATTTGAAACGGCTGCTTGCTAGTATATAAAAATATCATTGGCTTTTATCTGCAACCAAAAATTATTATGTTGTCATTCTATTAAAAACATTTTCTAGTTTCCCTTTGAATTCCTCTTTGATGCATGGTTTATTTTAAAGTATGTTAGTTATGTTCCAAATATTAGGACTATTTTAGATAACTTTCTGTAACCAATTTCTAGTTTAATACAGTTATGGTCTAAGCACAAATTTTATGTGATTTTGGTTTTTTAAAATTGTTTTGTCTTATCACTCTGAGTATGTTCTGACTTGTTGAATATTTCCTGGGTACTTGAAAAAGACTGTATTTTGCTGTTGTTTGGCATAGTGTTCTATAAATTACTTCAAGTTTTTTGAGGCTCTTTTTTCAAGATTTTTATATACTTATTTTATCTACTAATTTTACCAACTGATTTTGTTCTGTTAATTACTGAGAAGAAAGTATTGAGTCTCTAATTCTTCTTGTGGATTTGATTATTTCTCTTTCCAATTCTATCAGTTTTTGCTTCATGTAGTTTGAAGCCCTGTTGTTAATTCCATACACATTTTAGCAATATGTGTCTCCTTGATGAATTGACCTCCTGCTCATTATGTTATATACCTTTTTTATCCCTAAAGTCTATTTTGATATTAATACGGCTACTCCAGCTTTCTTTTGATTAGTGTTGGCATGGTATATTCTTTTCTATTCATTAACTTTGTTTTTTAAAAAAAATTTTGAAGATTTTATTTATTTATTTGAGAGAGAGAACACAAGCAGGTGGGGGAGGGCAGAGGGAGAGGTAGAAGCAGACTCCCCTCTGAGCAGGGAGGCTAACATGGGGCTTGATCCTAGGACCCCAAGATCATGACGTAAGCTCAAGGCAGATTCTTAATCAACTGAGCTACCTAGGTGCCCCTATTCATTAACTTCAAATTTGTCTTTATATTTATATTAAGATTCTTGTACATGGCATAAAATTGGGCCTTATTTTTTTAATCCAATCTGAGAAATTTTCACTATTAATTGGTTTTAACTTGATATTTAATGTAATTAGTGGTATTGTTGAATTAAAATATCTCTTGTTAGATTATTTACTATTTGTTTCATCTATTCTTTGTCTCTTTTATCCTATTTTTTTCATGTCTTCTTTTGAAACATTTTCAAGATTCCATTTCATCTTCATTCTCGGCTCATTATTTATATCTCCTTTTTAAATTAAAAAAATTATATCTTTTTTTAAAAAATGTTAAATGGTCATCCTAGGATTTACAACATATATCCTTAATTGCAGTCTGCCTTGGAATAATATTTTACTGCTTTATGTATAATTTGGTGATGCTACAACAGTGTATTCCCAATTCCTCCTTCATGTCTTTTGTTTTATTGTGATATATTTTACTTTTATACATGCAGTAAATACTCAATACATTGATGCTGTTTTGCTTTAGATAGTTGGTTGTCTTTCTAAATGATTAAAGTGAAAAAAGAATGTTATATTTATCTCATTTATACTGTTTGAAACTCTTTGGCTTGTGTATATATCCTGCTAATGAGTTATCTTAGTTATTTGTCTGAAAAATATTTATTTTTTAATCTATTTTAGCAAGGTATGGAATTCTGAGTTGACACTTATTTTTTTCCCCAGCACTTTAAGGTTGCCATTTCACTTTTATGGCTTGTGTAGTTTTCATATGAGAAGTATTTTCTAATTCTTACTTTTATTCCTCTGCATATAATGTGTTTTTTTTTTTCTACTGGATACCTTCAAGATTTTGTGTTTATATGTGGTTTCCAGCAGCTCTATGTAGGGGTGTGTGTGTGTGTGTGTGTCTTCTGGTATACATTTTTACTTCTGGAAAGTTCTTTGCCACCACCTCTTCAAATATTGCTTCTAATACATTCTCTTTTGCTCATCTCTCTAGTATTCTAGTTAAACAAATATTAGACCATTTGATATCATTGCAAAGCTCTTGAGTATTCTTTTTCCTTCATTCTTTTTTACCTTTTTGTATTTCGGTATAGGTAACACAATCTAATGCCATATATTCTTCAAGTTTACTAGTATTTTCTTTGTATCAGGTTGATGATAAATCCACTGAAAGCATTATTCATCTCTGTTACCATGTTTTTTAATTCTTGACTTGACTTTTAAAAAATAATTTCAGTCTTCTTTGCTGAAATTCCATATGAGTTTATGTATGTTTCTCCCTTTTCTCACTATGGCTTTTAACATATTAATTATGTTAATTCCTGTCTGATAGTTCCAACATCTGAGTCATCTCTGATTTTGGGTTTTTTGATTGCTTTGTCTGCTGACAATGTGTTTTTACTTTGTCTACTGACAGTGTATTTTTCCTTTTCCTGTATAGACTTTAAAATTTCCTATTTTTACATTGTGTTTGGGGTAGGGGCCTCTTTTTTTACAGAATTTTGTCAAAATATGCTCTATTTTCAACTTCAAGTCTCCTCTTTTTGTCTGTGCCTCAGAAAGTGTCTGTCTTTTTAGGCTTTTGTCCCTTTCCCAGAAGGACCCTGCTCTGTATTTATTACTTGGTATTTGCTAATGTGGTGTGGTTGTGTGGGAAGTTTCTGTTTTCTGCTGTTAGGGAGCAGCTTGTTTTAGGCAGGTCTTATGTCCCTATGTGTTAGGGTTAGGGCCTTCTCAATAATCCTGCCCTCCCCTAATGGTATCACTCCAAGATTTCTTTCTGCCCCTTCACCAGAGGTGGAAGCTTTTATTTTGCTTTGTTCACTCACCTTTAATGTGTCTTTATCTGGAGTCTGGGGTGACAAAATTTTCTGCCCTTCCCAAAGGGACTTATAACTTTTGTTCCATGGTGGGAATAGAATAGAGGAATCTTAGTGAGATTTCTTACCTTTCCTATGCCATCTGCTCTTCCCTCTTCTAGACTATACTATGAGAGAAACTTTCTTCACTCTTGTCCTGCCCCAAGTTTTTCTTGTGAGTACCAGGTGGGTTTTGTTGAGAAGAGCTTCTAAGTGGGCTTCAATTTTCCCTGGATTTGTGATTCCTTTGGGTTTTGTACTCTTGTTCTGGTCCGTACTTGGCCTTTAGAAATTTCTTGAAAATATTAACTTAATTCTTCTTAACATCTTGTGTAAATCCAACAGCTGCTGCTAGCAAGCAAATGCTCAAGTCCTTTATCCCTTTGAAAGAAGTTTTCTTTTCTTTTCTTTTCTTTTTAGCTTTTGGATTTGTTGGTTGCATTATGACCTCAGCCCTCTGATGAGTTGAAGAGAATGTGTCATTTTATAAATTACCTGAGTTTTATTATTGTTGTTGTGTGTGTGTTTTTTTTTAAAGATTTTATTTATTTATTTGACACAGAGAGAGAGAGAGAGATCACAAGTAGGCAGAGAGGCAGGCAGAGAGGGAGGGGGAAGCAGGCTCCCTGCTGAGCAGAGAGCCCGATGCGGGGCTGGATCCAGGACCCTGAGATCATGACCTGAGCCGAAGGCAGAGGCTTTAACCCACTGAGCCACCCAGGTGCCCCATTATTATTGTTGTTTAAAGACTGGGAGCACTATTTCTAATGTTCTACATCCTAAGTGGAAGCCAGAACTTAGATCTTACACACTTAACACTGTACTCTAAAATTGAATTGGATATTCTCATTAATTGGGTAGCATGTTTGGGCTGGGAGATAAATGTACAAAGAAGATATTAGTTTTCTTGTAATGAGTTCCATAATTCCCAAGAGATAGTTATATGTAATAAGACCTATAAAAAGGTTTGTGTAAAGTTACAACAGTTATGTACATGGTAACTCTTGAGATGATTTTACCAGAGGTGATCCCAAAAGGTTCCACACAGCAGATGATGTAGGACTGCAAATTCTGAGCATGAGTCAGAATTTAACAGTGAATGAGAGAGAAAAGCATTTCTTTTGGAGGAAATGGCATGAACACAGATATGTGGACAAGTCCAGCATTTTCAGGGATGGAAAATGAGGCTAGATCTTAGGTTGCAATTGGGAAGGTCTTTGTTTTTCTGTGGTAAGGATTTAGCTTTTATTTTGTAAAGCATCTGGAATCTCAAAAATATCATAATCCTGAGTAATACCAATGGAGCCTTGTTGTAGGATAACTCTAGCATTAGTTTGGAAGCTAATTTCGGAGAAAGAATGTATGTTTGGGAGCTACTGTAGTAACTTATAAGAAGAAATAATGTCTAAAATAATATGAAAATAGAGAAATAGTTATTATTTTCATGACAAAATAATGTCATCACAGAGGCATTTCAGAAAGTCTTTGACAGGGCTCCAACAGAGCAATAGCACATTGGCTTATTACAATGGAGGCAGAAGTCCAGGTTTCCTTCTTGAAGGGATGGTCCTCATTAATGTTGGGTTGGGATGCAGTTCTATTTTCCCATGTGGTTTCCACTAACACTGAATTGAGGGTAGCCTTATTACTGTTAGGTGATGGTGAAAGTTCTGTCTCCATTAGAGCTCTTCTGATACCATCTGAGTTGGGATGGTCAGGAATGCCTCAATACTTTCAGGTGGGGATCCAGGATCCTCGTGTGGCCTATTCTGATACTGCAAAGGTGGAGGATGCTCATTATTGTCTATCAAAAATGAAAGTCCTGGATTGCCTTCTCTGGAACCCTCTGGTAGGGTTCTGGAGTGCCACTTTACATCCTAGTGAGGATGAAAGTCTAGGCTTTCCATTTGGACTTGGCTGGCATAGAGAACAGGTTTTTTTTTTTGTTGTTTTTTGTTTGTTTGTTTGTTTGTTTTTCTGTACTATTTATCTAGAGTAGAACATTTATTGTCTAAGAGTTTTCTGTTTTGCTAGGCTGCCCCTTCCTTGGTCCTCTGCATAAAGAGAGTAGGCTTTCCTTGGGGCCTTTTTTGTCCATGTTGGAATTTCTGAGATGCCAGTTTCTTCAGCTTCATTCTGGGATATGTGTGTCAAAAGAACCCAGGAAGCTAACCACTGTATTGTTCCTTGAATTTCATGCTCCCTGGCCAGTCTGCCATCTTCTCAGTACCTTTTGGTATGCTTATCTTTGTTTCATATATAGTGTCTAGGATATTTTGTTGTACTTAGGGGAAGAATAGGGAGAAGCACAGCTATTCTACCTTCCCAGAAGTGCAAGTCTTTAAATTAGTCTTTAACAGCATTATGACTAAATCTCATCCACTTCTCTCCATTTCACAGTCAAAAGAAGAGCAATAGAAAATGGTAAAGGGAGACATGTATCTATAGATTGTTATGGGGAGAAATATTTCTTTAAAATGAGAGGTTTTGTGTGATGGCTGTTCTCACTTAATCAAATGTTTATTGACTGTCTTCCATGTACAAAGCACTATAGGGAATGGATAAGTATACACCAGCATAAGCCACGGGCCTCTCCTGGTTATTGAGAAACTTATATGATTCGTTTAATATGTTCCAGAAGATGTACAAATGTTTTTAACATCCTGGCTGTTGGTGGCAGTGGGAGTAGGGATGCAGCAGAGATCTAGAATGAGGCAGTCTCACTGGCCCAGTTCACTCATGACTTTATAGGTGGGGCAGCTTTACTAAGGGGCCTCTAGGGAACTTCCATCTTTGTGTTTCTTCCTGATGTGATGTAGCCCATTAATTTTTTCTGATACCTCATAACCAGTGAACAAAAGCTCTTATTCCTCTTTTCTCAAAATATTTACCTACACTGAGCACCCTATGAAACCAGGATAAGGGACTGGATTCTTAGCTGTATGACTATTAAACACTTTTTTGGGGGGGGATTCTACCTGCTTGGTAATAGTCTTAAATTGTCATCATGTTCTCATTTTTTCTTTTATACCAGTGTATCATGGCAGCTGCAGTACATGGCTGCTGTGCAGTCTATTAAAGAGATGTATTTGGAGATACACTAGGAAAAGGCAGCATTTTAATCAGTGATTTATATGCACTTTTTAAAAAGCCTTGTCAAGCCTGCTTTTCCCATTTAACCTTGAATTCTTTTCATAACATTGTATCTTGATTTTATGTTCCTTAATGTGCCATATTTTTTCTCCACAATAGATTTTAAGCTAAATTGGCCCAAAACAAGAGGGATGCTGAATGCTTTTTGTAACCATGGAAACATTTCTGGGCACTTACTAAGGGTCTGGTTGCCAATAGTAATGTAACAGAGAAAAGAGATACACTTCATTTAGCAGTTGCCTATGATTAAGAGGCAGATAGATTCCTTATAGTGCCATCGCAAGATAGGTTTTTTTGGTTTAAAGACCCAAATCCAAAACACTAGCTTCTCAGTCAAGAAGCAGTTATGACACCTTTGATATGTGATGAGAAAGAGTTCTAACTGCATTTAAAAATCATCTTTGTTTTCAGTTTTTCACCTCATACTTTTTTTGAGGCTGTTTTTTAACCACATGTATTTGTTTCCAAGAAATATGCTCACTATTTCCTGAAATAGCCTGCTAATGGAATTAATGTGTTCCAAGTACCCTGGCATATAGAACTTTAGAAACACTCTTTGGCTAGATGGAATGAATTAAAAAAAAAATAGAACAGCAGGCTTTGGAATCATGGTGATACAATTTGACTTTTCAGTCAGATTATGAAGCTAATATAACATGAAAGAGAAAATCTTATAGTGTTCTTAGTTGCTGGTTGGTCTCAAGCTTTTATGGATTGAAGGTATTTTGCACTGCCGATGTTCTTAGAAGTGCTTATAGCAATTGAGACTAAATGTATCAGGCAATATAATGCAATCGACTTATAAATCATACAGGCTTCATTTCTTTTCAATAGGACAAGTAACTGCACATTAGATGTTGCATCCTGCCTTTTCTTTATTTGCAACACTGGAACTTTGCTTTTGCATTGTGCAAGTTATTTCTCAAAAGTGTATCAATCCCTAATTGAATTTGTCTTCATTCATCAGTACTTCATTTGATAGCATATTCCATCATATTCTAGAACTATCCATGAAAAAATTTAGTATTGTGCAAAATCTCCAGAATTTGTTTTCTAAAAACTTTTTGAAGTTAATTTTCTTGATATGTTGACTTGCATATTTTAAAAAAGATAGGCATTAATGAACATGCTAGGAGTTGACAGTTTTCAGAACCTTGACATTGAAGGCAAGGGGATTGTTACTGCCCCTGTTGTTTATTTTGCAATTTTTGTGTCATTTTTAAAGGAAATTTTAGGCATGTCACAAAATCCTATGTGGACAAAAGTTAGAACACATGACTTACACAAATGGTCAAAATGTGGATTTAATTTTTACGTTGGTTTCTTATGTTATTATAATAGAATACTTGAACACTTTTAAGGACAGGTCTAAAATGAGGAAATAAAGTCCGTTTTCTATTTTCCCATTCTTACCATCATTAGGAAGTGGATTAGAGGGATTAGAGGTAAATTATACTGCAAATAAGCTTAAGTTCCATTTTCTAATTCCCACAACACCAGAAATTTCTCTCTTTTTAAAAAGATTTATTTATTTGATTGAGAGAGAGAGAGAGAGACAGAAAACATGTGCGCACAAGCAGTTGGGGAGGGGCTGAGGGAGAAAATCTTCAAGCAGACTCCCCACTGAGCAGGGAGCCCAAGGCAGGGCTCCATATCAGGACTCTGAGATCAGGGCCTGAGAGGAAACCAAGAGTCTGACCCCCAACCAACTGAGCCACCCAGGCACCTTCAGAAATTTCTCTTTAATAATGGAATTACTTGATAATAAAAATGCTCAGTGATAAGAAAAACTCAGGAATCTCCCTTTGCCTGAGACTCAGACAGTAATAGAACCAGGTGAATATTTTGCAATTATCTAGCTTAACTGGGAGAAAGCCAGAGCCAGGTATTAACTATAAACTTAACAAGACTTTTTCTTCGTTTACTATCTTGATCTTCTTGCAGAGAGATTCTTACCTATGTGTTTGTGTGTTGTTTTTTTCATCTTTTAAAATGCCATAGGGATGTTTTCTTCTTTCTCTCTTCTATTCTCCTTTCGTTGGTAAATTTCCCTTCTCTCTCTCCCTGTACTGTTGTCAGATATCCACCTCTGAGGAGGGAGGGTCTTGTTTCTGAAAAGGAGCCTTATAATGGGGTTTCTGATTTGTGATGATGAGTTCTTCTTCCCTTTGAGCTCCTGTTAATTATGCTCAGGGGGTGGTCTATGCCACTGCTAATGGAGTTTTTAGTGCCCTTACATTTCCTAGTTTTTAAATTTATGAAACATTTCAAAACATGGAAAAATATAGCATGATATAACAAACACCCACAAATCCACCACTTAAGTTGGCCACATCATAAGATTTTGCCATAATGAACTCAGATTTATTTTAAAGAAGTCATCTAGGACCGATATAATTAGAATGCCCTGTGAACTCCTCTTTGTTTTCTTTCTCTTCTCTCCTCACTAGGAGTAAAACAAATCTAAATTTGGGGGTATGATTCCCAGTGTGTTTTTATTCCTTTGCCGCAAGTATTTTATCTGTAAATTTTACACAACATAATTTTGCATGTTTTAAAATGATACAAACTATATGATATTAAGAATGTTATTCTACAACTTGTTTTTGCTTTCCACTCGATGCTATGCTTTTGAGTTATTCAGACACATGAAGATTTGGTATATTTTAACTGTTATATAGTAGTCCACTATATAATATAATATAATATAATATAATATAATATAATATAATATAATATA
>CM053609.1:88862173-88906502 GCA_028646535.1 Procyon lotor | reverse complement strand
TACCCCCATGTTCATAGCAGCAATGGCCACAATTGCCAGACTGTGGAAAGAACCAAGATGCCCTTCAACAGATGAATGGATAAAGAAGATATGGTCCATATATACAATGGAATATTATGCCTCATTAGAAAGGACGAATATCCAACTTTTGTAATTATTTCTTTTAACATCTGTCTTCCTCACTAAACTAGAAGCTCCATGAGATCAGGTAACAGGTTAGTTTTGCCTTTGCTTATTGTCAGCATTTAATTGGGTGACTACCATAGAAGAGGCAATCACTAGTTTTGAATGTCTGAATATACCTTTGCAGAGTCTTAAAAGGATTCCTCGTTGCCACCCCCAACTGTCACTGCTATGAAGAGCACAGATTGGTGAGATTAGTCTGTCTCTGAACAATACCCTGCAACCAGCAATTACATTGTTTTAATTTGGATCCCACTATGTTTGTGATGAAGAAATTACGAATCTTATATCTAATGAAATTTTTATATACAGCCAGAAAATCATGGCAGCATAAAGTATTAATCTTCTATACATGTTTCTGCTAGGTCTTAGGACATGGCCTCATATTCTTATTTATACTGGCCCCCTTCTGTCTATGAATGAACGTATCAATACTCTTAAGTTGGAACTCTCAACCTAAATCAATGCTAACAAATGTTCAATAACTTTCCTTATGTTTTCCCTTTTCATTTGTTTACATAAGCTTCAAACTAAGCAGGTAGTAAAATTGTTCATTATGAAAATGACGATTGCTACACATTTTATCTCCTTCATGAGTGGTTATCAAAATAAGGTCTCTTGGGGTCCTCAATAACTGGGCTCTTAGAATAGTAATGCTAATAACATGACAATATCAATACTTCTGTGTCTGCAAACATTAATAATCAGTTCCCCCTGGGAGCCCATCAAAAGCAGTAGACTTAATGGGATCTTTGTGGTTGCAAACACAAGGAGGTTAGGTGGGTGGTATATGATGTCTCTCAATCCTGCCTGGCCAAATTGGCCCTGATCAAAGAACATTTGAAAACACTCCTTTCTTCACATTTCCCTTCCCACTGGTGGGGAATTTCACATAAGAACTGGGAGCACTGTTTTCTCAGCATAAGAGTGGATCCAAATGTTCTTAACTAATTCTACATACACGTGTGACCTATTTTATAGCATTATATATAGTTACACAGATTGTATTTATTCAGTTTAACCAAAATGCTAGTTACATTTCTATTTTAAGCCAACAATGCCTGTCTTTTACTTTTTTCTTCTCTTTTGCTTTCAATTCCTTCCAATTTCTTACTGAAAGATATGAAAGCTTGCTTGCTGAGGGTTAGCAAATGCCCCTGAAGTCTTCTGCTCTCATAGTTCAGTCCAGCGAGGATTTACTAACACTACCCATAATGAATAGATTCTACTTTCTAGTAATGAAATGCCAACATACTAACATTTCATCCCACTAACGTTTCATTCATTCCAAACATACTAGTATAAATCTAAGTCCTATGATAGAGCAGCTAATGAAAAGAAAAATCCTCCAAATGATATGGAAAATGACATTTCACATTGGTATCCCATTTCTAAACACAGTCCCACACAAAATACACATTTTGGTTAGTTTTAGAATCTTTGGGGAAAATTCTAAATGGGACTCTTGCTCTAAAATGTTCTTAAAACTAACACCAGTTTAGGTCTTTGATTATAAGAGAAATGAGAAAAATAAATATTTAAACTCTGACATCTTTCCAACAGAGAATCATGAGCTACTGAGTGCAGCTTTAATAAGCATTACTTGTTTAGGGCAGAAGAGTGATAAAAGGATTTGGGGAAAAAAAAAAAAACTTAAAAAAAAAAAAAAAAAAAGGAGAGAACTTTCTGCTAGAGTCCAGGTAAGACATTGAGAATTTCACCGTACTTTCCATAATGTGCTTGTAAAGCCATGATTTGTATTTTGTTTCAAAATAATTTTAAAAGAAATATTCAAATGCCCTAAGGTAAGGTTTTCTCCATCACCTCCTCTCACATTAAGTGGTCCACACTTTTGTGGGATTACAACTGTAAATTACCACTCTACAGTCAATGCTCACTGGAGAAAAACCAAAAAAAGATTTTAAGCAGATAGCAATTTCATTCTATAACACTGACATTAATTGTACCTAAGTTTTTAGAACTGTTTTGAAGACTCAGAGTATAGAAACTAAGAAAACAAGATTCCAATTGTTTTTGGCATTCCTAAATTCACACACTTCAACTAATACCTGTCGCCTTGTTGTTAAACCTCACTCAGCAAGCCTAGAATAACACAGACTTGCAATTATTATGAAAGTTTTTGTGAATAAAGAATTTGTTTCTTTAAGTGCATTTTAGAGGAATGTGTGACCACAGACATGCCTTTTCTTTTACTTTCATATGTCGGGCTAAGAAAATGATGATATTTTAAAGCTGTTACTCTAATAACTAGCTTAAAACTGATTACTCAAATAGCTAGTTAAGCATATAAACTCTTAACACCCACTTTAGTGCAGAAAATGATCTGTGCTACTATTTTATACAAACAATAATCCTTTCTCCTTGCCACCCACTTATCAACTGAAGTTTTCTTTTTATTTAAGGCACGTATCTCTTTAAAGTATAATAAGCATTGCTCTCTTGCTGACAAGAGAAGCACAAAAACCTGATGCCCTCTGATAAATATAGCTTTTGCCACCTATGGTATCCTCCACACCTCATCTATCTCTGGAAGATACCACAAAGAGAACAACAGCTGTTAATTATGCCATACTTTTACACCTGTAAAAGCACAAGCTCTAAACTTATGAGCAATTTCCTCATCTATAAATGAAAACAACAGATTCATCTCCATTACATCAAAATCCCTCAAAACTATGCATGAGGATGCTGAGTTAGTTTTAGGATCTCATTCAAAAGGAGGTATATTTAAGGCCTCCTCATATAATCCTAAGGATGTGTTCTGAAGGAGGGGAGTAAGACCTTCAATCCACCAAGCAAAAGCATTTAATGGGTGCCTCTATGTGGACTGCCAAGATTGACAGAGGTCTACCTAGAACTCTGTCATAAAATTCCATGCTATGGATAATTCAAATGCAAAACGGCTCCAGAGTTTCTGCCAAAATTAAAACTCAGGACTATATATGTTAAATATAGAGAAATACACACACACCTCCATATGTTATAGAGTCATTGCAAAGTGAAAACTCATGAAAGAAATTTTCTGTGTCTGAAATAGTGATGTGTGTTTAGGGAGTTCTTGAACTTAGGTGTTAAACATTTCCTCAGCATACTTACAGAGAGATTCAGATTTGTTTTTATTAATATCCTAGCATCACAGAGGAAGCTCAAATGCCACAAGAATCTGTTTCTAAGGTAACTCATTATATACCCTTATATAAATAGCTCAGAAAGCAGAACTCCTTATATTCCAACTGTAAATGTACCCGGATTTGTCAAAGGTCCTCTGAACCCTTAATCTAAAATCTCCCATCTCTAGCAACCAGCTAGTGTGTAACACGTTCATTTCCTGGGTCAAATTCTTGAGCAGGGAATAATAACACATCATCTAAGTCATGAAAACAAACAGTAAAGGATTAGAGATTTTAAAGGGACAAATCTATTCCCTCCATTTCTCAAGAAAAACAAGGAAATGGAGACAATAGGGGTTAAGTTAGAAATGAAGTGTCTTTGTTAATAATTGTTGAAATCGAGTGATGGGTATGTGGGGTTCATTATATGATTCTTTCTCTACTTTCCTGTCTGTGTAAGGATTTCCATAATAAAATGTTTTTAAAGAGTGGAAATCTCTTTCCAACCTCCCTACGATTATACGCTGAAGCAAACAAGAACACCAGAGATGTTAAGAAAGCACCTGTGATGGTTAATTTCATGAGTCAACTTGACTGAACCACAGTGCCTAGATATTTTATCAAACATTACTCTGGATATTTCTATGGGGTGGTTTTTGTAGATGAGAGTAATATTTAAATTGGCACACTTGGTGTAAAGCAGATTGCCCTCCATAATGTGGGTGAGCCTCATCCGATCAGTGGAAGACTTTAAGAGAACAAAGACTGACCTCCCAAAAGCAAGAAGGAATTTGACCAGCAGATAACCTTTAGATTTCAACTGCAATACCAGCTTCTCCCTGAGTTTCTAGTATATCAACCCATCCTGTAGATTTTGAACCTGTCAGCCTCTATAAATATATAAACTAATTCCTTAAAATAATCTCTACTTCTCTATCCATCTCTCTCACTTTCTCCATATCTATGTTTAAACATAGAGCTCTATATCTCTCTCTATTATTAAATGTTTATTTTTAAACTATTTAAATACAAGCATAGGTATAGATTTAGATAGATAGCAATAGAAATAAATTTAGATATAGGGTAAGTTAACTAAAAAGTCTATAGTGGCTAGGAGGAGCTGTATTAATAAGGGTTCTCCAGAAGAAAAGAACCAATATAATGTAGAATGTGTGTGCATGTGAGTGTATGTGTGTTTCTTTCTCCACCCAACAATGATCAAGATGTGTTCAACCCTATGTAGAGTAAATCTCAATACCTTATCAATTATTATTTTAATCTCCAACGATATTTGTAACAACCTATATTTTGTCTTTTTACTTTGAGTTTTGCTTTTGTCTCTCTTCGTCCAAAAATTTAATTAATTTCCAAGGGTTACTTTTTAGAAAAGAAAGATATAGTCCAATATAGCCCTTATTGGATCACACCTTTCTTTTTCACCATTTTATTTCTAGCACTTAGCACACTGTAGTATAACACAGATTCTCAACAAATAATACTGAATGGATGAACACATATTCTCAAACTAGTAACTTTTCCACCAGGTTCTTCAGAATTCTCATCCACCAAACAAGGTACAATTAGTCATACTTTGATAGGTCCACCGAGAAGTATTCTCAATTATTTGTGTCTTAATCTAGTCAATAAAACAAGTACCTAGACAACAGAATGAGATAAACTGGCTTGCCTTAGTGTTCAAACTTTTATAGCACCTCAATTCTCAAATTTTTGTCTCCTGAATTATGTTGAATCTTATGAAACTTCCAATCTACAAAAAGAATAATTTTATAGAGTTCAACCTAATATAACACATAGTTAGAGAGATGCATATTCTATGCAAATTAAAGGCCTAAAATCAGAAGAGAAACTACTTTTCAATTTAGATTGTTGAAAAGTGAATCTCCTGGGGCACCTAGGTGGCTCTGTCAGTTAAGCATCTATCTTTGGCTCAGATCATGATCTCAGGGTCATGAGATCAAGTCCCCCATTGGGCTCTAAGCTTAGCAGGGAGCCTGCTTCTCCCTCTCCCTCTGCCTACCTCTCTGCCCACTTGTGATCTGTCTCTCTCTGTCTCTCTCTGTGCC
Organism: Procyon lotor; assembly: GCA_028646535.1. Taxonomy (NCBI): domain Eukaryota; kingdom Metazoa; phylum Chordata; class Mammalia; order Carnivora; family Procyonidae; genus Procyon; species Procyon lotor. The sequence continues at coordinate 88,901,104 of CM053609.1, read as the reverse complement.
AAATAAATAAATAAATAAATAAATAAATAAATCTTAAAAAAAAAAATAAAGAGAAGAAAAGTGAATCTTCCACTCTGGGTACTACTCTTCAAGTTGGGTCTTGTTTTGCATATTCCTCATTGGGGAAGGCTGACATAAGAAGTACGGAGGGGCTATTCTATTTCTCCTACTATTTCAGAGAAAAAAGGTGGGGAAAATAAGTAGAGGTAGTTTCAAAGATTATACAATCCATAACTCAAAACAAATTATTGTGCAATCCAGAAGTTTGTAAATTGTATACAACGCATTTCAGTGACATGTATAGTTTTCAGTTATCCTATTAGAAAGAATTGGGTGTGGGTTGCCTGGGTAGCTCAGTCAGTGAATTGTCCAACTCTTGATCTCAGCTCAGGTCTTGATTTCAGGGTTGTGAGTTCAAGCTCCACATTGGGCTCCATGATGGGCATGAGGGAATGAAGGAAGGAAGGAAAAATGGAAGGAAGGGAGTAAGAGAGGAAGGAAGGAAAGAAGAAAGGAAAGAAGAGAGGAAGGAAGGAAAAAAATACTGAACTTTTCTTTCAGTACCAAAATACTTGATTCATTTACAATTTATCTGAGTCATCCAACCCCAAACCAATATACAGATCTAAAGGTGAATAAACCTAGACTCTGAGTATAGGCGAAATAAAATACAGTATTAAAGATAACATCCAAACCCTCCCAGTACAGTAAGGATTGTACTGTGTTTACAGTATCCTTAAAAAACCCCACCCTTTTCTGCCTATAATTAGTTCATCATTCAAAGTACAAAGAAGTTGATGCTGGTTACTTACAACGGTAAGATGAGCACATGGTTAAATGTCCTGCCTACTCCAAGGAGCAAAAAATAAATTAAAAAGTGAGACCATTCCTATCTGTTGGTGAGTACCCTTTATATTTTTATTTTTATATCTGTTTCAGATTATGATTCATACCATTTTGTAAAGTTTTTCAATGCTTTTCCTTATTTGGGCATAAAAGGAAAATACAAATTGTCAAAATAATTCAGAAAACACTGGAAGTTTTATCAATGGGACAGCCAAACTCTTCTGTTTGGGTGAAATTCACTAAAAGCTTGTAAAACTCTCCAAATCTTGAACATGAATTGGAATTGGTTGTAATTTGGCAACTCTGAGTAATTTTATAAAGTACTTTTTCTAAATATCTAATTTTTTAAATCCTTGTACAGAATTAAACTGCTGGTCATGTCACGGTACATGCGGGGCTTTGGAAAGGGAAAATATCATAAAGAGAAAAACTCGCTTGATGACCAAGGAAGAATTGATTTGACCTAGTAGGGAAGGAAACACGTGGGGAACTACCAGACGGATTTCTTGTGGGCAGAAGCAAGGGTGAGTTTGGCCAATGTTAACACTCTGCTCACACACCATCCTTCCCGACCGGAAAGGGGAAATTAGCAGTGAACCTACCCCCGTGTCCATCAATGATACTACACCCTGGCCACAAATTTAAGTTACCTAGTATTCTTTGTAAAGCAAATACTTTGTGCTACCACTGCCATTGTCTCTCTCCATTCTGATTTAATTAGTTTGCCGTGGGATTTGGGCACTGTTTGTTTTGTTTTTTAAGTTTCCCAGGATTGAGACCCAGTATAGTTCAACGGGGCTTACAGTTGGAAAGCATGCTCACAATGATCACAATCCATACTGTAAACACTTGACAAGGTGTTGTTACATCTCTTTGTAAGTATTATTCTAACCCCGGATGAGGCATGTAGAATACCAGTGAGGAAAATGGTGAAAAGAGAACCCTGCATCCAAGTCTTCGTCAACTCTCCTAATTTGGAATGATTAAAAACCACTTCCAGGTTATGCTTTCACCTCCTCCCCTTCTTGTAGTGGCTGAATGGTGGTCCCCCAAAAAGGATATGCCGACATCCTAGTCTCTGAAACCCATGAATGTTGGAAGGGTCTTTGCAGATGTAGTTAAGGATCCTGAGATGAGATCTTCCTGGATTATCAGGATACAACCAAAACCCAGTAATGAATGACACAGAGAGCATAGACACACATGGGAGAAGGCTTTGTGAGGATGGAGGCAGAGCTTAGAGCTAGGAGAGTATGGCCCTGCTGACACTCTGATTTTAGACTTCTGGTCTCCAGAATTGTGTCAAAAATAAATTTATGTTGTTACAAGATACCAAGTTTGTGACATTTTATATGGTAGCCACAAGAACCAAAACCTCCTTCTCCTTATTTTCTCTCATCCCAGAAGTTCAAAAGCATGAAGTAATAAACTGAGTTGGAAAGGTTAGGTGGGCAGAAAAAAAAAAAAAGTGTGATTAAGATCTGGGCCTCCAGCGTTAGGTGCTCTTGGATACAATTCCCAGTCCTGCCACTTAATAGCTTGGGGGGGGGAATGCCTCTCTGACCTCGTTTCCTTATCTACAAAATGGAGATAATAGGACCTATTTACTGAATTGTGTAGTGGCAAAGTTGTATTTGAACATATTCTGACCTAAATACAGAAATGAAATAAAAAATATTTGACAACGGCAGCCATCATAGCCCAAGCAGAAGGAAATGGCACAGAGCGGAGGCCCCTGCTGGACCAGAAGCCAACCTATTTAGCTGCAGGTAAAGAAGTGAGGGTGGTCTTGGGGAAGCACCAGTCAATTGGGCCTTCTTTTCAACTGGTGGGGAGAAATCACTACATTTTAACCACCTTGCTTCTGAGCCCCAACTGACACAGCATTACTGCTGAGCACTAGCTGAGTACCAGCTTTCCCTAAATGTGCAAAAGCTTGTCTTCATGTTATCTCGTGGCATTCTCGTCTTTCTATGTGGCTCCCCTTCCCATGCTCAGTGCTGAGAAACTAAACTTCAGGTTGCCCACTCAAGGTAATTCATCAATTTCATTTGGGGTCAATACCCAGTTTTGGGAGTTTCCACTCCAACCCTCTTTTTCCTGACATACCAGTGAGCATAGGTGTAAGCTTGTTCACCACCATGTGCCATTTCCCACTCTGGCTCCTCTGACCTCCTGAGGAATTGGCCTCTATCCCTACGGCTCTCCCTGTGAAGTGTTCATATCTGCAGTACTTTCAGGTGATAATTTCAGGCTATATGAGCAACACAACTTTTAAGACCTAAAGCAAAGTGAAAACATAGTGACTTTGGCTCAAAAATCATCAAGAATTTTAAGACAGCAACAGCAGAGCATTAAACCAAGCACAGTGTCCCTTCTAGGCATGGTTACACACCAATGAAGCAGACCCTGATTCCAGGAAGCTCCGGGTAGTTCATTCCTAACCTCTGCTACATTCCCACCTCACCCCAAGTTGCAACAACTCCCTGGCAGGCACATGGACTCTCATTCCTCTGCTGTCTTCTCCCATCCACAGGGCCTTGCACAAACCTCTAAATCCCCTGCAAGGTCAACTGATCATCTGAAGAACTACAGGGAGCCTTTTCAATTTCTTTCTCCTTCCTTTCCCACCAGTGTGTTCTACCCACTGCAGCTGCACAAGTGAGGCCATCTCCTGCCACAGTTCTAAACGGGAAGCACAAGGCACTCTACTTTCTGCCTCCTCCCCAGGCCATGCTGGTATCTGATCTCACAACTACTCCAACCCCACCCACATCTGCCACCCTTCTCAGGGTCTAGACAAGGTCTCAAGCCCTCTGTATCTTCTTCTCTGCCATCTTTCCAAGCCATGGGCTGCCCTTTCTAGTAATGGAAGGGCCTTCTTCTTCCCTTCTTTGGGAATAACTCCCCACATATCATATCCTCTGTCCCTTCTACATTGCGCCTCTTAAAATGAAACTTCGTTCCAATTTCTAAATGTTGTCTTTGATATATAAAGGTTTTGAGGGAGAAATTAAAAAAACAGAAAAAATCCCTCTCTTTCTGTCTCACCAAGCCATGCTTCTTTAAAAACTATTATCTCACAATGGCAGTTTTATTTTTAATCAGGTTTTTCTCTCAAAGCTGAACAATGCCTCCTTTGTTACAAGTAGTACCTGTCCTTTCTCCAAACAATGCTCATACCTTGCATAAAGAAATCTAGTAATGCATGTAACCTACTTAGCAGGTGCATGGCAATATTAAATGCTAAATAAGTGACAGCTGTCAGTTGCCACTGCCTAATTATTATTACTATCTGTGTTATTTGAAAGAAAGAGCTGTAGTTTCTTTCTCTCCTTACCAAATCCAAATAGAACAATATGTGTAAGTTCTTTGAACTTTGAAAACTTTATAGCCTAAAGGAAAGCAAAATATTTTTGTCAGGTAAGTTATGTCACGTGATGCCTTCAGAAAATAGACTGTCACTCCTGCCTCTGTGATATTACCACACAAATGAATTATTTTATTCTTCAGAACCCCACATATATTAGATTATAATGATTAGCTTGCAGATAGTCAGCCATTTTTTGATCTATAAAAATGGCCTTTCATATGGTTCAATCTAAGAGTGGGATACTCTACTTGACTATTTATCATTTTTGTTAGGTCTCTTCCATTCATAAACTGAGATCCAAAGAAGAAACTGCAATGGTAACCCTAAAAATCCAAGAGAACTACACGAGAGAAATTGGGATAAACCTAGACCAGACTCAACACTTTGAAAATGAGGACTTAAGACCCAGAGAGGTGAAATGAGATTTCCAAAATATCGCAGCTAATTAGTGGCAAAACTAAGCTCTGGCTGTCTTCACTGTGCTTCTTTCCACCACATCAGGCTGCCTTCCCTACTTCTTTACATTTGCCAAATTCTGTTAAGAACATCCCAATTTCTCTGAGAAATCAGTACTCTGAGGATGGTAATTAAGGCAAATATCAAGACTTAGATAAAATCTGGGATAGAAGCACATTTTTCAAAAAGACTTTTGATCAGTGATAATTAGACTTTTTTTTACTAATAATTAAATTTTAAAGGAAGAAATGTCATATTGAAGGAGTATGGTTCTTAGACATTATAATTTGGAGATTCTCCTGATTAAATTATTTTTAAAGCTCCCTTTTTATGACCCCACTCCGAGTTTGAGACATGGATTTTTCAGTGTTTCTTCAGCTGACAGCGTCTGGTTCATGCTTTATTGTTATTGTTTCAATATTATCTTCAAACCTCAACTTATTTGCAAGTATAATTCACAACTGTCTCTAAAATACTCAGATAACATGTCAAACAAGACAAAAAAAAATCTTAAATAGCTCTAGCCTTAGCTCTCTGTACCCATTATAGTTTGCAAAGGAGAAAACATCACCAACTTTCATCTCCCAATTTAAGCAATGAATACAATGTGTTCATGGGTGATGGCATTCCTAGAAGCCATTACTGTGACTGGTATTTTGTTGATGCTGCACAGCTATGGTTCTATTAGGACTTTCACTCTAGGCACCCTGCTGGTAAATTTACAAAAGAAATTCATTAATCTAGATCAACCTTGTAGAGGATATATTGATTATCTCAAAACACAGATGAGGAAATTGAAATTTAGAATGGTTCCATAATTTGCCAAGGTCACACAACTAGTGACAACTAGCTGTTTAAGTGGGAGGTGCAGGGGGGAGTGGAATCGCTATGAATCTTACCTCCATACCAACCCATGACCAAGTAGAAGCCCATCCATCTTACACACCTATGTCCCAGCTGGGACAGTATCTAGACCATTTGTAAGCCCCAGATTTCACCTGACAAACTCTATTTAAAATATTCCATTCTATTTTCAGAAGAGGAGTCAGATGCCCCAATCAGTATTCAAAAGATAAGGGTTTTGGAGGGGAGGGGGGTAGAGGTTGGGCCAGCCTGGTGGTGGGTATTGAGGAGGGCACGTACTGCATGGAGCACTGGGTGTAGTACAAAACAATAAATCTTGTAACACTGAAAAAAATAAATAAATAAAATTAAAAAAAAAAAGAAAATACATATATTGAAAATCAAAAAAAAAAAAAGATAAGGCTACAACAGCAGCCATACCAAATAGATCTCCACACCTGCAATTTACACCACCTATATTATCTCCTGTGATTATTTAAAAATATGTACGCACGTTCTTTGATACTCTTCCCTTCAAAAGTGGAACATAATTTCCTTCGAGTGTAGGCTGTAATTACAAAGCAGTAAATAACTAGCATATAGTGGAAGTGACAATGTAGGCCCTCCTAGACTCAGTTAGTGGACTCTGAGCAACAAACTGAGGGTTTTGGAGGGGAGTGGGTGGGGGTTGGGTGAGCCTGGTGGTAGGTATTGAGGAGGGCATGTATTGCATGGAGCACTGGGTGTGGTACATGAACAATGAATCTTGGAACACTGAAAAAATAAAATAAACATATTTGGGGAAAAAAAATTAAATTAAATTAAAAAAAAAAAAAGAAAGAAATTGTGGCATCTTCTTGCTCTCCTCTCTTGGATCTCTTACTCAGGAAAGCCAGCAGCCATGTCATAAATATAGTCCAGCATCCCCAAGGAGGGTTCTGTGTGGATAGGAACTGAGGGCTGTTGCCATCCTGCAAGTGAGTCCATCAGCCTTGGTCAAGCCTTTAAATGACCACAGCTAACATTCTAATTGCAACCTTATGAGAGAATCCTGGTCTATAATTGCCCCTTAAGCCATTCCCAAATTTGTGAGTTTCAGAAACTATAAAATAATAAATGTTTGTTGTTTTTAGGTGTATTTGGGGATATTTATTATGAAGCAATAAATAATACACACTTATCTCTAAATATCCCTTTTCTTATAGCAATAAAGCTGAACCATGACTACAAAAGCTGCCATATCAATAAGCCGAATATATTCCTGGGTTCAGGCTCACCTCAAACATACCCAGGGGAGAAGATGAGTAAAGGGTGTATTATTCCTCAAGGACGTGGCCCTGCTCAAAAAAAGTAAGATTGTTCTAGGGCACCAAGGTGACTCAGTGGGGCATTCCACTCTTACTTTCAGTTCAGATCATGATCTCAGGGTTGTGAGACTGAGCCCCACATCAGGCTTTGTGCTCAGTGCAGAGTCTGCTTGAAATTTTCTCTTTCTCTCTCCCTTTACCTCTCCCTCCACCCATAATATCTAAATAGAAAGATAGATAAAATCTTTAAAAAAATAAATAAGATTGTTCCTCCATCAGTGACATCATGTCCCATATGGGGCACGGGAGAGAAAGTGATTAAGACTCTTTTAAAAAAAAGAGAAAGAATGAGAGCAGAGTTGTTACCTCTAAGTGCACAATCTTTAAATGTCCAGCTTCTGTGTGACGATAGCCCTCACTCCATGGTAACTTCCTGTACCACAAAGTTCTACACCACAGCAATTGAAAATAAAAGTATGTCCTTTAAGAACAGGAAGCCAATTATTTCTTTAAGTATGTTATTTTCCTCCAACAAATTAAAGGCAGTTGGTAAATGATGTAGTAGATTCAGTGAGCTTAATGAGCAAAAACCTCCCTTTGGGAAAGTGGCTATTGCCGTTTGAAGTGGGGAAGTGGCCCTCAGCAAGGAAAAGCTCAAAAACAGCCAACCAAAGTGAAATGTCAATACTGCTCCAACATAACGAGACTAAAACATATCAAGGCTCTTGTCAGCGAAAAACCATTTTTTTTTTTTTTGTCACGCATTAGTCAGAGAGAAACTCAACCCAGACATTTAAAAAGCTAAGACGACAGGAAGTGGTGGTCAGTGGTGCTCTTCCCATCTGCTCTTCAAATTCGAAGGAGGGCATAACTTTCATAAGGCTAATGTATTCTTCAGTAATGTCCATTCATCATGTCTCCCACAGCTCATGTGTGATTTCTTAATGGGGCCTATCCTGGAAACTGTGACACTTCTCCCCTGACCCAAACCACAGCAAGTTGCCAAGCTCAGGAGAATATAAAGCCATGCTTACCCAGCCCCTCACGGATCCCAGTCTTGTCTTTAGAGTGCTTCCTTTTCCCTCGTTGCTCCAGGCACGGAAGGCCTATTTTTTCTAAATATATCTTCTTGTTGATGAAGAGGAAGAGGACAACCAAAAGAACAATAAAGACCCCAAATGCCGATAAGAAGCCAATAGCTTCAGGAGGAACTGGCAAGAGAACACAAAAAAAAAAAAAAAAAAAAAAGATCATCACAGTGAAAGTAAATCAACTTTTAGTTCTAACAACAGATCAAATTTATGTTTATTAATTAGAGTGGCAAATACTCTACAAGTTTTAACACTTGCTGGCATTCCCAGGACTATGTACAGGAGAAAGAAAAAAAATACTGTTGCCTGGTACATCTGATGAGGCTGGTTCGTCAGATGACAGACCTCTATACGTAGGCACTTGTGCTTTCTTCCTATCCCCAGCTTAATATTCAGCTTCAAACATGAACTATGAGACAGACTATTGTGTTGAGCTAGAAGTGGCTGTGTTGAGCTAGAAGTGGCTGATCAGTATTATGAAAGCAAGTCCCTTAGGGGCTCCTGGGTGGCTCAGATGGTTAAGCATCTGCCTTTGGCTCAAGTCATGATCTCTGGGTCCTGGGATGGAGATCCATGTTGGTCTCCCAGCTCAGTGAGCTCAGTGGGGAGTCTGCTTCTCCCTCTGCCTCTCTCCCTTTTTGTTCTCTGTCTCCCTAAAAAAAAAAAAAAAAAAAAAGCAAGTCCCTTAAAAACACAGCTGCCTAAAGCTTAAAAAATAATCACTTGAGACAAACTTTCAGACATCTTCATTTACCAATATTTGCAGTTGGAGAAAAGTCATTTCCTGGATATAGTTTTGCAAATCCAACTATGCAATGTGACAATTATCATCATCAACAGTGACAAGAAAATTCCTAATCCACGTAAGAAATCAGAAGTATATATTGACTGATTAATATTTTAGAACTCTAAAAAATGAAATCTTCCTCCTCCCAAAATATCCTGAGCTTTATGTGACCTTGGTTATGTGCTACACAGTGTACTTTAAAGAGTCCCAGCCATTGAGTTCAGCTATGAGACGCATATAGCAGGAAGACCAGAACTAATTCAGGATTAAAGGAAGACTCCTGTAAGGAAATGACATTTGAGTCAAGACAACACTCAGTAAAGAAACCCAGAAAGCAACCTGATTAAGGAATTACAGAGCAGGTATCAATAAGTCATTCAAGGCAGTTGGGTATATGGAAAGCTTATGAAAATGAATCTCCTAAAACCAACTTTAATTCTCAGGCAGGTTTAATATGTAAACTAATAATATGAAGGGATAATATTTACCTCATCTACCATCCAGATACAGGGAGAAAGGATGGTTAAAACTGGTTCCAATTCCATGGAAAGATAAAGAAAATAAATGGTACTGCCTCACAGAACCAATCCAGTGGCAAGCCAATGAAAGAACAAACAAAACAAAAAATAGCAGGCAAGATAGTAGCTTGGTAGTCTGCAAAATGATAATAGTGTCTGCTATCAAAGCCAACATATACCATGAAAAAAAGTATGCACATACTGATTATTCCCTCTGTCTTCTGTGGACCATAGGCAGTAGTGCTTACTGGCATGGGTCCGGCAGTTATATTGCCTGAGAGGAAATCACACTCTACCACTTATTATCTTCATGGCCTTGAGCAAATTATTTAACCTCTCTGTGCTTCAGTTTCCTAAGCAACAAAAGGAAATAATAAATACAGCTATATCAAAGATTAAGTGTGGTAATGCATGGAAAATAATCGGTGTGGCACCTGACCTACAGTGAGTTCGCAAACAGGAATAACCTTCTTCCCCAACATCACCATCATCATCTTTGCAGAGCTGTTAAAATATCTGGGAGCGTTCATTTGAAAAGACAGATGCACCTCTACGTTTATTCCAGCATTATTTACAATAATCAAGATATGGAAACTACCCAAGTGTCTATCAATTGATAAATGAATAAAGGGGATATGGGATATATACCCAATGCAACATTACTAAAGAATGAGATCTTGACATTGGCAACAACATGGATGGACCTAAAGGGTATTATGCTAAGTGAAATAAGTTGGACTAAGAAAGACAAATACCATATGATTTCACTTATATGTGGAATCTAAAAAGCAAAACAAACAGAAAAGCAGAAATAGATGCATATGAGGAATTTGAGAAACAAGACAGAGGATCATAGGGGAAAGGAGGGAAAAATGAAACAAGATGAAACCAGAGAGGGAGACAAACCATAAGAGACTATTAATCTCGGGAAAACTGAGGGTTGCTGGAGGGGGGTCGGAGGGATGGGGTGGTTGGGTGATGGACATTGGGGAAGGTATGTGCTATGGTGAGTGCTATGAATTGTGTAAGACTGATTAATCACAGACCTGTACCCCAGAAGCAAATAATACATTATATGTTAATAAAAAGAAAAAGAAATAGACCCATAAATACAAAGAACAAACTGATGGTTGCCAGATGGGAGGGGTGGGCAAAATGGGTGGAAGGGAGTGGGAGGTACAGGCTTCTAGTTATGGAATATATAAGTCACGTAGATGAAAGGTATAACCTAAGGAATATATTCAGTGGTATTATAATAGCATTGTATGGTGACAGATGGTAGCTACTTGTGGTGAGCACGACATAATGTATAAACTTGTCAAATCACTATGTTGTACACCTGAAACTAACATAACATTTATACTAACTAAACTTTAATTTTAAAAAAATCTGGCAGGGGGCCTGAGTGACTCAGTCAGTTAAGCATCTGACTTCAGCTCAAGTCATAATCTCAGGGTCCTGGGATTGAGCCCCATGTTGAACTCCAGGCTCAACAGGGAGTCTCTTGTCCCTCTGCCCCTGCCCTGCTCATTCTCATTCTCTAAGTAAATAAAATCTTTTAAAAAATATCTAGCAGCAGTCAAATATGAAATACATGCACTGCTTTGTTCACTGTCTGGGCTCTTAATCCTATCTCCATTCCTTTCATCAAAACAATTATCTCTCTCTGTTTTTGCCCCACATACATGTATTTTCAGCTATTTCCCCTTGTAAATACAACATTTTTTCACCTGCTTTAAAAACGAATCAAATACCTTCCAACCTCTCAAAGACTCTCTTTACCACCACATGCTCCTCAACTGTAGCGCTCTCTCTTTCCCCCTTTGCAACCATCTTCTGAGTATTTCTTATACTCATCTCTACTTTCTTACCTCTAAAGCAACAAGCATCCTTTACCCAGACTCCCATTGATCTCCATGTGCCCAGAATTATCCCATTAAATCCTTTCCCTACACAGTAGCCAGGGAAATTCTTCTGAAATACAAGTCTGATTTGCTCAACTGCCCTCCTAAAACCTTGGGTTTTAGGGTTGAATTGTACCCCCCAAAGGATACGTCTACCCAAATCTCAGAATGTGCCCTAATTTGAAATAAAGGTCTTTACAGATGTAATTAGGATAGGATTTTGAGATGAGAACATCCTGGATAAGGATGGGCCTTAAATTTATGATAGGTGCCCCTACAAGAGTCTGAATAGGAAAAGACAGAGAGAAGAAAGCCATGTGAACACAGGGGCAGAGACTGGAGTTATGAAACCTCTAGCTGAGGAACACAAAGGGTTGCCAGCAGCCACCAGCAGCTAGGAAAGAGTCATGGAACAGATTCTCCCTCAGAGATTCCAGAAGAATCAACCCCACTGACTTCTTGATTTTGGACTTCTGGCATCAAAAACTGGAAGATAATAAATTTCGGTTGTTTTAAGCCATAAGGTTTCTGGGAATTTGTCTTGGTAATACTAGGAAACTAATATACCCTCCAGTGGCTTTCCATTACCCATGGGACAAAATTCAAATTCATTAACTTATTTTACAAGGCCATTCATGACCTAGCTAGTGATTTCAGCCTTTATTGCTCATCACTCCCCAACATCAAACTTTTTTTCAACATCAAATTTTTTATTGTCAATGTATTCACCTACTTCTTGTCCCCCAAACATAGCTCACCTCCAGACCTTTGGATAGGCTATTTCAACTATGTGAAGCAAATGCTTTTTTGCCTCTCTTCTAGCTATTTCTGATACCGTACTTCTTTTGAAAGCCTTACTTGTTCCTCCTGACCAGGATAGACGCTTCTACTAGGTGTTCCCCACCACTGCACCCCTGAAATCTTTTTCAACAGTTTTCAAATAAGATATAATTTCATAAGAACAGGGACTGTGCTTCGATTACTCATTGTACTCTCAGCAGCTAACATAGGGTAGGCACTCCATAAATAGTTGCTACCTAAATAAACGTTGAACTCTTCTTTGTTCAACTATTGATAAATGGACCAATCAATTAAAACTTCTAGAAAGAAAAGATAAACCCCAAGTGGGTCAGTAATACTAAACAACACAGGTTTGGATTTATATAACATTAAGCCTTAGGAAAAAGAGAGTTCATCTATCATTCATAAGCAGAAACATTTGTACCTAATGTCATTTGTTAATGAAACTAATTTGTTATTTTTGAACAAAGTATACTTTTCCATTAGAAAACAACACGAGGGGATGCCTGGGTGGCTCAACTGGTTAAGCATCTGCCTTCTGCTCAGGTCATGATCCCAGGATCCTGGAATCCAGCCCTGCATCAGGATCCTTGCTCAGTGGGGAGCCTGCTTCTTCCTCTGCCTGCCCCTCCCCCTGCTTGTGCTCTCCGTCTGCCTCTGACAAATAAATAAAATAAAATAAAATAAAATAAAATAAAATAAAATAAAACAACATGAGGCTTATTACATAAAATCTGCAAAATATAGAAAAAATTAAGACAACTATTATTAAGATTTTGTGTACTTCTTGCCAGTCATTTTGACTACTGGGAAAATATTAAATTGTCTGTATTGATTTTACCTTTTTGGTTCATAAAACATTTTTATTAGCTTAAAAGTTCTACTCTTTTTAGATATGCTAAAGAAAAAATAATTCATTCATGTAGAATATTTTGTTAACAATGGAAAATGTACCAAAAAAAAAAGATCATATAGAATCTTAACACCCATCAGTGCTAACCTTTTGTTTTTTTCCTTACAAATTTTTTCCTATCATCACTGAAATACTATTTTACATGCTGATATTAATACATTTAATATAAAAACCCTCAGATACCAGAATAGAAATAACATGAAGAAATTTTTCAATATAATCTCCAAAGATGCAAAAAATAATAATAAGGGAATAAACCCGTGTTCCAAAAAGTAACTTTGTCTTTTGGAGATGAAAATATTTGTTAGCAATAACTCTGGTGGCAGTGAGATAACTACGGATGGGTAGAAAATCCTAAAGTAGGTGTCAGTATTTTTTTCTCGTAAAAGTTGTGTAGATATTGCTCCATTATCTTTTAATCTGTAATGTTTATAAATAAGTGTGATGTTGCAGCTTACTTTTTTCTACTTTTTGTACGGGCAACAGAATGTTTTGGTCAAACTGTTGCTAGAATCTTTTAACACAAAAATTTTACCAGAAGGTGTCTTTTTGTGAGTATCCTTTGTTGATTTTTTTGCTGGAACCCAGATTTGCCACCAAAATATCTATGGCTTTTGTAAAGCTTAGGAGAGTTTTCTTCAGTTATGTCTTTGGCAATTTCCTCTCTTCCAACTGTTCTTATTTCTATATTAAACTGGGTAAGTATTTCTTTGGCTACTGACTTAAATTTTTTTCCTCTGTTTTTTTCTTCTGCATTCTGATAGATCTGCTTAAATACAGACTACACATTGTCACTCAAGTAAATAGGTGAAAGTATGCTCTTAACCACTACACCATATTCACTACTGTGAACTCTGGATATTTGAGTCAGTGGCAGATGGGGAGGTGGGTGGGGTATATATATTTTTTTTCCCTCCTTTCAAGTTGGATGGTGGAGAACTCTAGGAATTAGAATACATCTGGCTAAAGCAGAGAGAAAGCGTTGTTTGGCATGTTTGGTTATTTCAACAGAGTTCATGTTCCTCCTAGAACCTATCAATTCTAATTCTATCTTTTTCTATGTGTTTATCAGTACTTAATGGAAAGTCTGAACAGGTGCATGAGGGTTAGCTTATGTGCTAACAGGTTAGCTTATGTGCTTTCTAGATGAGTAGATTATGAGAGCAATGGCTAAAAGGTTGGCAGTGACCCCAGACTTATAACAATTGTTTCACCAGGGTTGCACACAAACTGTCCTTTTTTTAAAAAGTGGCTTAAAATTCCAACAGTAATCTAGTGATTCCACTTCTAGGTATACAACCAAGAGAATTGAAAATGTCACACAAAAATGTGTTCATGAATGTTCATAAGAGTATTATTCATAATAGCAAAAAGGTAGATGTGGCCCAAATGTCCATCAACTGATAAATAAACAAAATGTGATAGAGCCGTACCGTTATATATTTTGCAATGAAAAATAAAGCACTAGTACAGGCTGCAACATGCAACCTTGAAAACATGCTAACTGAAAGAAGTCAAACACAAAACATATGATTCCATTAAATGAAATGTCCAGAATAGGCAAATCCATAGAGATAGTAAGTATATTAGTTGTTCCCAGAAGGTGGGGGGTGTCTACAAAGGGGTACGGGTTTTCTTTTTGAGGTAATGAAATTATTCTGATATTAGATGGTGATGATCGTTGTGCAACTTTGTGAATATACTAAAAACTACTGAATTTTACACTTTAAAAGGGTGTGAGTTTTATAGAGTATGGATTTATCTCAGAAAGTTTAAATTGCAAATATATCATTTTAATAAAGCCTGGAAGAAAATATGAAAAAATACAATAGTTGTCTTCAATTTGATTGGAAAGTGACTTGCTTCATGTCTAAACATTCTGTAATTTTATGATTCAATATGTAGAATTAAAAATAAAGTTTAAATATTATAGGTTATGAGAAGTGGAGTCTACACAGTTCTACCCTCAATGTGTAATACTGAATGCAGCAAGCCAACAGCTCTATCAGTATAAGCCAAGGAGGGTTTGATGCTGCATTTGGGTCTAAACAAAATTAGAGACTTTGGCAGGGAAGCTTAAATTCATTTTGCATCCCATATATACAAATGCTATAGTGAAGAACAAGCATTACATGTATCATCTGCTATAGATGACAAGGGCACATATGTCATGAAACTTAAGTGCCATCTGCAAAGTAACTCATCTAATTATTCCAGTAATTGCTAAATTGGAAATCAGAAGGCTATAAAGTTTGGTCACATAGTTTATATTGAAAACTTCCTTAAAGTTAAATATATCTCTCATGTTCCACTGGATAGCCCCATCTGCTGATTTTCAAGCAGTGGCTCAAGAAGAAGACAGAGCATACAGTGACACAAACAGGGAAGGTTCTGCATGTCATACAGTCACTAGATGTTTGTAAATTTCATTCCACGGTTGTTGAAGAGGTTAAAAAAAAAAGGCTAACCAATTACAGTCATTTGACTCTCAAGAGCTGGAAATAAGATGAGAGGAAGCTGAAAATTTATTTAACAAAATGGTAAGAGGGGATCTGAATTAACTGAGCAATGACAGTAGAAATAATTTAAAAGTAAAGTTATAATTTCTCAGGAATAAACTTTCTTGGTATCACTTGGAGGAACAATAGGAATTTCATTAGAAACATGAGGAAAGCCTGAGGTAAATCTAAAACTCTGCTCACTTATACAACTCTACCATCTCTGAGTATCCATCAACCTGAAAGTCCTGTTTTCAGAGATATAATTTCAATTTCATTCACCCCTGTAAAAAGTAGCATGACTTTGAAATTGTTTTTATGATGTTCTCAAGCATGGTTATGCAGCAGAAGTCCCTGACTTAAGCCTAAACTTGTTCACCTTAGAATTCTGGGATTAATCTAATGCACAGCACAGTGATTACAGACAAAACAGTACTATTAATAAGCTTCAAAGCTGCTAAGAATCTTGATTTTAATTGTTCTCACCACAAAAAAAAAGTTATGTGACATAATAGGTGGGTTAGCCAATGGTATGGTGGTAATCTTATTACAATATATAAATGTGTCAAATCAACAAGTTGTATACTTTAAACTTACACAATGCTATATGTCAATTGTATCTCAAGAAAAGGAAATTTAAAAAAGAATTCAAGATTGCCTGGGCATGTCTACATCCTCTTCCAGGGATCCGTCCACTTGAGGACTCGAGAAGCCTCCCAGGAAGGACAGTGAACAAGGTCAGAACAGAGGTAAACTGAGTACAGCACAGTTGTCTACCAGTCAGGTGGACCCAGGTCAGTATCCTAGGGTGAGGAGGTGACCATAAAAGCCGTTATGTTAGAGATCAGAGGCTTTGGCAAAGCAAGGAGATGTCTTCAAAGGCACTTTTGGGACACTAAGAGTTGAGATCTGGAGCGCCTGGCTGGCTCAGTCAGTTAAGTGTCCAACTCTTGATCTCAGATCTTGTCTCCATCTCAGGGTTGTGAGTTCAAACTGCGAGTTGGGCTCCATGAAAGAGTAGAGTTTATGCTCTACATATAGTTTATGCTCGGACTTTCTTTGCGACTACCAAAAAGAATAGAAGGTAAGAAGTGAGAAATTTTTCAGAGTTGAACACCAATGTGCCAACTCCACAGACAACTAACTACTTCAGTGCACAAATTTAAAATATCCATACAATTAGACTCATTTATATTATTAGCTGTGTTTTTATAATCAACTATAAAATTAAGTAAGTCACTTTTTAAAATGAGCATAGAACTGACGGCTTTAATTTTCCTTTTTTCCTTTGGTAATATTTCCAGAACTAAAAACAGTAATAATAAAGAACAAAGCCTTTGATACTTAACATATTGTTTTTCCAGCATCTAAATTTGAGGCTAGTTATTATAACCTCAACAACATTCATGGATAGTCAATCATTTTTCTAAAAATTTCTAGGACTAGGAAATACAAAATATTTTATATAAAATGTATTTTTTAAAGGAAAATGGGTATTACCACTTAAATTTTCTTCTCAGTAATAGCTAACTAGGATATGTTAAACCACATATTCAAACAAATTCTTTGGAAGGAAAAAATAGACCTTTCAAAAAATGGCTTAATGAAACCTAAGTGAGATTTTAACATGTTCCAAAATAAAACATAGCAACATATGGAGTCACTAGCAACCAATCATTTCTCAAAACAGTTGAGAACACAGCATTTGGGGGTACACACGGGGTGCTATCTTTAATATAATAATATATGTGTGTTGAAATGTGTCCATCTTCTTCTGAGAATTAAGTAACCTAACCTGTCTGCTATACATGTTTAAAATGTTAATTCTCCCTTTGCATTAACACACACACACACACACACACACACACACACACACACACACACACACACATGCACGCACACTTCTAGAAGCCAAGAATGATCGGCAGTCTTGCTCTCCTTTCCCTTAATGCTCAGATGGTTAGCTCAGAAGCATTTAATAATGAAAGTGGATGAAGTGCACCAGTAGGTCCATGGAAGGAGTCTTTGAGACTTTTCTCACCTGCCTGAGTTTCCCTGAACACTTTAGCTATTCTCCACTGTCTACAACCTCTCCATTTTCCCACATCTTCCCAGATGAGAAAGAGGATAGAAAAGAAGCAAAAGGAATTAGATAATGCTGATGATTTATAAGGTCAACATTTTTGGATTGTTGGATTTTTAATGGCATACTTATGGTGCTGAATTTATCTGAGCACTTTATGGGCATTGTACAATTTATATGTCATTTGCCAAATAAAATCAGTCAGTTAGCATGGATATCATTCATTATAACTTTACTGAATTTAATATAATTATATGATAAAATTAGGAACATATGCTCAATTAAAGCATGTCATGTTGAAACACCAGATAATAAACATGTATATCATTCTGGTGGAATGGTTGTTGAATCAATGTGGCAATTTAGCTTTCAAGCACAAAGAGAATATTTTTATAAATGAGAGAAATTGAGAGACAAGTCTACTTCAGGCAGACAAAATATCAAAGAAAGATATCCAACTTTCTTCAACTCTCCAAAACAAATGCATTTGGAAAGCATTTGGAGTGAAATATAATTTTGATTTGTTTATAACTTCTTTATTTTTCAACTCACAGAAGACTGCCCACACAGTGGGACTGAAGTTTTAACAAAATTATTTTTTACCAACTCAATACCCTCAAAAAAATTTTGCTTGCAGTCTAGTACAGTTAAATATTTTTAAAGATTATTATGAAGACTTCAACTTTTAACTTTTGACCCTAAAAAGTAATATGTAGAGCTTAATGCTCAAAGACTAAGCAGCATATGGAACATCCAAGAAATAAGAAGATTTAAGGTCCTTTAAATGACCAGTTTCTCAGACAATATATTTTTGTGTATTCTGAAAGTTATCCATCCACAGAGACACAAGTTCACCCTGTTAGTAAGAATTTTCTGGGCACACTGAAAATCCACTGACATTTCAGCTAAGAGCATCAAGTATAATTCTAACAGTAAAATCAATTACCCAGCATTAGCATCCCTACCTAAAATTCAGACCACATGCAACCATTTAGGTAACAACACTGAACAAATTATCATTGCATTCAAATAAAGTAGTAGTCTTTCACCTATTCTAATTCCATAGTAGAAAGTTAGAAGTTTCTCTGGAATTAATTTCTGAATAAAACCCCCTTCCAAAACAGATAGGATTCTAATCGATTCTCATATTTCTCTACTAGAAGCATTTACTGGTTGTTTTTCATTACAAAAAAAAAAAAAAAAGGAAAAAAAAACCCAGCATAAATTGTCTGTTTTACTGTCTGTGCTAATTTCATTTCATTATATCCTTGGAGTAAGCTATTATTTTCCCACTGGTTCCCATGGCATTCTTCATTATCAGCTGCTAATTGTCTAGCATTCACATAGGACTGTGAACCAAGTAGGCTGCTGCGTGGGCTGAAGTTCTCGGGGAAGCTGAACAGCAAAAAGATTCTGCATTGTTATTATTGTGACACATTAGAAAGTTTCCACCCACTTACGTGCCCATCACCCTGCTGCATAGCATCCCTACCCAGAAGGGCTGTGCACTGAAGCACGGGAGGCCATCTGTACTAGGCATTCTACTTGGTAATGACTGCACATCAAGCGACGATTACACGGGGTCAAACTGTTGTAGGCCTGAAAGCCAGGGGTCTGGCTCCACATGGTAGGCATGAGTATTGATCTTAAAACACAACTATGACAGGTCTATCTAAAAGGGATCCTTTATTCCTAACCTTGAGCAGAAGTACCTAACTCAGGCCAATTTCTCCCTCCAACTTCTCCCCATGTACCCTTCCAAAGTCAAGGCCAATTTAGAGATTTAAACATTCTTGGGAAAGATGCAAAAATGTCAGACTTTTTAGCAGATTTTGAGATGCACAGCTCGTTGACATTATTCCCAATGAAAGCTTGGATATCTGGAGTTAATTACATTTGACCTTATAAATTCAGAATGTGCCAAACAAAAGCTATTAGAAGAGCCAAAACAACATGCAACATTTTACACATTTAGGTCAAGAGGGAGTTGTGAAAGTCTCTTAATTAGCAAAGCAAACAAGGACTATAAAAGTAGGACTTTGAGGCACAGAAGATTAATGCTTTTATTCTCGTGCTTTGCAGGCACCATGTTGCAAAGTCTTGTGCAACAAAGCTCTGATTTCATGGCATGCTATGTACTGATCACTTTTACCAGAAAATTTTGCCTCTTGAGACACCTGTGTCTCCTCCAGGCACACTTGCTTAGGGTAAGAGCTACCCTCACCAGATCAGAGTCACAGGGAACTAAATTTCTTTCATGGGTTAATCAGGATCATTCTGATGTTGTAAAACATGAAAAGAGATAGGATGATGGGTTCAAGCTGAACCTCAATTATTGGTACATCTTGGTGAGGGCACTACCACCCAAATACTATTCCAGGGCTTAGGAATATGATATTTAAAGTTTACCATGAGATGCTCAGACTCTTGGGGGTTAGGTCATTGTAATTAAATCAGCTCCAGAGGCTAGGGGGACCTGGGGGGCTCAGCTGGTTAAGCATCTGCCTTCAGCTCAGGTCATGATCCCAGGGTCCTGGGATTGAGCCCCGCATCGGGCTCTCTGCTTTGCAGGAAGCCTGCTTCTCCCCCTACCATTCCCTCTGCTTGTGTTCCCTCTCTCGCTGTGTTTCTCTCTGTCAAATAAATAAAATCTTTAAAAAAAAAAAAAAAGTAAGTAAATAAACAAATAAATAAATCAGCCAGAAACTATAAGGCACAGAAGCAGAGTAAATATAAAAAGGCTTTTGGCCCTGAGTTAGAAGGCTCAGGTCTAACACTGTACTACCTAACTCTACCAGGGTGATGTGAGGTCCTGAAGGCTGGACTGTGTGACATCTATGTGTTTTTTCCACCAATAAGACATGTGATAAATCAGGACCCCAATTTTTTTATTATAATGGTTATTCCTGGCTCAGGAACTAGAACCAATTTGTACCTACAGAACTACAGTCAATCTTACATCGGGGGTGGCTCCACTTAAGATGAAATTATGGATCAAAGGGTTGCCTAGGGAGCAATGAAAAAAGAGCATGAAAAGTGGGACCTTCCTGAGGGTAATTTCCATCCCTGAACACGGTCAATGACTTAGGTACCTTCTCCCAAAGACACTCTTGCTCAGATCCCAGGATGGTCCTTTAAAATCAGAATACCCAAACCTCTGGGCAGAGCTAGAACCCACATCACACATCCTTATTCTTCAACTTTTCTTTCTACACGCCTAAGTCATCACCAGAATTTTCTGATTTAGGCTTCTCTTCTTGGCACCTCACCCACTCTCTTGGAGCTCCATTACTCTGCTCACCTCTCAGAGTTTTTTATTCTTCAAGAATCTGTGTTTGGGTTCCATTCCTTCAGATGGTGTGTGTCATGGCTTCAGCTGTCACCAAGGGCTACCAAGTGTGTGTCTATAAGCCAAAATTCTAATCTGACACATAGATTTCTTCCATGATTTCCTGCAGGCATTCCCAAAATTACCAACCCTAGGACTTAACTCATTATCCTTTTCAAAAGCCTTCTTAAACCTCAAAAGTCCTCATCGTTCCATTCTTAGTGCTTGAGTCAGACTCTTACCAGGCTGAATCTCTGCAAAGATTCCAAATTGATGTTGTCTGCCTGTCTTCTTTCCTTTTTTCCTTCTTTCCTTCCTTCTTCCTTCTTGGTGCTTTTTATTAAAGCCTAATTCCAGTTTTCAACTCTGTAATTTCTTAAAAATACAATTTGGAGCTCTGGTGAAGAGAACTTAGCAGGGCTAAGCTACTTTATATTTTTTTAAGATTTTATGTATTTATTTGAGAGAGAGACAGAGATTGTGAAAGAGACCATAAGCCAGGAGGAGAGGAAGAAGCAGGCTCCCCACTGAGCAGGGAGCTGTATGCAGGGCTTGATCCCAGGACCCTAAGATTATGACCCAAGCCCAAGGCAGCTGCTTAACCAACTGAGCCACCCAGGCACCCCTGGACTAAGCTACTTTAATAATAAACTTATAGGATAGCGAGGTTCAGATTGAGATAATTTCATGAACACGGTTGAGCACTGATTATTACACACGCACACCTGGGCTGGATACTGGCCGGTTCCCCACAGCACCAACCCATTCTACAATTCCTAATAGAGTTAGTCATATGAACCACAGACCTACAGTCATGCATAAAAGATTCTCCACCACCTCAAGATTAAAACTCAAACTATTACTATAACATTGGAGACTCTTTCCAAAACAGCCCCAAACCACCCCTCTAGTCTGGTTACCAAGCACACCTTCCAGGTATACTATGCTTGGCTTTACTAGACAGATACTCACTATTCTCTAAACGTGTCATGTACTTTCAAATCTCTGTGTTTTCTCAGAATAATCTCTCCCCCTGGAATGATCTTTTCTAATAGGCAAAGTCCTGCCCATCATGTAAAGACAATCCCTCTGAAAGCCCATCCCTGTCCCACCAGAAAGACTAAACGACTGTGTCCTTTGCACAGTGCTTATATCTTTAAATCTAACTCAGGGTGTTGTACCATTGTTTGTTTATTCTAGCCGTGATTCCCCACTAGACTTTAAATTTACTGATGCCAGAAATGGTGTCTTCTTTTTCATCTTTATATCCTTGATGCTTCACTCATAATAGATCCATAATGCATGCTAGTTTAATTAAATTACCAATTATAACCTCCAAGATTATGTTTTATATTAAATTACTGATGAGTTTATTGCATATAAACAATCACTGAATTAGAGTATGGAATGAGATAAGTCTCTGGAAGATTCCTTACAAGAACAAATCCTGTGTATAGAATGTCCTATGGGCTCCAACAAGCCTATTTTTCTGCCACTCTTTTTTTATGGTTTAGGCCCATCAGTGTTTCTGGGCCTGCAGTGCACTAACTAGCAAATGTGCAGGCTGGGAAAACAATTATCTTGAAACTGTTGGTTTAGAAGAAACCCTGGAAAACACCAATTCATTCAAAACTTCATTTTACAAAAATAAAAGCTAAAGCCCAAAAAGGCCAAGAGATCTATCCAAAACACCCAAAAATATGGTGGCAGAGCTGAGACCAGAGCCCAGGTTTTCCCGTGCATTCCAACAGCTCTGATCTCACCTCTCTCTGCGGCTTCTCCCGGAAATCCTCTCATAGGATCACAGCATCTTTGCAGCAGTGCCCTTCTCCCCACCAAGAACCTCCTACATCTCACTCAGTGAAGGATTCCAGTATGTAATAACCC
The DNA here is from genome assembly GCA_028646535.1 of Procyon lotor. Lineage (NCBI taxonomy): Eukaryota > Metazoa > Chordata > Mammalia > Carnivora > Procyonidae > Procyon > Procyon lotor. The sequence continues at coordinate 88,878,469 of CM053609.1, read as the reverse complement.
TGAGTGACAGCCAGCAACACCTGTTTGAACACTTCTGGTGGCTGGTAAGCTTATACTCTGCCAAGAAACCCATTCCTTCTTCGTCCATGTCTTCTGGGTAGACATTCTTTTTCACAGAGAAAGCCAGTATTGACCCTGCCGATAGCTGAAGACAGCACTTATGCCTCTCCAACTTTTCCTCAAACCTAAAGAAGTCTAAGTTTCTTCAACTACTCCTCAAAACATAGGGCTGTGGCTCCACCATTTTACTTGTTGCTCTCTTCCCTCCCACAGAATATGACCCAGCCCTAAACAGCTTTTGGTTTTAGAAAGAGAACAGAAATAAAGCCTTTGGAAAAAAATGTCCTTTGAAGATAAACCATGAGAGACTCTGGACTCTGGGGACCAAACTGATGGTTATGGAAGGGAAGGAGATGGGGGGATGCAGTAACCGGGTGATGGGTATTAAGGAGGGCACATGCGGTGATGAGCACTGGGTGCTATATGTAACTAAAGAATCGCTGAACACTACTTCAAAAACTAGTGATGTACTATATGCTGTACTAATTGATGTACTAATTGAACATAATAACAATAATTAATTAATTAAAAATTAAAGAAAAAAGAAAAAGGTCCTTTGATGCCTGTATCTCTATTTTTTTTTAAGATGTCATTTATTTATTTGACAGAGAGGGAATGCAAGCAGGGGGAGTGAAAGAGGGAGAAGCAGGCTTCCGGCTAAGCAGGGAGCCCGACTCGAGGCTCGATCCCAGGACCCTGGGATCATGACCTGAGCCGAAGGCAGACACCTAACAACTAAGCCACCCAGGCGCCCTTGTATCTCTATTTTTTCCAGGGCAAAAGTGTTATTTCCTTCAGCTCTCCACAATGTCTGAACAGTAATATGTAGGACCCATCCACAGAAAACATCACTTGAGAATGCCATTTTCGAACTCGTTTATATTTGGTGGAGTCATGAGAAAGATAAACTATGAGCATTGTGCAAGTATCTAGGAAAATAAAAAACTTCGGGCCCACATTATCCTAGAACATAAGCAAATCAAACTAAAATGTCTCAGAATGCATTAAAACATCTCCAGACACTCCCTCCTATTTTTCTCCTTTCAACCCCCATCCCAAGTTTAAGAAAGCAGTCACTGAAATATCAGTTCAAAACCAAAAATATTCTGTACGTATCTTTGATAAGATTGTAACTACCTAAACTCCTGCAGAGATTCTGTTTTAGAATCCTACTGTGAGTAGAAAAACAGAAGAAGAAATTTATTTCTTGGCTTATCTGACATCTCTCCCAGCTAAACTTTCATTATTTAAACCTAGTGGAGTCCCATTTTGATAACACCGCTGATATTTCCACTGAAGAGTAAAGATGGAATAGAGCCTGTTCTCCCGCATGGACAACCAGCCTGTTTACTGAGCACCCACTCACGACTGCACTGGATTCTGAACTCCAAGAAGTTTAATAAAGATTTTCCACGGAAGGCTTCACACATGGAAAATTTATTGCGCACAAAACGAGACTTGAAGAAGGGGATATGAAGATCAATTGTTGTAAAGTGGGAAAAAATTTAAAGGAGGCTGAGTGACTTAGCAAGAAACATTCTATCAATTTGACTTTAAGACATCCCATTTTCAAAAAACAAACAAAAAACCATCCCATTTTCTACATCTATAAGCAATACCTTACCTTATTAACAGTTCTAAGATAAAAAATAAGACCAATATCTGAAACATGTAATTTACAAAATACACCTTGTCAAATTAGAGCAAGGTAGTATGCTCTGCCAATTTTTGAAACATCTTTAATATTGGTAAACAAATTAGTTTGATTGATGAGTAATATTTTTGTATATATGGCCAAAGAAGCCTTGCCTGGCAAAAGCAAAGAAACTCTTCTGCCCTTGGATGAATTTCATATGGCTCCAGATATTTCTGAAATGCTTGTTGACTTGTCTTTAGATACCATCTTTAAGATAAATCATTTCAATTGCCTAAACTAGAAATTAAGGGCCTGCCCCATGCTTCAATGAGATAGATGCATCAGCACTTGCTGTGAAAAAAGGGGCACATTTATAGCCTTGGTAATGAGGTCCTCCGCCTGGGGAAGAGATGAAGACTTGGAGGGGGCACTAAATGAACCATAGAGCTAAGAAGAAAAAAGGGATTCTGTTTAAGGAGGTAAGGGAGAAGCTCCCGGCCAGAGCAAGAGAGGATACAGTGAGAGGTGCCGAGCAGGAGGCTCTATCTCGTGGAAGCAGGGGCATGCTGGAGGAAGGGAGAAGGATTGAGAACTTCTCAAAAAGTCACTAAGGATTACAAAAAGAACCCCAGATTGTGGGGGAGGAACAGGGCGTAGAATGCAGATTTTGAAGATTAAAAACAAAATGAAAACGGCCACCCCTTGCCCAAGACAAAGAATAATCTGAACAGTGAAGACATTGGTATAGAGCTGAGTTAGTACTGATTTGTACATGAGTTGGTGCCCTGATGATGAAGCTGTGAATATCGGAGCTCTTGGGGATCCTGTGATGATGGAGTGTCTCACAAGGGGCCAGCAGTGGCCAGCCCAAGCCAGGCCAACAGGTACAGGGAGAAGAGCTGATGTACTGTATAGCATGACCATAATCATGCAGAAGCCCATTTAAACTTAGAAAGGCAGAGAACCTTATCTTCAACACCTACAGGGTGTGTTAGTCCTGTAGATCCCAACCAAGATAAGAAGAGGTCCTGCCCCTCCCCATCGTGACAGGCCATTCCAAACTTTCCCTTGGATCATAAAAGCCTCCTGGCTTCAGAAAGGTAGTACTTCTGCAAGAGAAAGGGGCAAATGTCTGTGCTGAGGCCTGAGCAGCCCCTGCTTTCTGTGGAAACTTCAAGGGCCCTTGGTGGCTGCGTAGGGAACTGCTCTGCAGGCACTGGCCTGAGTGGAAGGCAAAGGCTCATGCAGTCTGTTTGGGACTCTTCCAGCAACACGGCCTCCAAGACAAGCATGACTCACAGACCTTGTCAACTACTTCTGGTTATCAGTCTAAGAAACAGACAGCTGGTCTGAGGAGGATTCCCGGGAAGCCTGCCACCCCTACATGGGTTACAAAAGGGAAGCCTGGTAGGGTGCAAATGCAGGAGCCAAGCAAGATCTGAATCTCCAGGGAAGCTTCTCAGAACAAAGGCAAGCAAAATAGTAATTATTATAGTTTACACTCGCATGGCATTGACTATGTGTCGGGCACTTTATACTCATTTAAAACTCGTGGTCCTCTGAGGTTGGGACTATTACTCTCCTCACTTAACAGATGACAAAGAAACTGAGGTTTGGAGAGTAACTTATCCAAACTTACAGAGGAGTAAGTGTCAGAGCCAGGATTTGACCCTGGCAGTCTAGTTGGAGTCCTCAGTTTTAATCACTCCACCATCCTGCCTCATCATAGCTTTTCTGAAGCTAGAATGCAGTAAACACTCTCAGCAGGGGCTCAGGTGACTGTGATAAAAGCAGTTTGGGCCCAAAGTCCCGAGTGGAGCAAGAATTTAGAAGCAAAGACATACAAAGCCACTTGGGTGGCTCAGTCGGTGGGGTGCCTGCCTTTGGCTTGGGTTGTGATCTCAGGGTCCTAGGATCAAACCCAATGTCAAGCTCCCTGCTCCACTCCTCCCCTGCTTGTGCTCTTTCTTGCCCTCGCTCTCTCTTGCTCTCTCTCTAATAATAAATTAAATCTTAAAAAAAAAAGAAGAAGAAGTAAAGACATAGGGACTGAGGCCTCAGCCTTAGCCAGCCAGCTGATGGGAAAGGAGAACACTCTTTATTTCCAGTGTTCTGGAAGGTCTGGAGGTCCTCTCAGGGGCAGAGGGGAGAGAAGTCAGAAATGAGTGCTAGCCCCAAAAGGAGGATGCTCACAAAAAACGTGTAGCTGTAACTTAATACATCTGATCATTCTATACATTCCATTTATCTTCAGAGATTCCCTGCCACGGTTATAAAAATTATCATGCACATAAACAGATGACTGCAATAAATATGGTAAGAAACTAGCATTGCCAGAGAAGTTAAAAGGGGGGGGGGGGAAGACTGCTAATCCTAAAATTGGGAGTTGAAAATCCCCCAGATGACATCAGCCTACATTGTCCTAGAAAAGGCTGACAGAAAGCTGGCGCTGGAACTTCTGTTTGGAGATGGCCATTTTACCACAAGGGAGAGGGAGCCAAGAGCCTGGATAAGGGGTCGGGGAGGAGGCCTGGCCTTGGTCCTCCTGCTGCTCCTCATCTTCTTCCTACTTAGGTGCTATTATAGGTTCATATGTTGAATCTATATTGAATTAACATTCATATGTTGAATCAACATTCATATATTGAAGTCCTAACCCCCCATACCCCAAACTATAACTCTATTTGGAGATAGAGTCTTTAAAAAGGTCATTAAATTAACATGATGCCTTCTGGCTGGCCCCTAAGCCCCTATACTAATGTCCTTATAAGAGCAGGAAATTCAAACACAGGCATGTGTATGCACAAAGAGAAGACCAGGTGCAAGGGAGAAGATGATCTAGTGGCCAAGGTCAGAAGCTTCAGAATGAAACCAACCCTGCACACTTCTTGCTCGGGACTTTCAGCCTCCGGAACTGGGTGACGATACATTTCTGCTGTTGAAGTCACCCCGTGGGTGGTGTTTGTTATGGCGGCCTGAGGAGACTAATGCAGGTGTCTTCCCTCGAACCACGTATGCACGTAAGAAAATTATTAGCTGTCTCACTGAGTAAACATGTTTCTGTTCCTGACCCTAAAACAGACGGACCATCAGGGCCTAGAGGGAATTGTGCATCTAGTGGGAACAGAGGATTGAAGTCCCTGCAGGCTTCTGCAGCCAAGCTCTAAGCATCAGGACCTGTCAGTTCATGTCATCATATATCCCTCATGGGCTACCACAAGGTTCCTTCAGATTCTGATGCCATGTCCTCATAGTCCCCTAAATTCATCCGTAGCACTACACCAAATTCATCCTCACCAAGTACCGTTTGTACCATGTCGTTCTTACTCAACTGGTGTTAATGGTCATTCCATGTGCTACAAAATAAACCCCATGTTCCTCTTAAAGCTATATGTGGTCCAATTCCAAGCAAGCTCCCCAAGCTTATCCCACTCTACCCCCATGGGAAACTCATAGTTCAACAAACTAACATCCTTAACTCATGGCCTCTGGGTAGAGTGGTACTTGTCCACTTCCAGGCCCCTGGTCCCATAATCCAATCTCTCCCCAAGAAGGCTTCCCTACTCCAAGTCCTCTCTTACCAGTCTTCTCCCAGCCAACTATGAAGGTGAACTATATAGGACTTTCACACCACCTACCTGGGTGAACACTGAATACCAGACAAGCTGGGCGGCTTTGTATAACTAAAGCATTTCTGCACTGTGAAGACCTTGAGAGTAAACGTCTAACAGTCCTTGTACCCTGCCCCACCCCCGATCTCATAAGTCATTTGTTGTGGTGTTTGGGTACAGTACCATTCACTAAACACCAGGGAAGGGGTAAGAGGAAAGTATGTAAAGTGATGGTCTGTAGCAGTCCTACCCTGTGTAAGTTTTATTTCTTAAAAGTTTCTTTATTTTTAGGTAATTAAGAATTTAAACAAAATTTACAAGCTGGATGTGTGTGATCTCATCCCTTCAGGAGAAGTGTGTGTGTGTGTGTGTGTGTGTGTGTGTGTGTGTGTGTGTGTAGTGGAATGCGAGGAGGCTCAGAGGAGCATCAGATGAAAATATGAGTGGGCATTCCTCACCGTACCCTAGTGTCCCCAAAGACAGGCACTCATGCCACATTTATCCACCCCACTACCTGTACAAGTGGGTGATGGGTGGAGTCACGTGAATGGATAGATTCTAAGTTTGCCCATAAACATGATTCTGGAGTTTCCACTGTCACAGCAAGCAGAAGTTTCCATTTTTCCTTTTCCCTCCAGTTCTTTGAACCAACAAACCCCAAAGCCATATCACTTCTGGGAAGAGTGGAACGTCATATGAACCTCCACTTCCGTCATCTAAAGAATAATACTTCTACAGGGAACTCTCCCAATAGACTCCCAGTCTGCATGAAGGGAAAGGAGGACTTCTGACCATCTAAAGTAGTGTGTGCTGAGACAATTACCTTAGCCAGGCCTGAGGTCTTTAGCAACTTTGTCAACAAATAATTCAGTGATTTTAACTAAAAGTGGAAGAGAGATAGAACATAGGAATTGACAACTTTCAAATAAAATCTAAAAGGTAAGTAAGCCTTACAGCTCTCAAGTCTCTTACTTTCAGGGGACTTTCCTTCATGAATGGCAAAATAAGGGAGTTAGTCTTCTCCTGGGGTAAAGGATCCACCTTGACTTTTCTAGAACTTTTTAAATCACTTAACTCTGTTAACTAAGCAGAGAAAAAAAGCTGCAAACTGCCAGATAGGGTTGCCATTAACACTGAGCTTGCCCCAGTGATTCTGAATGAAAACCAACTTTGAAAATCATGATGGAGGGGCGCCTGGGTGGCTCAGTGGGTTAAAGCCTCTGCCTTCAGCTCAGGTCATGATCCCAGGACCCTGGGATCAAGCCCCGCATCGGGCTCTCTGCTCAGCAGGGAGCCTGCTTCCCCCCCCCCCGCCCCCTGCCTGCCTCTCTGCCAACTCGTGATCTCTCTCCTCTCTGTCATATAAATAAATAAAATCTTTTAAAAAAGAAAAGAAAAGAAAATCATGATGGAATACTATTTCAAAGCCGAATTCGTTTCAAGCAAAGGTAAACTTTGAAGCTCTTGCAAACGGAAACACAGAGACATCATGGCCCACTGGGAAATCCCACCTAACCACCACCAGGGTGGGTATTAACATTGCTACTGGCACACTCATTTCTGCTGGCCTTGCTGTCTACAAGACAAATCCACACTTAGGCTGGACAGCTGCTGAGGAGACTTTTTTAGTGCCTCCAGATTCACCAATGGGAATACTTCATTAGGACTGAACAAAACAAAGACGTGCATGTACACCTTGTGACAGGAGGTAAAATGCTGCTATTTTTAGGAAACCTGAAAGCAGGCCAAATTGTGACAGTAAGGGAACATGCCAGGCCCAGCAGCCTGAGGGTGATGGAAAGATGCCAGGGACAGTGGACAGATGAGTGACCTACTCTCCAAGGGACTCAGCCATCACCCCGTGCCACTGTCCTCTGACTTCTGAACAGCTGAAAGCGTGGCTGTAGGAGTAGCCACAGAATAGAGAAGGGGAAGGAGTGGGACAGAGAGCAGAGGGGAAGGCCTAGGAGGGGGAGGAAGCTGGGAGGGGGGCGGAGAGAAAAAAGTGAGAGGGAGGGGAGAAGAGAAAAGAAGAAGATAGAAGTACAGCAACATCAGAATTTCCTCAAATGCAAACTCCCTAGTGAATCTCAGGGGCAATACGGCAGGCCCCCACCTGTCTCATGCCTAGTCAAATCCTAGTATTCCCTGACGTTGCCCCTGGATGCACAGGGAACACAGTATCTGCCCTGTGGAGCTGGGAGTCAGTCACCTTCAGTTGAGAGTACAATGCTCTGCCCTACCCATCCCTGAACAGCCGGAACAATTTTAGAACGACCTGCTGTCAACTTTTTCACTTATACTAAACCATAGCTACCAATGCTCTTCTGTTTGCTAGGAAATCATGACAGAATATGATGACTCCTCATGCATTGCTATGGAAACCTTAAAACTTCCACTAGAAACCATCAAAAAAGGCAGCACATAACCCCATTCTGACTTTCCATCACGATTCTCTCCAAGGAAGAAAACTGAAAATTAGATGGATTCATTCCGAGTTCCCTTTTCCAATCAAACAGATGGGATTTAGATAAGCTCTTAAAGCAAATTGTGATTCATATAATAATATGTAAACTTATCTCAAATCTCAGAGGCTTTTTCTAAAGAACATTCTGATAATTAAAACGTTCCTGTACATCTTGAATTCCATTAAAGCAATATAATTAAATAAAAACTCTCCCAGAGAAAATACTTCCAAGCTCTGGCCAAAGGGCCAGAATATTTGTGCCCTTTGCTCAGTTTATTAAAACACTGGTGATTATTAAAAGTATAACACTAATAATGTATAGAGCAAAATTTTTCCTATGTCTTTGTTTAATGGTTTTTAAAAGCCATTCAAAAGAATTTGTATCTAGAAAGCACCTACTGTGTGCTCACCACAATGCAAAGAAAGATTAAGAACAACCTAAGCACAATTACTATCAGAAACCTCCTTCTAAGTCTGATTTAGGGTCCACATGTGACATATTCAGAGGAAAGTTTCAAATTCACAGGCCAAGCACCTTCCCAGTGAAACTCCATGTTGAAGAGAAACTAACATGCATAGTGCTCCTACTGCATGCCAACCCTATACTTACAGGGTCACATGGTCAGTTCCACCCGACCCCAACCACCTTACTAGATTGGTTTTATTACCATCAATGACACGGATCATGACACATAGTGTCATGTTCTATCGAGTGGAAGGCAACTCAATGCATGTGATAGTGCCTTGTACCCACCAGTGTTGTCCTAAACCATAACCCTTCTAGAAGTTTCCTTCGCAACGTCATGCTTCAATTATGGAGCTAACATGGCAGCTTTAGGATTTAAAGGTTCATAAAACACTCCATGTATTAAGTTATTAGAGAGTTTCCCTCAGGCCGATTCACCAGTTTAAAAAAAATTTTTGGGGGGCATCTTGGTGGGTCAGTTGGTTGGGCGACTGCCTTTGGCTCAGGTCATGATCCCAGGGTCCTGGGATCGAGCCCCACATCGAGCTCCCTGCTTGGCGGAGAGCCTGCTTCTCTCTCTCCCTCTGCCTCCACTCTGCTTACTTGTGCCCTCTATCTCTCTGTCAAATAAATAAATAAATAAATCTTTAAAAAAAATTTTTTTTTTTTTTTACATAACTAACATTGAATGGACGCTTGGTGATTTTTTTTTTTCTGGGTCCTTTTTAAAGCTACTTAAATACAGGTACATGTGAAAGTAAGCCCAGAATTATTTAAAGAAATGGAAAATCAGGAATTACCTTAATATCAAACATTGAAAGAAGGGCTGAATCAAGCCATAATATCTATATGATTTTTAAAAAGATTACAGAATCATTAAAGTTATTGGCATGTAAATACCTCATGACATATGGTTGAATGAGAAAATTTATACAGAGTATATGCAAAGTTTATACAAAGCATATACAGAAAATATATGCAAAATCCCATGTTTCCACAAAAACAATAGCAATGCACATACATGAAAGTGTGCACATCTATATACATATGTATATATGGACATACACATATACATATATGTGTGTGTGCACACATACATACTGCACATAAAATTGGTACCAAAATGTTAATTTTGGGGTTGGGGGAGTGAAAAAGGGTGATTTTTCTTATTTTCCCCTTATTTTGTATTTTTGCAATTTTTCTACTATAAAAATTTATTTTACCTCAAACTGAAACTAGTTTTTTCTAATGCTCAAATGATTGGGCAGGTAGGCAATCCTAGATGTGTCTGGTCACCCAAATCTCATTATCCACACCAAACCCATCCATACAGAAGAGCCAGGCCCCCAGAGTCTGAGAAACTGTGGACCCTTGCCTCCAAGCAGTTGCTTTCGCTGGGAAAGGACCACAGTGTGAGCACCCACCCTCTTCAGAGCACAGGTGGGAGGGCAATGGGGGAACCTCCCACCTGGAAAGGCCAACTTCACTTTGTTTTTTCCCAGCACCTCCTTTGTCTCAGGGCCCACGGGTGGGCTGGACGAGTTTTCGTGCCCTTAGACTTTCAAGAGATAGTAATTGCACTATCTGTCCCCACATCTAGGGACGGGCATGGAAGGGTGGAAAAACAGGGTGGAAAAGACAGGTTTGATGCTTCCAAATGTTCAGTGATTTCCCTTTGTAATTTCAGGGACACTGAGTGATAGTCCTTGCTCCAGATCCGGGTGCCCTCTTTCCAAAGCCACAGTCTTTGTGAAAGCAGACGGTGAGAAAGGAGCTTTGTGGCTTGTCCCTTCGCCTTCACCCAGCTCTCATCTCTATCAGGCAGCATGGTGATTTAACCGTCAAACACTAGGCAGCACAGCTTTCAAGAGGCTCCACAGACCACTCTATAAACCGAAAAGGGAATATAACAAACAAACAAGGGCCTGAAAGCTTTTGTGTTGCTATAGCAACTAGACTAGCTTTCCTAAACTCCCAGGGTTTAAACTACTCCACTAAAAAAGAAAATGCAATGAATAAACTTGATATTTTATCAATGCTTCCATATATCCCTGATCAGTGTTTCCAGAAAAGCCACAGCCAAGGCCAACTACCAATCATGTCAAAACTGCCTGGGCTCAGAAGCACAGCAGTGGACTCTTTAATGTTGAGTGAGCAGAGAAGTCAGGCTGGTCCACTCAGCAGACATTTATGGTACTCCCATTTCACCACCTAAGGAGACCTTAGGTGTGACCTTAGACTACACCACCTAGTAGTCCATACTACCTAATATGCAACAACTGTATACATGACTCATAGTAGCTCAAGTTCATGACCAAATAAGGTCTGGAGTAAAGATAGGATGGGGGAGCTCAGGGAGACAAGAGGGTCTATGTGTGCTTCCATACCAAATTTCCTTTACAGACTCCTGCCAGAAACCAGAAGCCTATACAAACAGGTAGGGGCACAATTCCACCCTTGGTGTCTGGCAGCGCTGTGCTGGGAAAAGGGAGGCCCACCCACACACTTTTGTGAGTAGCAATGGTACCAATCTTCTAGAGAGAGGACAGGAGGATGTGTCAGTCATGAAGGAGCTGGGTGTGCTGGTTGCTGAGCACAGTACCCAGTCGGTGTTCAGCTGCTTAAAGTGATGCCTGCATTCAATGTAAAATTATCCTCTTGTCACCTTTGATGTCACGCTCTCCAGGCCTGCCATATATCCAAAGGATGGCAAGAGCATGAAGGTCAACTAGATGAAAGAACACCACTGGTGGGAGTGCAAATTGGTGTAATTTTCCTGGAGAGCAGTTTTGTGATACATATCAAGCACCATAAGAATTCCAGAGTCTCTGACCAGGGTATTACTCTTAAGTAATTTATTCCAAGGAAATGATCATAAACATGCATGAAGATGGTGCAAAGGTATTAGTTGCAGCACTGTCCATAAAAGAGAAGAATTGGAAGTAAAAGTTCAACAACATGAGAAAGGTGTTAAATGAATTTTGGTATAGCCACACAAAGGAGTTCTGCACATCCACTAAAAGGGTGATAGAAAAATGTTCACATTACACTAAGTCAAAAGTTTTAAAATACATTAAATACCCTTTTAAAAAAATACAGATACAGATGTATAAATAGGAAGCTACACATCAAAATAATAACAGTGGTCCTCTCTGAGTGGCCTCATTGCGGATTTTTTTTAATTTATCAAATTGGCTATAACAGAACACTACAATGTAATTTAAAACCAATAGAAGCTTAAAAAAGAAGACAAGACGGTATGTATTTTTACTTCATCCTGTCCCCAGAAAAGTATATATAAAACTAAAAATCAGTTGGTTACCTTATTTTTATCTCCACAAATTAAAAATCACAAATTGGACCAAGATGCTGAAAATGGGCTGTTTCCATGTATTCATTAAACACTGATTCATTGCCTCATGTGTGTAAAGTGTTAAGATGATGAGTAAACAAAGATAATGAGGGGGTGGGGCAACCATCCACCCGTTTTAAAGACAAGGGAATCACATGAGATCTGCAAATAGATTGAAATGGGTGCAAAAGAAAGGTAAGAAGGTCAGGGTATGAGTTTCCTACTGCTGCTTTAACAAGTTATCACAAACTTAGTGCCTTAAAACAACACAAATTTATTATCTTTCAGTTCTGTAGGTCAGAAGTCCACAAAGAGTCTCTGGCTAAGACCATGGCATCAACAGGGCTGCCTTCCTTTCCGGAAGCTCTAGGGGAGAATGCACTGCCTTGCCTTCTGCTTGTAGAAGCAGCTCACATTCCTTGGTGGGCAGCCCAAACCTGCAGAGCCACCAAGGCAGGTCAAGTCCCCCAGTCCCATCACTCTGATCTCCGCTCCTGCTTCCCTCTTCTACTTGCATGGACGCTCACGATTATATTGGTCCCCCCTGCATAATCCAGGCTACTCTCCCCATTTTAAGGTCAGTTGATTAGCAACCTTACTTACCCTTTGTCATGGAACCTAACATGTTCACAGGTTCTGGGATTTTTAGCTTGTGAACCTCTTGGGGAGAGGCGGGCACTATTCTACCTACTAAGCCGATTAAAAAATCATGACATTGATCCAGATGAGAGCTTCAAGTCTGGCAACAGCAATGCAGATAGGGTAGAGAAGGCAGTTCCAACAGATATGAGGTTGAAACCTCTAGGGTTTGGTGGCCAATCAGAAATGGGGAGTGAGTTAGAGCCTAAGTGGCAGATGGGAGCTGTTACCACTCACAGAGACAGGAGACACATGCAAGGGACCAGCTGAGAGAGAAAGATAGCCTCGTGGATTCATGAGAGGCTCATGGGAGTGTGAGACGACATTCCCAGTAGCATTTGCCTCTGCGAGCAGATGGTCTGGAAGGAGGTCTGGACTGGATGAAAACAAGTGAGATACAGCAGCACAGAAAGCTCCCAGCTGAAGCAAAGGAGACAAACAGACCACGCTGTCTGCTCTAGCGTGAATCACGTGGAAAAGGAGAGAAAAGCCTTTCTTTATGGATCTCCTCATTTTGTACTCAGAAGCCCACAGGTTGAAAATGTGAGAGGTGAGCACTACCCGGGGGCAAGAAGGACTATGCTCAAGGTGGATTAACCAACTTGACCCCTTTCTCACTCGTTTAAATCCCTAGGAAAACGTGCCTTATGTTTCCAGAAATTCTAAAGTACTGCTTTAAGTTAATGGCACCACATAACTGCTTTATATATAATTCAATCTGGTGAACTGAGTTCTACAAATGCTGTGGTATATTTCCAACAGCCTTAACTATTCTCTCAGTTAAAAAAAAAAAAAGGCAATTAAACAACATTTGAAAACATTTAAGCTACCAGAAGTTTTAAATCACTCTTACAGCTAATTTGGGGAATGCATTATAGAAGCACTCACGGGGAAAACTAAGAAAACCCATTTGATCACCCAAAGTCACATTCGAGCTTCTCATAACACATATTGTCCAGGGACAGAAATGCTCTCCAAGGCAGTACTAACCGAAATCTAATATATTTCAGATGTGCCTTCACTATAAATTCAGGGACCAAAGGAAAAAGGGGGGGAAAAGTGTTTAAAAAAAGAAAGGCTGTGTCGGTTTTGGTTTTGTTCAATTATGATGGAAGCAAATATTCTCCCCTGAAACATTTAAAGTCCAGAAAGAGGGATATGGATAGTATTTAGATCCAGACGTGTCCTAAGAGCGACCTCAGCCACGCCTTCAATAGGAGGCCACTGAGGAACAGAGAGAATGAATGACTCCCCCACTTTACCACATGGCCCAACCCCCAGGTTAGTCTTCCTCATGTGGCCTTTTCTGAATCTGTCCTCTCCACCTGCCCAGTACACATTCTCTCCTACCTATGACACACACATTTTATCTCCTCCAGTCCATCTCACTGTATGATGTTATAGATACCTGGCTTTTTCTTTTCTCATTTCATACCCACCACTCAAGCCTCCAGCAGCTCCAACAATGTTTTCCTGGTCTGCCAAACCTGAGAGGTTAGTGAGCAGGCTTGACTTGCAAACTTCACGGACTCCGCTCCACGGGTTCTTACAGAGGGATCCTGAGCATAGCTAGGAGAAATGCTTACATCAGTAATAACCACAAGTTTCTTCACTAGTAGTCTCTGTATCTCTGTTCCTTTGGGCCTCAGAATGGATAGGAGAGCAAAAATAAGCCACCGCTGAAGAGGCAAAGCAGCACAAACGTGCTTAGCACGAGGATTTTTCACAGACATTTACTGATGTCCTTGCTCCCCAGCACAAAGTACTTCCCCACACTCACAGGTTGTCAGTAATGACTATGCACACAGGAAGTGTCAGGCTTATGCCTATTAAGTCGCCTTTCTTCCTGCAAGAGACAGCGCTTTGAGATGTGCTTTCATCCTTATTTATGTACTTATCCTCATTATCATGTTCCTGATAACAAGTTGTGTGCTATCTATGCTCTAGCCCCCAAAGGAAGCAATGCTCAGTTCCTCAACCAGGTTATTAAAAAAATAAACAGATGCCTCCAGCGTACCTTTGAATGGAGGAGTGGTCAATATCTACAAACATGAACCAATCTGATAGCAAAGAAACAAGCTTTGCAAATGAGAACAAAACGTAACTGCCACCACCTGCTCCTGCCAATCCCCCAGAAGACTGGCCTTCTCACCTAGAGGGAAAAGAATCAGGTGTCCACAAATGCTAAACTGTGTTGCCATGGGATTTCTGAGGACCACAGATCACTAATCCTCGTATACAACCCCACCTGGCTAGGCATTCAGACACACAGAAAGGAGGTTGTACAGAGGCTGTGCCAAGGACAAGAACTAGTTTGAAACTTGACATGAGCAGAGATGTGAGATTCTAGTTATATACTATCTTCCTGCCAATTGTTGCGCAGCAAACAACTTTCTAACACCTGTTTCCCTGTGGGTCTCTGTCCATTCCTACCTCTAGTGATGAGAGGGTAGAAATGAGAGGGTAGAGAAGGAACAAAAGCAAAATGTCCCTTCTCTCCTTTTCAGGCATACCTCCACCTCCAGCCTCTGTCTAGCTCCAACTCCTAACCTCTCTCCTTCTCTCGCCACAGTCTACACACTGCCACAGCCACAGATAGACTAACATGACACAGATCCACCAGGGGTTAAACCCCCATCCCTGAAAGATTCCCCATTTAATTTAAAATAAAAAAGCATTTGGGGACACCTGGATGGCTCAGTCGGTTAAGCATCTACCTTCGGCTCAGGTCGTGATCCTGGGGTCCTGGGATCAGGTCCCACATCAGGCTCCCTGCTTGGTTCAGAACCTGCTTCTCCCTCTTCCTCTGCCATGCCCCCTACTTGCTCTCTCTCTCTGTCAAGTAAATAAACAAAATCTAAAAAGAAAGAGAGAGAGGGAGAGAGAGACCTGGAGACCTATTTTTAAAATAAATAAATAATCAGACAAAATTCTAATAGATTAAATATCAATTTCACACCTCTTAGGGCTCTTATACTATGTTTTAAAGAAAACTGTCCCCTTCCCTTAGAACACCAATGTTAGCCCAAGAATTGTTCACAACAACTCACCGGCTCTATGCAACATCCACAACTGCAAAGCAGGTTAAACCAGGCACGGCATTTCCTTGAGAAAGAGTTGATTCACGGCTACCCAAATACTCCTTGAAAATATACGCACCCCTCCCCTCCTTCTAACTCTAGGTTATTAACTGTTTTCCTACTTCTAGGTCCTAATGCCTTTTTACCCTCCTTGGAGTCAGCAATGCACACTCCAACTGCACAAAACTGCAGCTCCCATCTATCTAGAAGGGGGAAAGGAAAGCGAGTTGCTTATTTGAGTGTGAGAATCACCAAAGGAATGTTTGCTAAAGAGGAGGTAGAGAAACTGGTCTGACTCACCATGATAGCTACTGGAACCTTTTGCCTGAATTATTTAATAATTCTTTCTCGACTCCATAACCACCTGTTCAGTGGCATTATTGGTTCTCTCTTTATGGGCAAAATTATCTTCCTGATAAATTGGCTCCAAATTTTTATTCATCTGCTATCGAACGGCAAGTAATTATTCCCTTTAGGGGACAGATGTAATTTGCTGCCCAGGCTAAACTCAGACTCTACTCATAAATATTTTGGTTAATCCTAAGAGTGCTTTGTTTCTCTTATTCATGCCTACAGCCCCTACAATGAAAACCAAGTTCAAGTCCACAGCTGGGGCTTTGGATGGAGACAAAATAACCAGTCTCCCATGAATATCATAACCTGGAATCAAAATACATTATTTCCTAAATATTAATCACTCGTCTCTTCACTGAATGACTCTTACAGCTTCAGGCTGAGGTGAAGCCACACTTCCTGGAATTTAAAACCTGGAGGGTCACAGAAGGTCATAGTTAAAACTGAAGAGATACCACCTCACATCAGTCAGAATGGCTAAAATTAATAAGACAGGAAATGACAGATGTAGGCGAGGATGCGGAGAAAGGGGAACCCTCCTACACTGTTGGTAGGAATGCAAGCTGGTACAGCCACTCTGGAGAACAGTATGGAGGTTCCTCAAAAAGTTGAAAATACAGCTACCCTACGA
>CM053609.1:88846726-88862073 GCA_028646535.1 Procyon lotor | reverse complement strand
AGGGTGGCTGGCTTATGGACATTGGGGAGGGTATGTGCTATGGTAAGTGCTGTGAAATGCGTAAGCCTGATGATTCACAGACATGTACCCTGGGGCAAATAATGCATTATATGTTAATAAAAATTTTAAAATAAATTAATTAATTAATTTAAAAAAAGACATCAGTGAACAAAACCAAAAAAAAACTGAAGCCAGGAGCCGTAACCTTTACTCTTACTCACAGAGCTCTTACCCTGTGAAAAGCAGAAGCATGACGCTATGTGGCATGAAGAGCCATTAGTGTTGAGTTGTGGCATATTTTAAACACTCCTCCTTCATACAAGAGAAGTCATATAAATACAGCTGAGAAATTGTTCCAGAATGTCTAGTCGGTTTACTTTCCCTATGTATGAAAGAACTGGCATGCTATTTTCATACACGTTTTTAAAAAAGCATAAACAGGGGCGCCTGGGTGGCTCAGTCGTTAAGCATCTGCCTTCAGCTCAGGTCATGATCCCAGGGTCCTGGGATTGAGCCCCGCATCGGGCTCCCTGCTCAGCAGGAAGCCTGCTTCTCCTGCTACCATTCTCTCTGCTTGTGTTCCCTCTCTCACTGTGTTTCTCTCTGTCAAATAAATAAATAAAAAAAATCTTTAAAAAGCATAAACACTCAAAGTTATAAACTTCACCACAGTGGTTCACATCTCTGGGGCTAAGAACCCCCTCTGAAATCAATGAAGGCTCTGAACTCTCTCCCAGAAGATAAACATAGACAAACAATATTCTGTAAATCCGTTCATAGAATGTATCGACACTCCCTTAAGATCCATCCCCATGAAGCCCTCTGAGGTCCTCAAACTCCAGGTTAAGAATTCTTGCTTCAGAGGTAATATCTAGCCCATCCCTCAGTCTACTTCTATTAAGCCAACACACACACACACACACACACACACACACACACACACACACACAAAACAATTCCTCTTTCATATTACAGCTCTTCAAAGGAGTGGAAGGTGCTCTCCTTCCAGTTGACCTTCACCAGACATCATTTTTACACTCCTTTACTTTCTTGGTCACACTCATCTTTCCCCAAAGCATAGGTGCAAAATGTTCTGAAAAATGAAATGGTATGCCTCAAACTGAATGAGTTGCCCACCACTGGGAAGGTACAGAGAATGGACTCTCACTTGTTAGCGATGCTGCCAGAAAGATCTGAGAATCAGAAGAGGAACTGGAAGAAATACCTCTGAAGTCCACTCCAATCTGAGATTTCACGACTAAGGTGTATTTCAATGCCTGTATGCCCATGTCTTTCACCGGGTGGCACTAAAGACTAAATACAATGCTTCCCATGAAGTTCAACCAGGCACAGCACACATTCTACTTTGTGCACATTAATTTGGTCAGGATCGACCTTATTACCCCCTGAGGAAGCAAATTCCTTCTAGCATTTAATGTCTCGATTTTTTGGAGGTCACAACTTAACTCCTAGTGAGTTCTAAGTCAATTACAACCCCCATATCTGGGAATCTGGGTAGCTCAGTTGGTTGATGGACTGCCTTTGGTTCAGGTCATGATCCTGGAGTCCTGGGATCTAGTTCCACATCAGGCTCCCTGCTCAGCAGGCAGTTTGCTTCTCTCTCTGACCCTCCCCCCTCTCATGCTCACTCTCTCTCTCTTATTCTCTAATAAATAAATAAAATCTTTTTTTAAAAAACCCTTTATCTTTCACACATGTGCTGCTAAGTTACATCACCTACCTTTGTTGGTGACTCATTTATTCAATTTGTTCATGCAGGCAATATATTTTTATTGACAGCCTATGGTATATCAGATATATTCTACACATTCTACAGATTCAGTCAGTATTGAGGCAGAAAGTCTCTGCCCTCATAAAGTATATACAATGGTCTCACACAATTTGAGCCATGACTCCAGTCCTAGAATTTCCAAGTTTTTCTTTAGTTTTCCAATCTTGTGAAATATCCACAAGAATGGAGAATAAAACAAATCCTTTTCCTTGAGGATAAAGCACCAATCATACGCAAGCCTTCATAGATCCTTCAGATAATTCTTTTAGGACTTCACCTTCAAAGTGAGAAATTCTGACTCATTCACTTCAAGTGAAGAGTGAGAGGAACATAATCAATGCATCATAGACCATTAGAGGAAAATAAAGCAAAAACATGAAAGACAGCTACAATAAAGCTTGACCTTGAAATTATCCTAAGAAGAGAACACATAGGAAAACTGTGCATAGGAAAACTATAATTATATGCTCCTAAAAATCTTGCAAAAGAATTCTTTCTTTCTCATCTATTAATTACAATGGGTCTATGCAGTGCTAAATAGTTTCTGAAGTAATTCTGGAAAGTGTTTGTTTTCCACAATTTTAAATGCTGAGAATATAATTAGCTACTTAAATGCAAATGCTAATACATCAGTTTGTGTCCACAGTGAACACTCTTTGCACAACACATGATTTGATACTAGTTTATGCCAAGATTTTCTTCCACAATCACAAATTAACTGAAACTGGCCACAGGAATTCCTTCTGTACTGCCAAAAAGCTCTTTTCAGGCTTAACACTTTCCAATCTACACAGAAGACTCATCCCAGGTATAAATAGCTGAGAGAAGAGAAAAGGAGGAAGGAAGAGATGAGAACAAGCAATTGAAGAACATCTTACATCAGATACTATCTTGGGCTGCCATGGCAGAGATTGCTACTTACTCCCAATACCTATTCTCTCTTTCTTCCTGAGGAATAGAATCACCAATTAGCAACTGGGTGAACGGCTGTCCCAGAATAAAGATGACATTTCTCAGCACTCCCAAAGGGTACATAAGGTCATATGACTAAGAGCTGGCCAAGGAGATACAAACACAAGTCTTAAGATCAACTTTGAGATGTGGTAAGGATGGTGAAGCAGGAAGACAGAAGGAGCATGGGTCCCTGATGATCAAGAAGCTAACACAATGGGACAAAACTAAACTACCTATGGACTTTGTTTAGGTGAGAGAGAAATCATTTCTAACTTGTTTAAGCCACCATAAGTTGGGGTTTCCTGCCTCTTGTAGCTGAATTTAGCATATAGCAAACTTATTTAATTCATGCAATATTTCTATTAGGCAGGTATTGGCATTATCATTTTGCACAACAATAAACTGAAGAACATTTTTGCTAGGTCCCTCATAAGCAAAAGAATACCATACATGAAAAGAAAATGTGGTAACATGAGAAGCAAACAGCACACCTTGGTGCAAAAGATAGATAACAGCATTAACTAGAGTGTCAAAGAAGTTTTTTACATGATATATATATTGTGGCACCCAGACATTATCTTGGCTTAAAGGTGTCAAATACTCTCAAATATTCTCAAAGACCCACAAATAATTAGGGGTCATGTGGTGCTTTGATTTAATCATCTCAATAAATAAGCTTCACCCAAATGACCCCAACCTCTGTCTTCTTTCTTTACTATATTCTTCCTTCTTATCTCTCCATGGTCCTTAAGCACAGTGCTAGATATAACTAAGGGCATAAAAAAAAAGTCATTTGAAGGAATTGTGTAATATGAACAAATCACCACCTCAACTTTTATGTCAAAATACTTTCAACGTCTTTATATCCCTTTCATTCCATCCCGATTCAGCTTGGACAGTGGTTTTTCATATACAACATTATATAAGTATTAACTTTACTTGATAGAGATTTAACTTTTGAGAGAAACTTTACATTTCTCCAAACCAAAAAATATTTTCTTTGAAGACTAACAGCAGTCCCAAAATATATTTACTGTAGTCTTAATGATGAATGGAATCTTATAATCTTTTTTGTCAACATAATTTTTAAGGAAAGTCAAATTCCTATTTTTTAAAGATTTTATTTATTTATTTGACAGAGCGAGAGAGAGATCACAAGTAGGCAGAGAGGCAGGCAGAGAGAGGGGGGAAGCAGGCTCCCCGCTGAGCAGAGAGCCCGATGTGGGGCTCGATCCCAGGACCCTGGGATCACGACCTGAGCCGAAGGCAGAGGCTTTAACCCACCGAGCCACCCAGGCACCCCTCAAATTCCTATTAATAAGGTGTTGATTTTGAATTTTTATAAAGAAGGGACAGTATGGGGCACCTGGGTGGCTCAGTCAGTTAAGTGTCTGCCTTTGGCTCAGGTCATGATTCTGGGATCCCAGGAGAGAGCCCTGTGTCAGGCTCCCTGCTTAGCAAGGAGTCTGCTTCTCCCTCTGCCCCTCCCACCCCCACTTGTGCCCTCTCTCTCACACAAAAATAAAATCTTTTTTTAAAAAAGTGGCAGTATGATTTTCAAGAACTTTAGAAAACATACTAAATACTAGATAATTAGGTTGTGACAAACACTTAAGCTGAAAATTCATTTCCATTTGTCTGACATAGATAATTAACTGTACTGCATCCCAACAATTGCATTAGGATGATCAGAAGATATAAATGAAATTTTCCTTCAGATCTTACTAGGACACCTAAGAGTAAACAGCTACATAACAATTGAGTCAAAGTGTTTGCCCTCGTTCATTGGCTAAAACACAGGAATGGATTGTCATCTAGTGGTGAGGTGAGAAGGTAAGAAATCTGGAGAAGAGGTTTGGGATCCCTGAAATGATTGTTTGACTTTGTGCAATAAACCAGAGCAGTAGAAATCAATATAACTTATCACCAAGATCAATGCAGTTCCAGGCACATGGCATTTTTTTAAAAGATTTATTTATTTGACAGAGAGAGAGACAGCACAAGCAGAGGGGGTAGCAGGCAGAGGGAAAGGGTGAAGCAGGCTGCCCACTGAGCAGAGAGACCAATGCAGGGCTCAATCCCAGGACTCTGGGATCATGACCTGAGCCAAAGGCAGACACTTAACCGAATGAGCCACCCAGGCGCCCCCACATGGCATTTTTTAAAAAGAAAAAGATCAAAAACATAGCTGGTTGATTTTACTGATATGCTTCCTATGAATGAGTTTGGTACCATAGTTCCTATAATTTCTGGCCCAACTACTTGGAATATTCTTTTGTTACCCTAATAACTTTCTATTTCTCCCAGTATGCCAGAATATCTGAAAGAATGGAAAACAAATAAACACTCTACCTCTTTCTAACATTAGTTTCATCACCATCAATAAGAATTTATGAAGTAGGGGTGCCTGGGTGGCTCAGTGGGTTAAGCCTCTGCCTTCGGCTCAAGTCATGATCTCAGGGTCCTGGGATCGAGCCCTGCATCGGGCTCTGCTCAGTGGGGAGTCTGCTTCCCCCTCTCTCTCTGCCTGCCTCTCTGCCTATGTGTGATCTCTCTCTCTCTCTGGTATCTCTCTCTGTCAAATAAATAAATAAATAATCTTAAAAATAAAAAAAAAAGAACTTATGAAGTATTTCTTTACTTCTTCCCCTAGCACTAGGTTGAGTCCTAAGTGTGCTCTTTCTTTTGAAACCATACACTAACCATTAAATACATGCTAGAGAGTCTCATTTTAGACATAAGAATCCTGGGCCTACTTCAAAGCCAAGGAAGAAAAAACTCATAAAAGTACTTTCTTTGGGTAAAATAGTGTTCCACTGAAGCTAAGACGTGAAATCAGGTCTGTTTGCTCTGAAGTCCTTTCTCTTAACCACTGTCCTGACTGTTTCATCTCACTTCTGATACGACATGTGCTTTGAGGCTGTTGCCCCACAGGTGACAGACTGGTATCTCTCTTGCTGGGTCCCCTATGGGACTAATAACAGCCTGCAGAGTAGATGGTTGGGGTTAGACCAAATTGAAACAGGAAGAGTCCAAGCAAAATGGTTCTTCTATGGCTCTGAGGCCCTTACTTTTGTCAACAAAACTAGTAGGGCTCAGAGAAGCAGCTGACAACCTCAAGTGACAGTACTCAATATGGAATGCAGACAGCTGAGGAAAGAATTAAGAATGAATGTATAAGTAGAGCTGACACAAAACTTAATATTGACACTGCCCGCAGAGCAAAGGTTATGAATACAATAGGAATACAGAAGTATCCTGTTAGAGAGAATGGGACTAGGAAAACTGCCCCCTCACTTGTGATTAGTTACAGATGGCTTCTTAGAGGAGAATTTCAGGTGCAGTCAGAATAAGGAAGCTGCCTGTGACCTTTGCAGTAAAGGGCAATGATGCTGGACTTGAGTCAAGAGGCAAAATCAGGAGAAGGTTTTAAGAAAACCCAGTGCTACAGGAACATGACTTATGTGATAATGACGAAGCAACACAGGAGCATCTATTTGGTTCAACAAAGTAGTTGTTCATTGCTTACTGTGCAAGGCTCTGTGCTAGCTGCTGAGGGAACAAAGACACATCAGTCAGTGAACATTCTCCAGAGGGGAACAAGAGGCAAACACAGATTTAACCATCACATGTTAATGAGAAAGCCGGAAGTGAGCACAGAGGACTGAAGGAACACAGAGGAGCTGCTCCTAAGTCAGCAGAGATGTTTGAGCAGAGTTTACTGGAAACAAGCCTGGGGCTGTTTAGCTGTTTAACCTGGTAGTTGAGAGTACAAGATCTGCAGTCAGACTCTAAAGTTTCTACCTCATGCTCTGTAAATTAGGCAGACTACTTTCTGAGCATCGATTTCTTCATCTGTAAAATGGAAATACGATTAATATCTACTTCATGAGGATATCCGAAAGATCAAAATTTAGAAAAGAGTCTGGTGCATTCAGTAAACAGTAAAAGCCACCTAATTGTATTGCTGAATGAAATAATGAACATTCATCCAACAAATAAGTGAAAAGATCCAACGATTGGGGGAGGAGTGGGGGGGGGGAATCAAGTGGAAGCCTTTCTTGAATGTCAAATGTCCACAATGTCTACAGGACATGCAAGTAAAAGCTTCTCATAGTGTATGCAGTTGTATATGTAAGTCTAGGGACATGTCTGGTGGTGGAGATAAAAATTTGAGAATCATCAGGTTGCTGCAGGCAGAAAAATGGATGAGATCATTTAAGAAAAGAGAGAGGATCAAGAGGAAGGTTATAACCAAGCTCTGAATACATCAACATTTAGAAATCAGGAAAAGAAGAGCAGTCAGCAAAGGGAAATAGGGTGATAGGAGGAAAACCAGGTGCAGTAATCAGATGAATGAAAGGCAAAGGTACCAGCACCAGGTAAGACATAAGAGTGTGAAATGGCAATGTGTGTATATGTAAGGTTGAGAAGGGAGTGCAGATTACTATGAATTCGGCACTACCTGAGCATGAACCGGGAGGTAATGGGAAGATGGAAGACTGAGATAAAAGCAAAATCAGAGGGTAACAAACCTTGTATGTGAAGTCAAGGACTTTGGATGAATAAGAGGTTCAAAGAGGTTTTAACCAGGACAGAGGTCTGGCCGGGTGTGCATACTAGACTGTTTTTCTGATAGCTATGTTGATAACATCTGTGGGAGAAAGAATAATGGCCCCCTAAAGATGTCTATGTCATAATACTTAAAAACTGTGAATGTTAGTTCACATGGCAAAGGGGCATCAAGGTTGCAGGTGGAATTAAAGTTCCTAATCAGATGACCTTAAAATAGGGAGATTATCCCAAATTTTCAGAGGAGTCCAATGTAATCACAAGGTTCCTTAAAAGTGAAAGGGAAAATCAGAAGAGAAAACCAGAGAAATGGTAGCATAAGAAGAACCCAACCCAAATTGTTAGCTTTGAAGATGGAGGAAAATAGCCACAAACCAAGGAATGTGGACAGCTTCTAGAACCTGGAAAAGGCAAAAAAAAAAAAAAAAAAAATCTCCCTAAGAGCCTCCAGAAAAAATTCAGTCATGCTGTCACCTTGATTTTATTTCCAAGACATGCACTTCAGGCTTCTAAACCATAGAAGTGAATGATAAATCTGTGTACTCTACTTTTAAGATACTAGTTTGTAGTAAATTGCTAAAGCAGCAATAAGAAACTAATACAATATCCTTGAAAGGTAAAAATGTTGATATCTGAAAACCAACTGGGAGGCTGTTGCATTAGTGCAGAGGAGAGATGATGAAAGTTTGTCTTAGAAAAATGGGAAGAGGGTAGGAAAGATAGTGGTGCTTCTCTGAACATCTATTGTTTATCTCTTATTATCAACACATCTCTGTCAGATGGACAGGTAGGTCTCTTCATAGAACATGTGTACTTTATGAAAGTTAAGATATATCCTCACTGAAGAAAAACTTACCTAACAAACTGAATTGGAAACTACCAAAGGAAGCTTAAAATAGTGATCACCCACAGTCATGCTGAACCTATAAGACCACATTCCAAGATCTGTCTTTTCTTCTATGAATCCTCCCCATATGTTGTGGTTTTGTATTATTTCTAAAAGTTAGAAAAATGTTTTTTATAACTTTTGATTCTCTCCTCTACATATCTCTGACACCTAAAAATTCCTTGCCTATGTGCTTGTAATTCTAGTAATTTTCTCTCTCAGGAGCTACCTTCTGCTTCTTTTTTTTTTATGCAAGGAATTCATATTCATTTTAGAAAAATTAGAACATAAACAAGCAGAAGAAAAAAGGTAAATCATTCTAATCCCACCCCCTTGAGAAAATCATTTTTTTTGCATTTTCAGAGGTATCTTTCAAATGTTTTAATATTTATACACATACATGTATTTTGTAAAAAAAAGAAATCTTTTTTTTTAAAGAAATCTTTTTCAAAGGAAACATAACTCTTTTAAAATGTCATGCTTCCACAATTATATGGTCAGCAAATCTTCAACAAAGGAGAGAAGAATAAGCAATGGAAGAGAGTCTCTTCACCAAATGGTGTTGGGAAAATTGGTCAGCTACATGCAAAAGAATGAAACTGGACCACTTTCTTACACCATACACAAAACTAAACTCAAAATGGATTAAAGACCTAAATGTGAAACCTGGAACCATAAAAAAAAATCCTTGAAGAGAGCACAGGCAATAATTTCTGACATACGCCATAGTAACATTTTTCTAGGTATGTCTCCTAATGCAAGGAAAATAAAAGCAAAAATAAACTATTGGGAACACATCAAAATAAAAAGCTTCTGCACAGCAAAGGAAACAATCAACAAAACTAAAAGACAACCTAATGAAGGGAAGAAGAGATTTACAAATGATATATAGGGTAAGGGGTTAGTATCCAAAATATATAAAGAACTTACACAACTAAAAACCAAAAAATAGTAATAATAAGAATTCAATTAACAAATGGGCAGAAGACAAGAGCAGACATTCCTCCAAAGAAGACATACAAATGGCCAAAAACACATGAAGAGATGCCAGCATCACTCATCATCAGGGAAATGCAAATCAAAACCACAATGAGATATCACCTCACATCTCTCAGTATGGCTAAAATCAAAAGCACAAGGTACAAGTGTTGGCAAGGATGTGGAAAAAAAGGAACCCTCAAGCCCTGTTGGTGGGAATGCAAACTGGTGCAGCCACTGTGGAAAATAGTATAGAGGTTCATCAAAAATTAAAATTAAATTACCATGTAATCCAGTAATTCTACTACTAGGTATTTACCCAAAGATTATGAAAACAGTAATTTAAAAAATATATATATACACCCTTATTTTTTTGCAGCATTATTTATAATAGCCAAATTATGGAAGCAGCCCAAGAGTCTATTGATAGAATGGACAAAGAAGATATAGTTTATGTAAGTATGTAGGTGTGTGTGTGTGTGTGTGTGTGTGTGTGTGTGTGTAGTGTAATATTATAAGGGTGTATATACATTTTTTAATATTTAATACACTAAAATATTGCATTAAAAAGAATGAAATCTTGCCATTTGCAACAACATGGAGAGAACTAGAGAGTATAATGCTAAGCAAAATAAGTCTGAGAAAGACAAATACCATATGATCTAACTCATATGTAAATTTTAAAAAACAAGACATACAAAGAACAAATGAAACAAACCAAAAAACAGACTCTTAACTATATAGAACAAACTAATGGTTACCAAAGGAGAGGTGAATGGGGGGTGAAGTAGGTGAAGGGGCTTAAGAGCACACTTTTTATAATGAGCACTGAGTAATGTATAGAATTATTGAATCAATATATTGTACACCTGAAATTAATATAACACTTTATGTTAACTATACTGAATTACAATTTTTTAAAATAAATTTAAAAAATGAAATTTTACATATTTCTTGCAGTAGATCATGAACCTATGACTATAAACAAATACTTGAAATGTAGTTGTTAATACTAGGTAGTTAAACACAAGAATATACCATTATTTTCTTAGTCTCCTTAGCACTGGACATTTGGTTTTGTTTTTCCTTTACACCCCATCTTCTGTGTTTCTCCCCTCTTCTTTATACCCAGGTGTTATCAGACATCACCACTGGTTGCCTTAGGGTTAGCCTTGCTGCAGTATACGGCTCCTACTCTGACAACTGCTCTGGATAGCTGCCATATCTTCCCCATCTGACTACTCAGATCTCCTGGACTTGTCTTACCAAGATGATAGGGTAAATTGGAGGCAAAAATATATTTAAAGTAAAACAACAGGGGCGCCTGGGTGGTTCGGTGGGTTAAGGCCTCTGCCTTCACCTCGGGTCGTGGTCTTAGGGTCCTGGGATCGAGCCCCACATCGGGCTCTCTGCTCAGCAGGGAGCCTGCTTCTCCCTCTCTCTCTGCTTGCCTCTCTACCTACTTGTGATCTCTCTGTCAAATAAATAAATAAAATATTTTTTAAAAAAATAAAGTAAAACAGCAAACTCAGTGTTTGTCAATAATGTTAATAATGACCAATGACATATATCAGTCTGAAAATTCCTCAGTGCCAAAGTTTTGGTTACTAATACTAAAAAACTCCCAACTTTGTTATTGCTTATAATTTATAGTTATGTGTTTATTTACAATTAGGAGAGCCTTGCTATATAGTAGTCCTGACTCTTATTTTCAAGCGACAAAGCCAACTTAGGTAGCTTTAGGTGAAAAAACAAGTGGCTTCACATAACTTAAAATCAGATATGATCAGACAATACCAAGAAGCTATCCTTCTTGAACCCTTGTCTCTGTTGTTAGTTGTGCTGGCCTCACTTTCAGGTTGAAAGGTTTTCCCCCTACAATGACAGCAGCCATTTCCAGGTTTCGATCATTGTAGATTCAGGTCCAGTAGAAGATTGTTACCTTCCTCAATATCTAAAAAAAAAAAAAAAAAAAAAAAAAATCTTGGAACTGGCTCTGATTACACCACTAGGGGTCATTTATTTGTCTCTGTGGTTCAGAGGATGGTTAGGCTCATTGACTTAATTGGCCTGTGACTAGGTCACATGTCTTCCATACTATGTACTAAGTATGGCCAAAGACATTAGGTACAATTGCCAGAAGGAGGAAAATGGATGCCATGTAAGCAATACAGTAGACTTCCATGCAAGAACAGAACTCTCTAGGACAGTAACTTTAACTTTTGGGGTCACAAACCTGAGAATCTAAGCTCTCTGTGGAAGAAAAAGAGCAAAAGCACACACAAACACACACTGCCATACAATGTATTTGCAGACTGGATATTTATTTCCTTCACGTAGGTAGAATATACAAGCAGTCTTACAAAGAGTCATGTTTCTCATTTCGATGCAAAAATTAATGGGTATTTTCTGAGAAATGATTGAAATAAATCCAAATTTTGTCTCCCTCAAAAAATCTGCTCAAAGGTAAATTTCACTGTGAAGTTTGAAATTGTTTGACTTAAAAAAGAAGTTGAAATTATGAAATGATTTTGAAAGAGAACTCAAGCCATCTTTAATATTCAAGCAACTTTTCATTTTGATAGCAACTAGTCCTAAAAAATAAATGGCACACAGCAGCCAAAAATCAAAGCACCTATCTTTCACCTTGACAGATAGACAGGCTTGTTTCAAGGAAGAATGCTTCAAGAGTTGGATGAATTCATGTTGTACCATTTCCTTTGTCCTCAAATCTATGAGATCATCTTTGGCAAAGACTGTATCACTGATACACTGATGTCAGCATGGAAAGGATTAATAATCCATGCTTTAATATAAAGGTCTTCCAAGTAGAAGCAACCTTCAAACAAATTCTGCAGTGTTCCCAGAGGTCTGTACATTTCTGCCCATAGGAAGATCAACTGACAGGGCACAGCCTCACTGGACTCTATGACATAGGAGCAATTTTCCAGCAGTGGAATTCATATAGGTATCTACTTCCTTTACAGTGGCAACCTGATCAAAAACAATTATCCATTATGGTGAGCTGGGAAATAAAAATACATGCCTAATCCTTATATATTTGTGTGTGTGTATGTATACACATACACATATACATATCCCAAAAAAATTAACTACTCCTTTTTTTGAGCAAATTACCATTTATTAAACTCTAATCATCTTTCCTATTTTCAATACCATTCTCTGTGTATGTGTGCAGCTCACAAGCCTGTACTCCACTGCCATTAAATTAGCAATAAGTCTTGTTAACATAGTATCCATATTTATAGACAGGGTTGAGTGATGCTATAGTGACATGGTACAGAGTTGGATGTCCTTAATAGAAGGTTAGAACATGTCTTCATCCTGCAGCAATCCAGGCACATGGCAAATGGAGGGGATTTGAGGGGACTAAAAAAGACTTAACGCTGTTTCGAGATAGTTTCAAGCCTTTCATGGGGGTCTATAAAAGTTCCAGCAAAGGGGTGCCTGAGTGGCTTGGTCAAGAATTAACTCCTCCTTGACAAAAGTTACCAAGCAGATTTTTTACTTCTCTCAAAATAAATTAGTTTAAATTTGTACCTATCATGTGCTTCAGAAATTTGATGTCAATAAATTCTTTGAATTTCTAGTGGTAAAGAATTTCATGCTGTGGTCCTATTCCATGGCTATTTCATAGATATATGAAACAAAGATATATATAAAACATACACACACACACACATATAGAGATGCAAACATATCCATGATATAGATTTGATAATGCTTTTAAACTTTAAAAAAAAATCATCTTAGAAGATAAGTTCCATGAAAACAGGGTCTTTGTTTTCTTTACTGCTACATCTCTCTGGGTCAAAGATTTAAAGCCATGTTCATCCATCAGTTTTCTCATGAAAAAGGTTGATATTTTGTTCAACATCTGACTGTCCTTGTGTCCTATTTATAAAATTCAGAACATGAAAGGAAAAAGGGGCATTGTTTAATATCTCCCCCAAACCACAAATCTACGAAGAAAAATTAAAGTTTAAGCACAGAGAGTGATGGGATTTTCTTCCAGACTAAGTGATCAGGAACACAGCAAGAAAAACAGGAGGAAATGAAGTTAGGTCAGATCATGTATGACCCTCTAGGCAATGATAAGAATTTGGATCTGATTCTAGACATGATGGAAGCCATCAGAGGATTTGAGCCAAAGTGTAACAAAGCCAGACTTATAGCTTAACAGGCTCAATTTACTGCTGTGTAGAGAAGAGGCTAGAAGGAGCAAGGATGGAAAAAGGGAGATTTGTTTGGAGTCTCCCTCAGTAGTTTAAAAGAAAGATAATGGTGGCTTGCACCTGGGTGACAATAGCAGAGGTAGATAAAATTTTGAAAGTAGAGCGAAGCCAAAATATACAGCTGATAGATTGGAGGTGTGTGAATAAAATGGAGGAGTCAAGGACATCTCCAGGCTCTTGACCCCAGAAACCAGATGGTGTCATTTATACAACCTGGAAAAGCTTTAGGAGAAACAGGTGGTGAAGAGGAATCAAGAGTCTGTCTTACAGCATGGTGCTGGCACAAAAACAGACACATAGTTCAATGGAATAGAATAGAGAACCCAGAAATGAACCCTCAACTCTATGGTCAACTAATCTTCGACAAAGCAGAAAAGAATAGCCAATGGAAAACAGACACGCTTTTCAACAAATGGTGCTGGGAAAATTGAACAGACACATGCAGAATGAAACTGGACCATTCT
Organism: Procyon lotor; assembly: GCA_028646535.1. NCBI lineage: Eukaryota > Metazoa > Chordata > Mammalia > Carnivora > Procyonidae > Procyon > Procyon lotor. The sequence continues at coordinate 88,848,171 of CM053609.1, read as the reverse complement.
CTCACACCATATACAAAGATAAACTCAAAATGGATAAAAAACCTAAATGTGAGACAGGAATCCATCAAAATCCTAGAGAACACATAGTAACCTTTGTGACTGCAGCTGCAGCAACTTCTTATAAGACACATCTCTAAAGGCAAGGGAAGCAAAAGCAAAAATAAACTATTGGGATGGGACTTCATCAAGATAAAAGGTTTCTGCACAGCAAAGGAAGCCATCAACCTACAGAATGGAAGGCAACCTATGGAATGAGAGAAGATGTTTGCGAAAGACATATCAGATAAAAGGCTAGTATATAATATCTATAGAGAACTTATCAAACTCATCACTCAAAAAGACAAATAATCCAGTCGAGAAATGGGCAGAACACATGAACAGACATTTCTCCAAAGAAGACATACAAATGGCCAACAGACACATGAAAAAATGCTCAACATCCCTTGTCATCAGAGAAATAGAAATCAAAACCACAATGAGATATCACCTTACACCAGTTAGAATGGCAAAAATTAACAAGACAGGAAACAACAAATGTTGGCGAGGATGAGGAGAAAGGGAAATCCTCTTACACTGTTGGTGGGAATGCAAGCTGGTATAGCCACTCTGGAAAACAGTATAGAGGTTCCTCAAAAAGTTAAAAATAAAGCTAACCTATGACCCAGCAATTGCACTACTGAGTATTTACCCTGAAGATACAGATATAGCAAAATGAAGGGGCACCTGCACCCCAATGTTCATAGCAGCAATGTTCACAATACCCAAACTGTGCAAGGAGCCAAGATATCCCTTAACAGATGAATGGATAAAGAAGATGTAGTATATATACATGTGTGTGTGTGTGTATATACACACACACACACACACACACACACACACACACACACAATGGACTATTACTCAGCCATCAGAAAGGATGAATATTTACCATTTCCATCAGTATGGTTGGAACTGGAGGGTATTATGTTAAGCAAAATAAGTCAACCAGATAAAGACAATTATCATACGGTTTTACTCATATGAGGAATATAAAAAACAGGGCAGAGGATCATGGGGAAGAGAGGGAAAACTGAATGAGAGACTCTTGATGCTGGAAAACAGGCTGAGGGTTGCAGAAGGAGAGGTGGGTGTGGGGATAGAGCAACTGGGTGATGGGCACTGGGGAGGACACAAGCTGTGATGAGCACTGGATGTTGTGCACAACTGATGACTCGTTGAACAAAAACTGACGATGTACTATATGTTGGCTAATTGAATTTAAATTAAAAATTTAAATTTAACTAAAAAATTAAATTTAAATTAAAAAAAAAGACTCTGTCTTTTTTTTTTTTTAATTAATTTTTATTAACATATAATGTATTATTTGCCCCGGGGTACATGTCTGTGAATCATCAGGCTTACACATTTCACAGCACTTAACAGCACATACCCTCCCCAATGTCCAC
>CM053609.1:88817956-88846226 GCA_028646535.1 Procyon lotor | reverse complement strand
AATTATATAAACCAATTAATAACAAAGTCAAAGAAACACATCAACAATAATACAATAATAGTGGGAGACTTTAATACCCCCCTCACTGAAATGGACAGATCATCTAAGCAAAAGATCAACAAGGAAATAAAGCTTCTAAAGGACACACTGGACCAGATGGACATCACAGATATATTCAGAACATTCCATCCCAAAGCAACGGAATACACATTCTTCTCGAGTATACATGGAACATTCTCCAGAATAGATCACATCCTGGGACACAAATCAGGTCTTTATCGGTACCAAAAGATTGGGAATATTCCCTGCATATTTTCAGACCACAAATGCCATGAAACTAGAACTCAATCACAAGAGGAAAGTTGGAAAGAACTCAAATACATCGAAGCTAAAGAGCAACCTACTGAAGAATGAATGGGTTAACCAGGAAATTAAAGAAGAACTTAAAAAAATTCATGGAAACAAATGAAAATGAAAACACAAATGTTCAAAATCTTTGGGACACAGCAAAGGCAGTCCTGAGAGGAAAGTATACAGCAATACAAGACTTTCTCAAGAAACAAGAAAGGTCTCAAGTATACAACCTAACCCCACACCTAAAGGAGCTAGAAAAAGAACAGCAAAGAAAGCCTAAACCCAGCAGGAAAAGAGAAATAATAAAGATCCGAGCAGAAATCAATGAAATAGAAACCAGAAGAACAGTAGAACAAATCAACGAAACTAGGAGGGCTCTTTGAAAGAATTAATAAGATTGATAAACCCCTGGCCAGATTTATCAAAAAGAAGAGAGAAAGGACCCAAATTAATAAAATCATGAATGAAAGAGGAGAGATCACAACCAACACCAAAGAAATACAAACAATTATAAGAACATATTATGAGCAACTATATGCCAGCAAATTAGACAACCTGGAAGAAATGGACGCATTCTTAGAGACACACAAACTACCAAAACTGAACCAGGAAGAATTAGAAAACCTGAACAGACCCATAAGCAGTAAGAAGATTGAAGCAGTCATCATAAATCTCCCAACAAACAAAAGCCCAGGGCCAGATTCTACCAAACATTTAAAGAAGAATTAATACCTATTCTCCTGAAACTGTTGCAAAAAATAGAAATGGAAGGGAAACTTCCAAACTCATTGTATGAGGCCAGCATCACCTTGATCTCAAAACCAGACAAAGACCCCATCAAAAAGGAGAATCACAGACCAATATCCTTGATGAATACAGATGTAAAAATTCTCACCAAAATACTAGCCAATAGGATCCAACAGTACATTAAAAGGATTATTCACCATGACCAAGTAGGATTTATTCCTGGGCTACAAGGTTGGTTGAACATCTGCAAATCAATCAACGTGATACAATACATTAATAAAAGAAAGAACAAGAACCATATGATACTCTCAATAGATACTAAAAAAGCATTTGACAAGTACAGTATCCTTTCTTGTTCAAAACTCTTCATAGTATAGGGATAGAGGGTACATAACGCAGTATCATCAAAGCCATCTAAGAAAAACCCATGGTGAATATTGTTCTCAATGGGGAATAAATGAGAGCTTTTACCCTAAGGTCAGGAACATGGCAGGGATGTCCACTATCACCACTGCTATTCAACATAGTACTAGAAGTCCTAGCCTCAGCAATCAAACAACAAAAAGAAATAAAATGTATCCAAATTGGCAAAGAAGAAGTCAAACTCTCACTCTTTGCAGATGATATGATACTTTACGTGGAAAACCCAAAAGACTCCACTCCAAAACTGCTAGAACTCATACAGAAATTCAGTAAAGTGTCAGGATATAAAATCAATACACAGAAATCAGTTGCATTTCTATACACCAACAGCATGACAGAAGAAAGAGAAATTAAGGAGATGATCCTATTTACAGATGCACCCAAAACCCTAAGATACCTAGGAATAAACCTAACCAAAGAGGCAAAGAATCTGTACTCAGAAAATTATAAAGTACTCATGAAAGAAAGCGTTCCATGCTCATGGATTGGAAGAACAAATATTGTGAAAATGTCTATTCTACCTAAAGCAATCTACACTTTTAATGCAATCCCTACCAAAATACCATCAAATTTTTTTACAGAGCTGGGACAAACAACCCTAAAAGTTGTATGGGAATGGAAAAGACCTCGAATAGCCAGAAGAATGTTGAAAAAGAAAACCAAAGTTGGCGGCAGCACAATTCCAGACTTTAAACTCTATTACAAAGCTGTAATCATCAAGACAGTATGGTACTGGCACAAAAACAGACACACAGATGAATGGAACAGAATAGAGAGTCCATAAATGGACCCTCAACTCTATGGTCAACTGATCTTCGACAAAGTAGGAAAGAATGTCCAGTGGGAAAAAGTCTCTTCAAAAAATGGTGTTGGGAATATTGGACAGCCACATGCAGAAGAATGAAACTGGACCATTTCCTTATACCACACACAAAAATAGACTCAAAATGTATCAAAGACCTCAATGTGAGACAGGAATCCATCAAAATCCTGGAGAACACAGGCAGCAACCTCTTCAACCTCAGCCACAGAAACTTCTTCCTAGAAACATTTCCAAAGGCAAGGGAAGCAAGGGCAAAAATGAACTATTGGGACTTCATCAAGATCAAAAGCTTTTGCACAGCAAAGGAAACAGTCCACAAAACCAAAAGACCACTGACAGAATGGGAGAAGATATTTGCACATGACATATCAGATAAAGGGCTAGTATCCAAAATCTATGAAGAACTTCTCAAACTCAACACCCAAAGAACCAATAATCCAATCAAAAAATGGGCAGAACACATGAACAGACATTTCTGCAAAGAGGACATCCAAATGGCCAACAGACAAATGAAAAAGTGCTCCACATCACTCAGCATCAGAGAAATACAAATCAAAACCACAGTGAGATACAACCTCACACTGGTCAGAATGGCTAAAATTAACTAGTCAGGAAGTGACAGGTGTTGGCGAGGATGAGGAGAAAGGGGAACCCTCCTCCACTATTGGTGGGAATGCAAGTTGGTGCAGCGACTCTGGAAAACAGCATGGCAGTTTCTCAAAAAGTTGAAAATACAGCTACCCTATGACCCAGCAATCGCACTACTGGGCATTTACTCTAAAGATACAAATGTAGTGATCCAAAGGGTCAGGTGCACCCGAATGTTTATAGCAGCAATGTCCATAATAGCCAAACTATGGAATATGGAAAGAGCCTAGATGTCCATCAACAGATGAATGGATAAAGATGTGGTATATCTATATCTAGATCTATATACAATGAAGTGCTATGCAGCCATCAAAAAAACAAAATCTTGTCATTTGCAACATGGATGGAACTAGAGGGTATTATGCTGAGCAAAATAAGTCAATCAAAGAAAGACAATTATGATATTACCTCTCTGATATGAGGAATTTGAGAACCAGGGCAGGGGGTCATGGGCGGAAGGGAGGGAAAAATGAAACAAGATGAAACTAGAGAGGGAGACAAACCATAAGAGACTCTTAATTTCAGGAACCAAACTGAGGGTTGCTGGGGAGGGGGATGGGAGGGATGGAGTGGCTGGGTGATAGACATTGGGGAAGGTATGTGCTATGGTGAGAAAAAATAAATAAAAATAAAAGTAAAAGAAATTCTATATACTGATATCTACCACAACTTCTAGCACAGAGTATAGATGACAGGCATTTAAAATAGTAATTCACTTCTAAAACAATCTCTAATTGCTAAAATGTAAGCTCCATGAGTCAGAAGGTACTAGGTGTCTCATTTATTACTGCATCCTCAGAGTCTTACAGAGCTCCTGGCACATATAGGTGGTGAATACAAGTGATGGATGAATGGACGGACGGATGAGAGGGAGGGAGGGAGGAAGGAAGGGAGGAAGGGAGGGAGGGAGGGAGGGAGGGAGGGAGGGAGGGAGGAAATAAAGAAGGAAGGAAGAACCTAAGTTAATTTTGTATAATACTTATTTATATAAGCTTGAAATTTTGACATAGGAGCCATGGATGAGGGGAAACTAAAACACTTGTGCTTTAATGCTTAGGATTATAGGAGATGATTTACAAATATTTGCCCAAGGCTATGAAAATAAGAGAAGGAAAACATGATACTAAGAAAGCTGAAAAGTGTGAGAAGAATCTTAAATGTTACTTCAGTGAGAAATCCCTTCTAACCAATATGCTACAAGTGGTACACTGGGCTAAGAAGAATAATTAGGTAAGAAAATCTGTGACCCACAACTTGCCATTCCAGATTCCTTCTACCTTCACACTCCCACCACCACCCATAACCTCTTCTTCCTCTTCCCTGAGGTACTTGGTTATCTCAAATTATCTTAACAAAGTGCATTTTTAAGAAAATGTCTTACTACTTTATTAGTTAGGGTAACACTAGATATAGTAATAGATAAACCCCAATTCTCAGTGGCTTAACACAATAGGAGTCCAGTTGCCGTAGAATGTAGGGGCAGAGAGGAGCTGTTTCACATAGTTATTTAGGGACCTAGACTGATGAAGACCCTGCTGTCATCAGTTCTTGACTTCCTGGGTGTGGACAGTTACCCAGTAGGTATAGAAAAGGGGCAAGTGAATAATTGCAGAGAAGGTTGTCATTGGCTAAGCCCGGAAATAGTTTACATCACTTCCATCCCTATTCTGCTGTCCAGAACTCCATCGCAGGGCCCCAAAAAGATGCAAGAAGGGCTGGGAAATACAGCCCCTGCCCAGAGAGCCCCTTCTCTGCGATCACTCTGCACCAGAAGTGAAAGCATGAACCTCTGGAGGAGAACTAACATCCCCATTCACATAACTCCTTCATATAAAAGTATCAGTATTTGATAACAACTTAAAGCTTCTCAAAGAAAATTTGTTAGCAGAAATCAATACTTTATTTTTTTTTTCATTTTTTTTTCTTTTCTTTTCATTGTTCCAAGATTCATTGTTCACGCAACAAGACTTTAAGCTAAAGGGGTAGTTTAGATAGAATTTCAGGCATCTGAGAACAGTACTGACTTTCACTTATCTTTATGGCCCTTGGGCATAAGTTAGTGCTGGTAGGTCCTCTATATTAGGTCACTGAAGGAACAAAGAAAAAATGTAAAGAAGTTTTCAAAGTGGGTGATAAATAAATATGTGATACTCCACTTTGACCCCCAACTATAATGGAAGCAATTAGATGGAATCATAAGTCATAGGCTACTTAAGAAAATTGTGTTCACAATTATTCCTTCATCTCCTGTAAGTGAATTTTAATGATCTCCCTCTTTCAGTAATTGCTATGTTTCTAACTTCCCAGTGGTCCTGCATATTCAAATGAATTATGATGAGGAGATGCTAATTATAGTAATGAGATTTAGAAAAGGGAAAAATTCATAAATATAATACCTGTGACAAAGTGGGCCAAAGCCTCAGTCAATCACCTCCAGAGGCCCAGTGAGAAGAATGTGATACATCAATGAGCATTTTCCAAACCTTGACCTGTTCCACCTATTCATGCACCAGCACTCAAAGGACACAGAGAATTTAATCTTTCCCCAGCAGCTCTCTTTATCTGAAGTCATGACAACTATAGGCTCATGGTGTTCAGTTATTCAAATGACCACACAGCAAATGAAAGAGTATCTTTTAGTGATAGAGACAAATTCCAACCATGCCATCTGAAAAGAGGCAAGGTGGCTGCTTTTGTTCTTAATCCTGAGATGAAAAGTAGCTCCACATACTACATTTCCAAGACTCATGACTCAAGCCAGAGAAAGCCAGCACTCAAGGCTCTTCACAATAGTTTGACCTGAACATGATTAATAACAAACACAAACTTTGTAAAATCATGAAATCAAAACCAATCCTCCATTGCCTCTGAGATACAGGGAAGCCCAGATTTGCATTTCACATTATACTGAGCTGTTCCTCAAGGAGCCCTAAAAGGGAGCTGGCATCCACCTTCTGTAACATGTTATGGTGTAGGAAACCAACCATATGCCTAAGGAGAAGGACTCCAGTGAGAAAACAGGAAAGTGAAGGAAACAAGACAAATTTTTACCTCCTCAGAATTGATAGTCTTAAATCAAGTTCCAAATGTGGTATGACTGAGGTTATCCACAGTACAAAACCATGGAAGTAGGAGACCTTGGGAAAAGCCAGGGATGAGGGTTCCAGTGGGACCAGGCCATTGTCAGTTAATGCCAGTTAGTGGACAGGGATTGAGCTAAATATCCAGTTTGGACAGTACACAAGAGGAAAATTTGATTTCAGTGTCCTATGATTAGGAATTTTCAGAAATAGAAAAGCAGGGTTCACTTCTCTTGGGAATTATACTGATAAAACTGCCTTCGCTGTAATACCCTTGAAGAACATGAGAAAGCCCATAAAGTCTTTAGGAGGATGCTGACATATAGGTAAAAGACAAATTCCAATGGCTTCAGCACCCCAGGAGTGGTTATCTTTACACCAGGCTTCTACCCTCCTTTACTTGCTGGAAGCTAGCAAGAATCAGCTTTACTTGGCTTGAGCTTGTGAACTCATTTAACAACTACAGCAAAGACCTGGTCAAGGCAATGACCAAAAAAGTGTTCCTAAAATTATCTATGACTTACTTCCTATAATCTTAACCCACTCATTCAATCGTTTCTATCCAACTCAAAAAAATATAAATATTTAGTAAAATTTGTTTAGCATTTACTCTATGCCAGGCATGTTCTAAGCACTAAGGATATGTTACTCAACTAAACAGGCATTGTCACTGGTGGAATTTACATGATAGTGAGAAGAAATCCTAGCCCACCTTCCACTGTATTTATAACCTATAGAGGAAAACACAACTTCTCTCTTTCCTTCACACAATTTTCCCTCTCATGAAAGGAGTTAAGCACCATATATTTAACAAGTACCCATATCAGGATGGAGCAAGTGGCAGAAAGATGAATAAGCTGTGATCCACAGTCTAGTAAACACATTTACAGAAGTTTATGTTGTAGACAGATATTATGGGTTTAAATGTGACACACACACATACACACACACAAGGCATCCTAGCATTCCAACTTTCAGTATCTCAAAATGTCAGCTTATTTGGAAACAGAGTCATTGCAAATGTAACTAGTTAAGATGAGGTCATAGTAGAGAAGGTGGACCCCTAGCCCAGCATGACTGGTCCTTAAAAGAAAATAACCATATGAACACAGAAACACCCAGGGAGAATGCCACATGGCTACAAAGGCCAAGATGAAATGAACTGCAAGACAAGGGATGCCAAAAATTGCCAACAAACCACCAGAAGCTAGATTCCAGAGGAATCATGGCCCTATGACACCTTGTTTTCAGACTTCCAGCCTCAAGAACTGTGAGACAATAAATTTCTGTTGCTTGAAGCTACCCAGTTTGTGGTCATTTGTTTCAGGAGCCCTAGGAGAATTATATACCAGTTAAGTATTTTAACATAACTATGGAAACAGAGGAAGAAACAACTGTACCTGTGGTAAGTGGGGAAGGCTTCCCACAGGCGATGCTATTTGCACAGGGCTTTGGAACATAAATAGGACCTTTGCCAGACACAAGGGGAAGTCAAGATGCAAAGGTCCTTTTACACTGTGCCAAGGATAAAAAAATAGATGTTGAAATAATGGCAAGTAATCTGGTGGAGCTACCAAATTCTAAAGCACCCAGAAGGTCCTAGGCACTCCCCTAAGTGATACACAGAAGATGCTCAGAGGTAGAGGACTACGGGCAAGGGACTAAGAGGTAGACAGTACAACTGGAAAGTAAAGTTAGACCCAAATTATGCTGGCACATAATTGTGTGCCAATCTTAATTGGGAAATCTTTAATTATAAGCAGATGGACAATATGATCATGTTGAATGTTTTGGTAAAATATCTTTGGCAACAGGGTGCTGAATACATTTGAAGGAGTACCGTGTTAAGTTGTCTCCAAACAGATCAGGAAGCATTCAATTATAATATGTGTAATACTGTGATATAATAAGACATACATATTCAATGGTCCCAGTTCCAAGTACAGAACTTCTAAAATACTTGGAATTTCCTGAGTGACGGAGGTGAGAGGAGCATCTTTGGCTACTCATTGTAAGCCCCTTTCAACCATACTGTAAGTTTATGTTAATGATAGACACTTGGAGGGTGGGGGCTGGTACCATGGCAGTGGGATATACAGGGTGAAAAGCAAAATTTTTAAGAGGTAGAACAGATGAATGATGGATGTGGAGGGTGCAGGAGGCATAAAAACAGTCAAGACTAGTCAAGGGTACTGCTGCCAGAATGCGAAGTTCGAATTCTGCTCCAGCCACTTGCAGTTGTCTGACCTTGGACAAATTGCTCAACTTCCCTTGCCAGTGTCCTCAGCTGTGAAACAGAGATACAAGTAGCACAGGGTAGTTGGTAGGATTAAATGAGTTAATACACAGATGGTGCTTAGGAAAGGCCTGGGTCATGTTAAGTGCTTTGTCCGCATTTGCAATGGTGGCAGCAAAATGTAGGGAGGAAACTCTTGGGCCGGGAAAATGAGGATTAGAGGAGGATTATTATTCGCAAAAACAAAAAGTGTTATGAGACTACACAAGAGGAAGAGAGTAGCTCCTGGTGAGCAGCAGATGGAGCAAAGATAGACAGTCAGAAAGGGAAAATCGGCCTGGGGAAAACGAAAGACGTATCAAGATGGCAGGGTCACAAGGAGGAGTTGTCACAGGCATGTCAGGAGGGAAGGTAGAGCAAGATCACAAAAGCCTGTCAAGACTATGCCAAGACCTGTGCTGCAGTCAACAGAGCTGAGCCCTTCCAACTAAGGTGCTCAGGTGGCTCCTTAGCCTCCACTTCACCATTTTTTTTTTTTTTTTTGTAACCCTCTACCTATTTCCTTGAGGGATTACCTCTTCTTCATTGATTAGTCTGTGGGACTTAAATTAAGAGGTTTTGTCTTCCACTGGCCAGGAGGTGTGTACCCAGTCCAAGCCAGGCCAAAGAGAACCCACCTCTCCAGAGTGGAATTCGGAGCAAAGTGAGGGAAAAGCTGAGTAAGGCTGGATCTGCTGATGCCAACCCCAGTGCCGAGATCAAAATGTGAAGCCCTTCCAGGCCGCAGACCTACAGGGTGACCCAATTTCACCCTTTCTGAGCCAGCTGTTTCTATCCTATGGACTTTCCTATATTGCTGCAGTAAACTCCCTTTTGATTTAAATTAATCAGTTGGTGTTTGTCACCAGCCACCAAAGACCCCTAACGCCCTAATATAGCTTCAACAGATAGGCCTTCCTGACCATTTGCTTTCAGGATAGACACACCAACCCAACAAGAAAACAGCAGAAAGCTGGAAAACTACGCTCACTGCCTGGCAACCAAAGTCACTACCTGTGGTCGGACAAAGGTATGAGATTAGAACTAGTTCTCTCCTCTTTCTCTTGGAGGAAGCTGAAGCCTAGTTGTATCTCCTGTCTTCAATAGTGTGTGCGTGTGCGTGTGCATGTGTGTGTGTGCGCGCGCATGTTGTGATAGAAGTTATAATATGACCTAGATTTCCTACCTACATCCATCACTTTATTAATTGTTTTTTTAGTTTTGTGGACGCCAAGAAAGGGGTGCTGTTTCCAGAAATGAGTTCTCCCTTCTGATCACAGTTCCACCGCGGGAGATCTACTGACTCTGATTCCCCTCATCACTAACTCATTGATGTTAAGAATAAGATCAGATCAGCCTCTCTCAGCTCTGAGCCCAATTGTTCCCTAGGGTTTTTTTCAGCCTGGATTAGGTTTCTAACCAACAGGCCTCTATCTAGCACTGCCTAAGGCACAGACTATTCTAAAATCAAATCTGTACTTTTATCAGAATGAGTGTTCTGATCCTTTCAAGTTCTTTCTATGAGCATGGTTGCAATATTCTTGACACTTCATTTGAAATTAGACATTCTTTGCCTGACTGATGCTCTGTGCCTTTCAAATTTATTCACTCAAACAACCATACTGAATACTTTCCATGTGTTAGAACCAAATGCAGGCAGGTTGTTTCATCCTTGGAGGGAGTGAATGCTATTAATTTTGTATCCCATGTCCACCAGAGCACCTTCACCAACAGTTTTCTGCAAAGCAGATTTCAGTGACCTATTATTAGGGTATATGGAGCAAATGGAACTCCAGAATCATACTGCCTGGCAAATCCTAGCTCCACCCCTTCTAACTTAGGCTAATTAATGCATCTTGAAAGTCTTAGTTTCCTTTGTAAAACAGCATTAGTAATATCTGCCCCATGAAGTCATTAAAAGAATTAAATAAGAAAATGCACAAAAGTCCTTTACTACCATACATGGCACATAGTAAATGTTTAATAAATGTGACTCTATCATAGTTCCTGGGTGACTCAGTCAGTTAAACATCTGACTTCAGTTCAGGTCATGATCCCAGGGTCCTGGGATCAAGCCTTTCATCAGGCTCCCTGCTCAGCAACCTCTCCTTCTGCCCTACCCCCTCACTAAGCTCTATCTCAAATAAATACATAAAAATATTTTTAAAAAATTAAAAAATAAACACAACTCTTATCTAGTACAGATTTTATAATCACAAGTTCTGGTGCACAAGAAACACAATTATTTCCTATAACTCAATTTAGTTTTTGACTTTGAGCCTCTAGTCCACCCAATATGAAAAATAAAACCAAGTTAAATAAAAAAGTGCCTCTTGTCCCTCTCTTCCTTGAAGCTGTCCCTGAGTTCCAGACAAGGCCACCTTGGTGGTGGTGGGAATGGGGCTTATGCCCTCCTTCTAAGACTATAACTCATCTCACCCAGTCCCTGACATAGGCAATGGACCATGTCTTCTTGACTTGCTCCCTGGAGATAGTGATCCACGAAAATGCCATGGCACACCAGAGGCAGATCTGAAAGACTGAAGGAGTCTTTTCCTTCAGGTCTCAGATGTACACTCTCATTTGCTATCTGTAATCCAATGAAGAAAGCCATCAGAACTTTTGGATGTCCTAGAGTACCTGTGAGTATCTGCAGAGATCTCCAAGAATTTCTCCAGCGTAGGCACAGTACCTAGCAATAGGTTCTACTATACAATAGTACCATGACGGCAACAGAAATTCCTCCATAAGATCAGTTATTTCCTGATCATCCTTCAGGATGCCAGGCATGGACCCTCTCTAATTTTATATCCCTAATCAAAGTGAGATGGGGGCACAGGAGTAGTAATTGTGTCTCCCTTGTGGGGAACAAGAAGAACAGGGCATAAACACTAGAGAAGGAGAGGAGAAAGGGCAAAGAGGAAAGGAGGAAAAGAGAAAGGAGAGCCAGAGAGGGGAAAGAGCAGAAAGAAGAAAGAAAGACAGGAGGGGGGAAAGGAAAAGAGGTCTCTCTTGCTCTTCTCTACTTCTCCCCTCTCTCTTTTCCTGATCAAAAGGTCTTCACTCAAGGAGGAGAAGCGGAAGGGGATCAAAGAGGAGGAATGTAAGGAAGAAACTCAATTGGAGAGAATTGTTCTGACTCATCATATTTACTTCTCAATCCTTGTTTCACTCTTGTATTTTGCAATTCGAAGCTAAGATCTGCCACATTTTCCACAATTTGCTTCTGAGGGGTAAGTGGTGGCTCAGGATGATTAAGGAAAGGAAGAAAAGAAGAATAAGGTTAATTCAACTAACTTCCGACATCATTAAGAGCAAAGCACCATAAAAATGGGACTTAGGTCTTGATGTGGAAATGTTCCTTGAGTGTCTACAGGAAAGCCCCCTGCACACCTAACAGAGGGGGAATTCCATGACTTTAAGTTAAGAAAGCCTGCCAGGCTCTTGGAGGAGAGAGGAGTGAGAGCTCCAGGGGGGCAAGGGATTCAGGATCAAAGGACAAGCTCTGGTCTGTCCCTGATCCAAGTGTGTCCATGGCTCTCAAATGGCTTTTGTTCTCCCTTTATCTTCAAGATGGTTCCTGCCTGTCTCCCTTATCTTGTCAATACTGAAATCCCTTAAGTAGCGTCTTGACTTGGGGAGCAAATCAGCTGTTTGCCTCTCTTACTGTGTGCTAGCTCCTTCAATCACAGATTCTAGGACTGTTGGCGGCTATTTATTTTTCATCTACAGATGGCTTCATAAAAACCATTCTCCTTCTTCTGAAAAAAGTCCAAGTGGTAGCTGGATATTCATTTAAGATGCAAATCAGGTTATGCAGGTGGCATAAAATCACAGCAGGCTCTCAGAGCCACAGAGGAGAGTGCAAATGACTCAAACACCTCCGTTGCTTGAGGAAAGCACAGCTCCTCCCACCGGCTCTCCTTAAGATCACGGACATGTCCACCTCCACAGCAGGACTGTTGTTTGTTGACCTCTGATTTAGATCATCACAATCTAAGAGGATAAAAAGCTCAATTCTAACAATCAACTAGCTCTGGTCCCAAGTCATATGTAAAAGGAAATTTCAGTAGTCTATCTCTTTTCAAATATGTAAGGAAGGAGGGGGGGCTAGAGTTTATACATCTCTTTAAAAATAATGCAAAGTTATAAGATGAGCATAAACAGCATAAAATAAACTTTTTTAAAGCACAAAGTCTACAAGCGAAAACTTATTCTCATGTATTCCTCGCGAGTGTGACAGGGTCCCTATTTGACAATATTTTATTGGCCTATGTTGAATGGGCCTATATTCAGTCAAAGAAACTACATTTGTTTGTATGGCCTATAATCCAGAATTTTTCTTTGTTCATTCTAGCCTATTTTCAGTTTGAATTAGTCACTTGATCATATCCAAGAATTTTGTTCCAGAACAACTGTTAAGGCACATGTTGCTGGTGGTTGGTGATGTACTTCTTGCACCCTCATTGGTCACCTCCACACCATGATTTGAGAACAACTGCTCAAGAACCTAGCCCCCTCCCAGCGCAAGTTTCCCTGCTCTGTACTTGAATTTCCTCCATGAATGATGAGTTTTGATTTGAGAAGTTAGAAAATAACAAAATTTCGAGGGGGCTATATATATGCTGGCAGGGAGGGGCAAGGGGAATTACAAAGGTTAAGCAGGAAATTATAGAACACCCTTTAAATTTGGGGACCCCAAGACAAGGGGGCTTGTGCTTCAGTTCCCAGAGCATAGTGCAGACAGTTTGTGGCTTTGCAGAAACACCTCTGATACAGCTTGGGATGAGGCCAGCAAAAGGCCAGAAAACATCTGAAAACTTCCAGTTGGTGTCTGTCCATCCCATCCACGACCCGCAGGAGGCCCCAAAATGCCTCAGAAGAGATGCTCAGACCTCAGAGATGTAGACAGACAGAGGCCAAAGACTGTAAAGACAAAGTTTCCCAGTGCAGATGGAGGGTTTTGATGGGCCCCATGGCCCTGCCTCCCCAGCAAGGTTGGATATAAACTCAAATGATTACCTCCTTCTCTGAGGAGAAGTAAAGTGGTGGAAAGGGTACTTTTCCAAATGAGCTATTTAACTAAAAATCCAGAACATAATAAAGTTACCTTAGATTGATGAGATTAGATCTTTTCCGCAATTCAGAGAAACAGGGGCTCAAAATCCAAATTAAGTCACATAGATAGTAGTAGTAGTAATAGTAGTAGTCATAGTAGTAATACAGTAGTAGTCATCACAGTCATAGTAACACAGTAGTATGGTAGCAGTAAGCATACAGTAGGAGGTGGTGGTGGTAGGAGCTCTAAGCAGCAACTAACATTTCCTGAGTACTTCCTATCCGCCGGGCTTTATTTAAGTATTTTATATAAAAGTGCTCATTTAATACTTAGGATAATCCTATTAGATGGGTATTTTCCCCCCTTTCACAGATGAGAAAACAGACCTAAGAAAAAGATAAGAGTTTGAACAAAGAAAGACTCAGTGAATATTTGTAAAGTGAATGAATGTGTTCGTTTGGGAAATCAAACATCAACAGGAAGTGGTTCCCACACAGAATCAGAAGGTATGGGCTCTGTATTTAGAAAGCAGAGTTAGGGGAAGAACTTTTAATAATAACTAATAAGACAGAAATAAGGAGATGGTAACCATCACTGGCTAACTTACTGACTCACCTTTTCTGTATTATAATTTCCTCCCCCTTCACATCAGTTCGCAATGGATGCCCTTACTCTTCCTCTAACATAATGTTACGAGCTCTATCAAATTCCAAAATGAAGTTACACTGCGAGTAGTAGGCAAGGCTGGGGGCAAAGGGGAGCCAGCAGGAAGAAAATGTCATTAGGACCACAGGGGCCAGTGATAAGTGAGATTTGGGGAGCCCAAAGCTCTTCCTGGTCCAGACATGACTCCGGCCCCCAAGCCAGGGCCCCAACCCTTTAGCAATAAAACCCTATTGTTGGGTGGCTTTTTCTCCAGGCAAAAGTCGTCAGGGCTACTTATTTACTTTATAGTTAAAGTAATGTTAAGTTTAAAAAAAAAAAAAAAACCACAAAAAAAACACACAGGGAAGGTTTGCAGTCCCAGTTAGGATAGGAACTTTAGTGATTCTTCAGTGTGCACAGGATCCGGGCCTCATTTTCTGAGAGCAGACAGACACAGGGGCCCTGGCTGGTCACGCCACCTAGCGGCACGCTCGTTCTTCTGGGAGCCTCCCTTAGCCTGAAATGAGGGGGCCCCCGCCATCAGTTAAATTATTCCATCTCACAGCCTATGAATTTCAATAAATATACCATCTGTTCACCTTCTGTGTGGGAGTTCAATCATCTTCTTGGCAGCGGGATTATTCTACAGCAATTACCTATGTCTTTATCACCCCTCGATGAGCTGCAGCCGCATCTCTGTAAAACTGACAAGTTTTAAACCAGCTTCTGTAGACAGGACAGTCTCTGTGGTTAGAACACGAGAAAATAGCCCGGGTAAGTGTCAAGAGGGACCCACCACCTAAGGAAATGGGCAGGCTTTCCTTTGAGCCGCACTGTACAACCGCGGAGCCTTTGTTTCCGGCTCAGGGAGGTAACATGACTGGAGAGTGGAAAGGCCACGCTGAGAGGGGAGACCCACGCTGTCACACCGGGCAGCCCGAGGAGATGGCGCTCCAGTTCGGCCACCCAGCTTGCCACATGACTGCGTGCACAAGCAGACACCCTCTCTGGGCCTCAGTGCCCTCTTCTGGAAAATGGAATGGGCAACCAAAGAACTTCTCTTTAGCTCTGAAATTGGAAGATCCTAGTGGATGGAGAATGGGAGCCCGCAGTGCAGCCCACGCCCAGATGTACCACTGACTTGCCGAGCTTTGCTGAGTTGCTAAGTAAAATCACAGCTATAAAAAGTAAAAGGCACAGCGACCAAAGTGATTTGAATGCTTTTAAAATTTGGATTATTATTAATGATATTTTCTGGCACAGTACATGAGAGAGGAAACGAGGGCTCAGAGAGGCTAATTTGCTCAACGTTACCCCTAAAATATGGGGCAGCTGGGGTTTAAATCATGCCCGATTCCAAAGTCCAAGCTCTTAAATACAGTGCCATATTGGAAGGCTGCGTGAAAAAAAGGAGAATTTCAGGATAAAGCCTAGATCTAAAGAAAGTAATGGAAGGCATTTCAGAGGAAAGCGTATATGTTCATCTCATAAATACCCAGCATCAACTTTCATTTGGTTCAGTTCTGGCTACTTGCCATCCAGCCACATATGTAAACAAGCTGACTATGGGCCTAACAGTGCTATGTGCTCCCCAAACCCTGTTCATTTTCTTTCTGGGCACATACGAACACTAAATTTTTAGCATCCCTTATAGTTAGAGTGGGAACAAGGGGCTGGGTTCCGGCCAGTGGGATGTGGGCAGAAATTCTGTATACCATCTGAGTGTTGCCATAAAAACCTGTGTGTTCTACCCTCTTTCCTTCCCATTCATGCGGCTGCAAGTGAAAGACTCTGGGATAGCAGCACTCTGATAAGAGGCAGAATCCCTGAGTTGTCCCATTGAGGGAAGCCGTATGGAAAGCCAAGCCATCTGCCCTGGACTGTGGCAAACTGAGACACAAACCTTTATTTTGCATCTTCCTGAGGTTTTTAGGTTGCTTGTTTTAGCTTTTTAAATTTGGATCATAATATTAAGGATATTTTCAGTAGAATACTCCTAGTCAGTAAGCTGTCCAGTAGTAACGGTAGTGGCCCATTATATTTTGCTTGCCCAGGATCCAAAACTCTTTCTTCTTTCTTCCAAACCCAGTTCCCAACACTCCTTCTCTAGCATCTCGATTTTCCTGAACTTTAGTCCACATGGTTCTGAAAGGGGTACCACCACCCTTCCTCAGCTCTGAAGCCTCTCTACATATTCCAGCCCTAGAGTCAAATAAGAGGCAATCCTGGGGATTTCTTCCTACAACTATTGTGAAAGAGAAACTCTCTTTTCCCCAGGAAGATTAAATTGGATAATGTAAGTCTGGAGCAGCTAGGAGTTCACTATAGAGAAGAGCCTGCCCTGGAGTAAGATTAGCATATGGGACAGCAGAACTCTAAGAGGATGGGGGCTATGGTAAAGCAAGAAAGAAAATGGAGGCAGGGAGACATAGGGTGGCCAAGGAAGCAGGAGAGAGAAGAGGCAGGGTAAAGAGAGAAAGGTGTATGAGTATGAAGTATGAAGGACAAGGGGGTGGAGAGTTGGAGTGAAGGGTGAGGGGCAGGGGCAGTAGGCTTGAATTTAGGAGACAGAGTAAGAACAGAGAGAGAATGGGTAGGGACACAGAGACTGACAGAAAGAGAGGGGAATGAGAATGAAGGATGGGATCAGGGAAGGGAGAATGGAGGAGGGAAGAGTCAGAGTGGGAGAAATCCTAGGGAAAGAGAGACTGGGAGAAAGAGGAGAAGACTACAGATTAGGGCATGTGGAGCTAAGGAGAGGGGAAAGAGAGACAGGGAAAGAGAAAGTAAGAGAGGGAGAAAAGAAGAGAAGGAGGGAGGGAAATGCATGAAATCCTTGAGTCCCTGGGTCTAGCTCTACCTAGATAGCCTCATCCCTTCTCTATGATAGAATTCAAACTCTCTCTTGCATTTATCCATTTTCACTGGGGTCTTGCCACTTGCTACACAGATTTTTTTTTCACATTTTCCAAAGCAACCTTTTAAAAAAAGGCAACATATAAGTGTCAAAACATGGACACATAATTATGTAACACAGTCAACAAAATGAATTGACTACTTTTTACCAAAATGAGAATTTTCCAAGATTCAAAGCATCTCTATCAACTTCTTCTTTTGGTCTCCATTGACTTCTTTAATCTCTCTCGGCCTGGGATTACATTCTATCATGTTTTCTGGCTGATGCTTTCCTCTCTTTTCATCTCGTTCCCTATTCTAATAAGTCGTTCTGTCTCTATCACTTCCCCCGCCCCCCTGCAAAGTACCTTGGTGTTGTCTTCTGCATAATCACTTAGTATGCTGCAAGGTCCCAGGTGTCAGTCCCTCTAGCCCCACCACAGCTCCCAGCCCTGCGTAGCAGCTACTAAAGCACATGAACCTGATCCCACGGGCTGCCAGCTCCAGCAGCTGCCACTCAAATCACCCAGTGTGAGTCAACAGAGAGCTGAGATTCATCGTTCTGAATCCCCTCACATTGTATCCTCAAGAGTAGAAGCAAGAAACCATTGGCTTAAAATGCAAGCCCATGTTCCAATGTTCCAAGGGGGAATAAAAAGATGACACTGTGCTTGCCATAAAGAACAAGATGCAAGAGAGACAGACACACGGAGAGAGAAGGTACATGAACATGGTGGTATATGTTCTAGAAGGAGAGGTTAGAAGGCAAATCAAAGAGTCCAGTTCTCAAATGCACATCAGCGAATAAAACATTGGCTTTCTCTAGAGCCAGAAGAAAAATGAAGCAATCAGTGGAATTTAAAGAGGCAAAAGAAAGAAGGTACCTTAGCAAAAGCCAATGGTGCGGTTTCACGGCCGGGGGCCAAATGCCACCTCCTCCTCTAGCAAAAGTGCCTGAAGTGGAGTCGCCAACAGGGAGTCCCTACACTCTGAGAACTTTTATTTATTTTGTCATCATAGTTCATATCCGTTCAAGCAAAATGATATGTATGACATTTGGGCACAAGGTCTTTTTCAAAGAGAAAAATCAACCCAGCCAAGCTGGTTTTCCTCAGTCACCAGCCACCACCCGCCCCCACCGCCAGCCCTCTACCATTTACTCACAGAACCACAGCCAGGAAAGTGTTCCATACAACCCAGAGGCTTGCTTTCCTTTTGCTACTCTTATGCATAATTTACCCACATACACAACTCCTGTCAACAGTGGCCTTACTTTTTCATGTATCAGTGAATTTGAAGGCTTTATAAAAATCTGGATCCAGATAAAAGGACTGTAGACAAAGAGCTCAGGTTTCTTTTTTTTTTCTAAAAAGATGTGAAAATTGTATTTTCTTTAGAAGCTTGAGTGGTTTGGGGGTTTTTCATTTTCTTTTCTTGTGAGGAGTGGGGGAAAGTGTCATTAAGAAAGCATTCCTGATGAGATTTAAGATGACCCAACTCCTTTCTTCATCTGGAACTCCACACTCAGGGGACCCCAGGGACCAAAGGAGCCCCTCCACTTTGGACAGTGTGGTGAACCTGACTCCTTGGCCCTCTTATTAACCTAGGAAATATAATGTCACTTGAACAAAAAACCCAATACCCTTTCTCTCTTATTCCCGTGCCCTGCTCCACACCCCCAGCTCCAGTACCTACCCTAGCTCCTCCTTTTGTTGAAGGCAACAATTCTCCCTCTAACCCCCCAACCCAAACTACCCATGGTCGCAAGATCCTCAACCCCTCCAGCCCTCTACACTTCCACCAAAGATACCTACTCTTCCAGCATCGGAAGCTGAAGTTAGAAGGAGAGGGAGAGTGTGCTCATGTTCCTCCTAACTCAAAGCAGAACAAAGTCCTGCCTCTTCTTGATCTTCAGTATAACCCACTGGAAAGGGTTATACTCATTCACCAATGACTGGCCCATGTTGTATGTTCTTGGTGGCCACAAGCCTCTTTTTTTGTGCAGTGGCTACAGAACCTTTCCCTGGGCCTCCTATGAGGAATGTGATCCTAATATCTTGTACTAATGCTGGCAAAAAATCCAAATGTGAGAGAGAATTGTAAGATGAGACATTATATAGGGAGCTGTTAGCTTTATTCTCATCATTTGGCTTTAAAAAAATAGAAACAAGATCTAGCTTTCTTTCTAATAAGACATCCTAAAACATGGATTCCATTTTATTTCCAAATACCTGCTTGCTTTGTCAAGGCTCAGGTGGCCATTTATTAAACATTAACCTGGCTACATATGCCAATATTCGTCCACCCACAGATATTAATGCCAGGCTGAATTTGCCTTTGGTGTTCCCTGAAAGACCAAAGGAGAACTTTCGGCCATACCCTATAACAGTACTACTACTAACAGTACTACTACTTAGTACTAGGCCATACCCTACTAACAGTACTACTACTAACAGTAATAGTAGTAATAGCCTTCACCATCGGCCATGCATTTTACATAAATAAATGTAATTATCACAAAAAAGCTGTGAGAGGCTATCCTCTTCCCCATTTTAAAGATTAAGAAACTGAGGCAGAGTAGGTAAGTAATTCATCCAAGGTCACACAACCAGCTCAGTCACAATTTCAATACAGATCTCTGATTCAAGAGCCCGTGATTTTAAGCATTCCATTCCACTACCTTCCTATGCCCATTTAAATCAGGTATTTTGTTGTACGATGTTAGATAGATAATGTATTTCTAAGGACACTTTCTGAAAGAGCAGCCCCTAAGAAGAAAGAATAGCTGGGTGTGGCCCAACCAAAGAAATCAGTAGAATATTTTGCTCAAACCTTTCATGGGATAAATCATTCCCTGATGTTTATGGCCCTATGTCAAAAGAGGACAGTTTGACTATTTCCTGGAGTCCTCTGGTTTTTAGTGGGTCCCAAGTGAGAAATCTGCTGGAGACTTTTCAATGTTGCACAAAGCTGCCAATCACACTTATTGACTTTCTGCCCTACAAACAGTGGGAAAAGTGACTTCATCCCCCAATCAGCATAACAGATCTTGACATTGAATGAGCAAAAGCTTTTTGCACTCCAGAAAAGCAATTATTTTCTGAAGAAAAAAAAAAACAACAGTCAATTTCTTAGGCATAATGAACCCACCTATTAATCTTGTCCTGCTACTCTTGCTAATTCTGGAAACAGGGAAGAAGTCACGCCTTGTTGCTCTCAAATTTAAAAACCATGCACGTCATCAAAAACAAGAGACTTTTCAACTTTGTCCTTCAATTGGCTGAGCTTTTCTGCGAGCAACGACTTAGGCACCAACCGGTGGAAAAGAGAAGCTATTTAATTACCATTTTAAATCTAGATTTTGTTTTTTGTTGTACACTATCTAAATATTATTGACTAAAGCAGAGTCTTTAGTAATTACAAAATTCACCTCCTTGGATCACTTGTAACAATCCTTAGTATTAATATAGGGAGTCTGAGCAGTTCTCTTTTTAATGTTTTTACAAGACTGTTACTATTGACAAATAAATTGCCAGGTTGTGCATCAACCCCAGATAACTAGTTCTGCTTATACATTTCTTTCCAGTGATCAGTGCAAATCTGCCCTCTGTATTCCAAGTGTCTACTGATTTCAATTTAAAGAAATTTAAATTTAAAGAATTTCAATTTAAAGAAAAGGTAAGTGCAGAAATAGAAGTGCCAGATGGGTCAATATTTGTAGAAGATAAAATAGTTGTAAAGAAATCCAAAGGATGTTCTGAAGATTTGGGAAGATAGTGACATGAAAATGAAATGCAAATGACTTGATAAGTATTTGATACTATGTATTTGATAGCACAGTCCTGCACTGTCTTGCTTACCCCTGTATGTTAATTCTATTTTTATATTTTGGGGGCTGACATATGGTGCAATATCTGCTATAGGAGGGTGATTTAATTAGGCTTATATTTTTAAAAGTGCCACCATTGGCTGCCATCTAGAGAACCAATTGGAGAAGAGCAATGTCAGAATTTAGAACAGCTTGGAACAAGAGTCCAGAAGCTGTGACAGTAACATTCAACATGGTGGAATGCCAAAATGATGAGAATTGGGGTGAAGGGAAGTAGAGGGTTTGAAAAAGGTATTTAGGTGTGGTGTGGTCAGGGACTCATAATGAATTGGGTGTGGGGATAATGAAGAAGAAGGAGTTAAGGTTTCTGGTTTAATGGATAGTAGGTGTGCACACTCAGAGAGGACATACTAGAGTAGGAGAGAGTTTACAGAATAAGATAATGAACACATTTAAGAACCTGTTGAATGTGAAGTACCTGTAAGGCATCCAAGTAGACATGACACAAAATGATGAGATATGCATTGTCATCCCAAAGGCATAGGTAACAAATATCTGTCAGTCTACTATATACCAGACACTGGACTAGATCCTGGGGATACAGCAATGAAAGAGTTAGCTCTCACCTATATGCTGTGGAACATGGAGTCTAGGTAGAGAAAGGGGCATTAGACAAGTAACCAAATAAATAAATGGAAGCTATGAAAAGGAAGTATTTCAAGATGAGTAAGGGCCAATTACATCAAACGATGCTAAGAGATGGAGAAGGATACAGACCAGGCCCTCTATTGGATTTGGTCTCATGGAGGTCACCGAATCTTCACAGGAGCTGTTTCAGTAGAATGCCAAAGACAAAACCAGATTCAAGTCAGTAAAAAAGAAAACCATAGAGTGAGGAAGTAAAGAAAGTGACCATGAGATCATTTGTTCAAAAAGTCTTGCTGAGAAGAGAAGTAACAAAATGGAGGCATGGCTAGAAAGAGACATACGTCAAGGAAGAGTTATTTAAGAAGGATGATTTGAATGCATGTCTGTATGTTTCTGGAACTATTCCAGCAGAAAAGGAAAGAGTGATATGCCAGAGAGAGGGAGCTATGAACAAGCCAAGTCAGTAAGACCAGAAGAATATTCTGGGTCATTCTTCAGAGAGGGAGTGATGGAAGGGAGCGTTAGGGGTTTCTGAGGCACAAATAATATTCTGTTTCCTCCTCTAGGTACTAGCTAAATAAGTGTGCTTGTTTTGCGAAAATGTATCAACAGGTAATCTTATCTGTGCCCTTTCCTGTGTACATAACAGGAGTTTTTCTTTAAGCAGAAAGATTGGAAAAAAAACAAAACCATCATTTTTGCAAGTGATGTGATTATCTACATAGAAAAGCCTGACAAATTTATAAACTATTATAAGCAAAAGGAAAATGTGGCAAATTGGTTGCATATAAGACAATATATGCAAGTCAAGTGCACCATAACAACAAAATAAGACATAATGTTTTAAAAACACTATTTACAAGAGAAACAAAAACTGTAAAAATACCTAGGAAGAAGTCAACAAAATATATGCTCAAGCTGGATACAGAAAATTGTGACATTTTACAAAAAGATATTGCAGAAAAACTAAAAATAAAGCAATGCATGTATTAATGAATAGGAAGATTTGATTTTTATAATAATGTCAATTCTCCCCAAATTGATCTGGAGACCCAATGAAACTCCATCCAAATCCCCAAAAGGTTTTTGTGGAAATTTGCAAATTGATTCTAAAATGCATGAATAGTCAAGGGCCAAGAAGAGCCAATACACTTGTAAGAAGAGAAGGGAGCATTTGCTCCACCATGTGTCAGGCCTTATTATAAAGCTAGGTAACCAACTAACACATGAAGTAACTAGGTCAGCATAATGTTGGCATAGAGATGATCTGAACGGTGAGCCTAGAAACAGATCATCTTATATTTGGAACTTTGTCCTATGACAAAGGGGCCTATATAATTTATTGTCCAAACTGGGTGACTTACAAGGGGAACTATTTATTCACAATTATGTCAGGCCAACAAAGACAAACCGTTATTAAACTGGACGAATGAGGCATCCTCGGTATATCTGTGACAAAGCTGGAAGAGAACAAGTGGAAACAGCCTTTGGTGGGAACAAAGACACTTCATCTGCAGACACAGGTGGGGAATGGAGTCTAGATAAACATGAAGAGCGCTGTTAAGTTTGACGATAGGTATTTGGCCTGCCTTACTACTTTTATTTTCTTAATAAATTGTGAGGTGAGGGCATCCCAATGGGAAAGAAGCCTAGGGAGCGGGGGCAAGAGAAGATAGTGTAAGCGTTCTGGAAAGTAGAATAAATATACTAAACAAGTGTAAGCGGAATTGCCAGAGAGCGTCAAGGGTTAATTTTAGATTTATGTCATGAATTTATAGCTCAATGAACACTGTTACGTATTTTTCTCCTACAACATTTAGCTGCTTAAATAACTATACTGACAGATTGTGCAATCTAAACTAGGTTTAAAAAAAAAAAAAGGAAAGACATGAGAAATGGGGCATTGTGAACAATGAAAATGTGGTAGGGCAATGGACTGGAGGTCTGCTGGGCTGACGGGAACAGAGAGGGTGAGCAGGGAGGATGGGATGGGTATCAAAGAACAGGCTCCCTAAAGTGAAAAGATTAGTGATGGTGCTCTTTTTTAGCAATAAAAGGTCACAGGACAATGGGAATGGGGGAATCTGGGGTAATATTTGGGTCACAAAGTCATGGTTCATAAAATGTTAGAGCTGAGATCCAGAGAGGTAAAGTGATATGCCCAAAGTGATAAGGGAGAATGTGTACTGAGCTCTATTTGCCAAGAGCACCGAGGTCAAGGGGTGCTAAATGCCCATGGGGTACTGCTGAAAAGGGATCCTTACTTCTTGGCAGTTGCAATCCCTTCGTCACTCATTTTGTTAACTTGGAGGCCAAACGGGAGAGACAAGAAAAGGCACACTTCTTTTTGTTTTTAAATCATTATGGAAGGCATCGAAGGAGATTAATAATAAAATATTATTAATTAATAATAAAGTCACTAAATGTTACCATGTGTAAAAACGGTGGTAGCTGCTTTGGTGGGATTCTGGGTGGGATATAGCTGACCTCTTCCTCAGAAGCACATTAAGTCCACTGGGACAAATGGACTCATCCAAATAAACCAAATTAATAGCAGGAAATTGTGGGGAAGAGGTGCCCAACTCTGCCCATAAGAGACTGTTAGTAGCTTGGAGTCCTAGCACCCACAGGAAGTCTAGGGGTTTTGAGCCGGCACTGTCATTGTCCTAAATAAACAGTGTAGGGGCGCCTGGTGGCTCAGTGGGTTAAAGCCTCTGCCTCCGGCTCAGGTCGTGATCTCAGGGTCCTGGGATCGAGCCCCACATCAGGCTCTCTGCTCGGCAGGGAGCCTGCTTACCCTTCTCTCTCTGCCTGCCTCTCTGCCTACTTGTGCTCTCTCTATATATATCAAATAAATAAATAAAATCTTTAAAAATATAAAATAAAAAATAAACAGTATAAAGTAGACGTATGTGCATGCCTCACAGACACAGCTTCTAGACAAACCCTCGCAGCCTCTCCACTGCCACTCCAAGCCACTCCCAAATGGCACCATTACACCTCCCACTGCAGGTTAGCGAAAATCTTTCTAATGTTCTCTCGTCCTAGCCCACATCACCAGGAGGGGGAGAACTTCAAGTTCATTTTGGATTCTGTGCTGATAGGAAGGAAGGAAGGAAGGAAGGAAGGAAGGAAGGAAGGAAGGAAGGAAGGAAGGGAGGGAGGGAGGGAGGGAGGGAGAGGGAGAGAGGGAGGGAGGGAGGGAGGGAGGGAGGAAGGGGCAAGCAAGCCAGATCTGAAAAAGAATCAGTAATTCAAACTGCCCCAATACAGGGGTTTTGATATGAATCTGGTTGAACTTTCTTCTCTTTCTCCTTTTTCAAATCAAAGTCCTAAGGATTTGGCAAGCCACTGTGAGAAATGTGCATTTGTTTCTGACCAAGTAGCCAATGAGAATGATTTCCTGGCCAGGTCTTGGGGGGCGGGGGGGGGGTGGATCCTGCAATTCTGAGCTGTTAGCAGAGTTTCTTTTTGTGAATGTGATAGTGGCTCCATCTCACCTCTCTTTAAAATGAGATTTCTGGATCGACTCTGTTGTTCCCACAAATGGACGTTTACATAACTGAGCAAAAAAAAAAAAAAAAAAGAGCCAAGAAATAACTGCCTTTGGCTGGTGGCTTTCTAGAAGTGTTCAGCTCTTTTTTTTTTTATCATCATTATATGGAGAATGTTTCAAAGGTTTTATAATCACATTCACTTTAACATAATAAAAATCACTGACTTTCTTTATAAGAAAAAATAAGTGAGGTAAATAGGAACTACATGTCATTCACTTTTTAAATTATTTGCTGCTGCATAAAACAATACTCTTAAACTTAGTTTCCTCAGACCCCGAGAGAATGGTGAGGGGAATTAAGAGGCATTCACACACCTGCAGGGCTGGATATGATTTACGATGTGCGCCTAATGTGCTCTTATCACTCTTCCTGGTCAGAAACACCCAGGGATTAGGGCTCTGCTAATCAGCTTCCCACAGTCTAGCCACTGCCTGAATCTTTCCACTGCATTTCTACCCAACTACAAGCCTCAATTCCCTTCCTCCTGAGAGAGGAAGTGTTCCCTCCCAAACTCTGAAGACCAAGGAACCCATCTTGTGGGACACCATGTGACCACCAGTGCACAGAGCTTCCTAGGGAGAAGGACATAGGGCAGGCACTCAGCCCTGGACAGGAATGAGGCAGCCCAAGAACTTCATGCCCAGGCCTTTCCGTCCCCTGCTTGGTCCCAGGGGTCTGACACTCTTAAGCAGGGGCTCAGTAAAGAGAAAATGGAACTGATTTTTAAGCTCTAATTACCTGGAAAACTTTTAAACCCTTAGGGTCCCAGGCTGCACCAAAGATCCAGTGAATCAGGATTTTGATAGCATGTTCTCCAGAATACATATTTTGTAAAGCTCCATATGCACAGGTAAGGTTGCAAAACTTTGTCCTACCTTCTTAGTACCAAGAAGTGGGCCCTCAGACTTCACAAATGATCGATGTTTCTGCCTCCATCATTGACTCTCAACCTAAAGGTGGGAGCGTGTGTGTCACAACCTTCCCTCCTTGAGGTGCAGGTGAGAATGCCAACAAGATGTCAACTGTTGCATGCCCTTTAGATGAAAGGCTGAAGCATGCTCTGCTCCCCTCACACTGGGCTCCACTGGCTTCTTAGTAGAGAAAAAGACCCAAGGGCCAGCTACTCAAGACAACGTATTATTTTTACTCTAGGGTAATGCAGACTTCTGATCTGCACAGCTTTGAGAAGATGCATTGGGAGCATCAGAGCAGGTTGCTGAATGGAAGACAGCTAGGAGGGCATCTAATGAGAACCTCCCCCTCGACGAAACCAGAAGAAAAGAAGGCTCATTTCAGCTCTGTTGGAATAACTAATGGGTAAACTCTGAGACTGAATGCCCTGGTTCCTCCGGCTGTAGCAGAGGCACAAGATATTTCTGTTCCTAGGCAACAGACAGATGCCTCCATTTCCCGTCATTGCCCGGGCTGGAATAATTCAATTCCATTTCCCTTGGAGCCCAACCTCTGCTTCCTACCTATCTGCAGAGCAGAGCCTGAGCCGGTGCCCTGCCCCTTCCCTGAGGCTATCTCACACGCAGACAACAATTTTCTGAAAGACTCGGTCCTGTTCTCTCTGGGCGCGAGGAAAGGAACATAATCTAGAACGCCATCTGCCATCCTGAAATAGCCCATAGTGGCACTATTTTTACCCGGCAATTATCAAACAAATGGAGTCATTTGAAAGAGTCACAGCTGTTCCTCAGTGTTATCTCGGTACAAATATGACACCGTGCGTGCTGATTTTGTTTTCTGCTTTGTGTCTCATGTACACAGAGGCAGTGATAATTTCTCAGCCTCCCATCAGAACACAAGTCAAAGTGTGTACTCTACAAGTGAGTCACTCTCGGGCAAATTAAAAATCTCTCGTTATCTTGATTACATGGTCGGGGTTTCGCTAAATGTGATTCTCATTTAGAAAGTGAACGTGATGAACTCTGTGTTTCAGAGGGAGTGCTACGAAGCTTTTTAATCCCACAGAAAACATCAAGTTCTGTCCTGGTTAAATGCAACCTAAAAAAAAAAATGGTATTCATGATAGATATAGACATAGGGATAGATAGATAGATAGATAGATAGATAGATAGATAGATGAACATTTTGGTATTCGTGATGTATATATGAGCATTTTTAAAAAAGAAGGAAAATCTGAAAAATGTTTCTCATTTTTCTATTAACGACCTTCATCATAAAATCAGGAGGGTGCCTAATTGAAATAAATGTATCTAATAAAATGAACACACCCATTCACACATGTATGCTTGTGTGTGTATGTGCACACATGCACACACACACAGGCAACCCTATCAAACACTTCTCATTCTTTTTGTCCACCTGCATCTCAACCCTGTTTCTATGTATATGGAATTTCCCAACCTAATGAGGCAGTGCTCACCTCCCACAATGACAGTGAAAATGCCAAAAAACTTGCTCTCCCAGCATCCCTAACCAATCAGATGAACCCACCCAAGAATACAGAGATCACCCAGAGCTCCCTCTGAGAACAGAGATGCTACAAAAAATGCAGAGCTCCACCACCACTGGGCTGGGCATGGGCATGTCACAGACATGCAGAGTTCAGTACCAACAGTGCCCAGGGCATGAGCTGTAGTCTCCATCACTCTGCAATAGTGATCCACTATTCACAATAGTGATCCACTATCCACTGGTGGACTGAGTGTCCACCAGACCCGCTGTGCAGGCTGACGTGGGCTCCATCCCTGAGCCCACATAACCACAGCTGGGCTCTCCAGCCCTCCAGAGACCCTGGTGAACCAGGCGATATTCTTCCAAACAACTTATTTGCTGCTTAAACCAACCAGCCCTGACTGATTGCTACAACCAAGGACTCTGAGTCAACAAGTACTTTTTTAATGTTTTAACCATGTGAAGATCAAAAATAAGCTTGGAGTTTCTGTTCTCCTTCAAAATTTTCAGCTCTTTCCCAATTCCTCAGTCTCTAGTCTTTATTTTATGTACGTATAATCCACAGAGGTTTCTCTAACCTCCTTCCCCGCCCCGCTGCAAACTTCCCTGACTTCATACTTTCAACCAGGAATGTATCCAAAAGTAGGAAAGATAAGCCCAAGGGGGAAAATACATGTTGACATGGCCACTTTCTTCTAAGACTAGCCCCTGGTGCAGCCACTTTGGAAAGCAGTGTGGAAATTCCTCAAGAAATTAAAAATAGAGCTACCCTATGGCCCTGCCATCGCACTCCTGGGTATTTACCCCAAAGAAGCAGATGCATTACAAAGAAGGGCCACATGTACCCCAATGTTCATAGCAGC
>CM053609.1:88792529-88817456 GCA_028646535.1 Procyon lotor | reverse complement strand
AGACCTCATCATTTTCAAGCAGGGCCCCTCGAACTCTAATTTGCTTCTGAATCTCATAGGAATTGTGTTAAGAGGCAGACTCTGCCTCAGCAGGTCTGAGAGTCTCCAGCTCTCCTGAGCTCCCAGGTGTGGTCCATACTTCTAGTCCACAGTTGCCTTGTGCCTGGCAAGGAGCTCAAGTGCTCAGGCACGACTCTTAAGTCACCTAAATGAAACCGTCCCAGGCAAAAAAAAAAAAAAAAAAATCCACTCCGTGTGTTCTGTCTCCATTTCTGGAGCTCATCTCCTCTACTTTTTTTTAATTTTATATTTAGAATAACTAGACTCTAAAGTGGCAATACATTTCATCATTTGGCACACGACTCACACCAAATGGAAAATTTCTATGTGCAAAGTGTTAGAACATATAAAACAAATTAGATCTTGCTTCTCTAGCTCTGAAAAATCTTCAATTCTATAGTTAGCCTATTTGATACAAAGGCCACTTTAGGATCCTACAGATTAAACAGTATTAGGGACCTCCACTATCTTATGATTCCCAAGATTTTCACTCAGAAGAGCTTGAATCTTTTTTCAAATGTAAATTAAAAGTATAAAGGTTTATTGTTGAACCACAGAAACCCCTGAACACAAAGGCTAGGGGCACAAAGAAGAAATACTCTTTGTACTTCATTCTGACTCCAAAATTGGCCAGAATATTTTTCAAAGCATTAATCAATGTAATTTCTGAAGGCAGAACACATTCTGCTTTACTTGTAACACGGATAACTGCTCATTAAACATGCCCCAAATCCCACAACACACACCAGCTCTTTTTTCATAACTCGAAAAACAATATAGTCGCTCTACAATTTCCTAGAAGGCCACTGGGTAGGTAAGAACATCACCTTACTTTTAACTATCCTAAAGGATAGAGTTCTAAAAATACCACTATCCATGGCCAACATCTGGACACAAAGTACAACAGAGTTCGGGAAGCAAGGGGCTCGCAGAGTTTGGGTGCAAGGAGGACAGCAAACATGAGAGCACACCTGAGATCACACAGCCAAATTTTACCGGTTTTTACAATTCACATGCTCTCTTTTCCTGGCATCTATCTACAGTCAATATTTTAGACAGCTCATTCTCACCGAGCTATACTTAATAACTGTCTTCCACAAGAAACCAAACAATAAGGCTAATTAATTTGCTAATATCACTCCTTATCTATGAATATAATGTTTTAGTAAGATTCTTTTCTATAGCTGACTCAAAATAGATTCTGTAAAGTAAATTGCTTGACAGAAATGAGTAATGAAGTATTCTGTAATGTAAGCAAATGGTGCAAAACAAAACTCAGTTTTTAGAGACTGAGTTACACTTCCAAACAGATAAGAGCTAACTCCTCTCCCTGAGGAGGAGGAGGGGGAGGGGGAGGAAGAGGAAGAGGAAGAAGAAGGAGGAGGAGGAGGAGGAGAAGAAGAAGAAGGGGAAGGGGTGGGGGAGGGGGAGGAGGAGGAGGAAGAGGAAGAAGAAGAAGACGACAACGACGACGACAAATTATGAAATGGGATAAAGGCACTTAAACCAAAGTCAGGACTTTCCCAAACCTCGAAATGAGGAGCAGAGTTCACAGTGAGATGTGCCCCTGGTCTCAGCAAGTAACTTGTTACTACTCAGCCCTCTTCTCAGCTACCATAGACAACAGTGAGGAAGAAATTTTTTTCCATTGGGAAGAGCTATAAAGGGGCCAGGAAGACACAGAAAGGCCTGAGCAGCTACTGAGATCCAGTTAATTTCAGGGGAACTAGTGCAGAGAGATCTCTTACACAGGTTTCAGACCAAGACTGAGCTTCAAATTGGCTGTATTAAGAATTTTTTAATTTACTTAAGACAGTAATAGGTATGAAGATGTATTGTGTTCACAGGGAAAATTGTAAATAATCCAAGCATATTTTATGTCTATAATCCAGGGAATAGTTTATGATTATACATTTGTTAATTCACGATGCATCAATGAATGCTATAAAACAATGCATCAAATATTTATAATTGGATTTGAAGTCAGGATATGGAGCCATATACATAGTGTGATTACAGCTATTAATAACAACTACTATTTATTGAATACTTTTCATATTTTATTTCTAATCCATACCACAATATTGTAAGGGAGGTAAAAATTATCCATATGTTTTACAGATTAAAAAATGAAGTTTAAAGAGGCCAAGTAACTTACCCAAGATAAATAAAAACATAACACTCCTTTAACCCAAAAAAAGGTAGGAAAGAAAGAAAAATGAACAAGGAACAGATAAGACAAAGAGAAAATAAACAGTAAGATAGATTTAAATTCAACATTAATAATTACCTTAAACAGAAATGGTCTAAACTCACCAAGTAAAAAGTCCATTCAAAAAGAAACAAATACTGTTATTAGCAAGATATCAGTTCAGGAGGTCCTCAGCCCTCATCTCCCCACAGAAACACAGATTTGACAACAATCCATAGACAAAAGTACGTTTGTGAGAGCTTTGGGATCTAGGTCAGAGGTAGAAACACCATGGTGGAATCCAAGAACTAGGAAAGCCACTTGGAAAAGGCAGGCCTGCCAACTTCAGACATGGCTGCAGACCCAGGAGCATCTCCATCTGCCTGTGAAATCAATTCCAGCCCAGCTCATGCAAGATCCTACCACCAAACCCACCTGCCCACCATCTTAGTAAATAGGCCTGCCCACCATGGACCCAAATGTGGACTCAGAAGTCGCCTATGACCCCACGCTTACCCCATTCAACCACAGTCCCAGAGGCAGTCCTAGATACCAGGATACCTGGCAGGAGCCCTATTGACCTGTGCCCTGCTAGCAGGTCCACCA
This sequence comes from Procyon lotor, assembly GCA_028646535.1. Classification (NCBI taxonomy): domain Eukaryota; kingdom Metazoa; phylum Chordata; class Mammalia; order Carnivora; family Procyonidae; genus Procyon; species Procyon lotor. The sequence goes on along the minus strand of CM053609.1, from coordinate 88,814,599 downwards.
ACAACAGGCCCAACTGTGGACCTGAGAGCAGCCTCCTCAGCCACCTTCAGCCCCACCAGACTGTGGCTCCGGAGTCAGTTCCACCTCCAGCAGGAGGTCTTTCCCTGATGAAACCAGTCTGTAAAGACTAGAAGAATTGCTCCTTCAAATGCAGACACCAATGCAAAGCTACAAGGATCACAAAGAATCAGGCAGATAGGGCATCACCAAAGGAAACTAATAAAACTCCAGTAACTGACCCTAAAAAAAAGAGATCCATCAACTGCTTGATAAAAATTTCAAATTATCACCTTAAGGCAGTTCAATGAGCTACAAGAGAACACAGACAACTAAGTGAAATCAGGAAGACAATACATGATTAAATGAAAAGTTCAACAAAGTAAAAGAAACCATAAGATTTAAAAAAGACAAACTGAAGGACATCCCCAATTCATGTAGTTGAAGATTTAATAGTGTTAAAATGTCCATATTTCCCAAAGTGATCTATAGATTCAATGCAATGTCTACCAAAATCCCAACGACTTTTTCTTTACAGAAACAGAAAAAAAGTTAATTTAGAACCACAAAAAACCTGAAATAGACAAAACAATCTTGAATATGAAAAACAAAACTGGCAATATCACACTCCCTGATTTCAAAATGTTATAAAACTACAGTAATCAAAACATCGGGGTGCCTGGGTGGCTCAGTCGTTAAGCGTCTGCCTTCGACTCAGGTCATGATCCCAGGGTCCTGGGATTGAGCCCCGCATTGGCTCCCTGTTCAGCAGGAAGCTTGCTTCTCCAGCTACCATTCCCTCTGCTTGTATTCCCTCTCTTGCTGTGTTTCTCTGTCAATAAATTTAAAAAAATTTTTTTTTTCCAAACATTAAAGTACCCACATAAAAACACATACAGACCAGGGGCACCTAGGTGGAGTAGTCGGGTGAGTATCCAACTCCTGAAATCAGCTCAGGTCATAATCTCAGGGTCCTGAGATTGAACCCCACCCACATCGGGCCCCATGCTCAGTGCAGAGACTGCTTGAGATTCTCTCTCCCTCTCCCTCTGCCCCTGCTGCTTTGTTCTTGTGTTCTCTCTCTCTCTCAAATACACACACACACACACACACACACACACACACCATATAAACCAATAGAACAGAGAATCCAGAAATAAACTTATGCATATACTGTCAACTGATCTTCAACCACGGTGGCAAGAACACACAATGGGAAAAAGATAGTCTCTTTTATAAATGGTGATGGGGAAACTGGATGTCCCCATGCAAAACAATGAAATTGGACGGTATAAAAAAATCAACTCAGAATGATTTAAGACTTAAACATAAAACCTGAAACAAAACTCTTAGGAGAAACTATAGGGAAAGATCTTTCTAAACATTAGACTGGGCAATGAGTTCTTGGACACAACACCAAAAGCAGAGACAACAAAAGCAAAAAATAGGTAAGTAGGATCACACCAAATGGTAACACTTCTGCACAGTGAAGGAAATAATTAACAAAATAGAAAGGCAACCTAAGAAAAAGGAGAAAATATTCATAAGTTCTGTATCTGATAAGGGGTTAATACCTAAAACGATATAAAGAACTCACAAATTCAAAAGAGAAACAAACTCTGATTAAAAATAGACAAAGGTAGGGCGCCTGGGTGGCTCAGTGGGTTAAAGCCTCTGCCTTCTGCTCAGGTCATGATCTCAGGGTCCTGGGATTGAGCCCCACATCGGGCTCTATGCTCAGCGGGGAGCCTGCTTCCCCCTCTCTCTCTGCCTGCTTGTGATCTCTCTCTCTCTCTGTCAAATAAATAAAATCTTTAAAAATAATAATAATTTAAAATATAATAAAATAAAAAATAAAAATAGACAAAGGACCTAAATATACATTTCTCTGAAGAAAATATAAAAATGGCCAAAAGTATATGAAAAGGTGCTCAAAGCCACTAGTCATCAGGGAAAAACAAACCACTTCACACATGCTAGGATAGCTATTATTAGAAAGAAAGAAAGAACAAGTACTGGTGAGAATGTGGACAAGAGGGAGTGGTTGGTGGGAATGTAAATTGGTGTGGCCACTATGGAAAACAATTTGGAGTTTCCTCAAAACATTAAGAATATAATTATCATTTGGGGTGCCTGGGTGGCTCAGTGGGTTAAAGCCTCTGCCTTCAGCTCAGGTCATGATCTCGAGGTCCTGGGACTGAGCCCCACATCGGGCGCTTTGCTCAGCAGGGAGCCTGCTTCCCCCTCTCTCTCTGCCTGCCTCTCTGCCTACTTGTGATCTCTCTCTCTCTGTCAAATAAATAAATAAAATCTTTAAAAAAAAAAAGCTTAAAGAATATAATTATCATTTGATCTAGCAATTCCACTTCTGGTTATGTATCCAAAAGAATTGAAATGAAGGTCCCAAAGAGATATCTGCACTCCCACGTTCATTGCAGCATTATTTACAATTGGCAATATATGGAAATAACCTAAATGTCTATCAATGCATGAATGGATAAAGAAAATGTGGTATAAACCTACAATGGAATATTATTTGGGCTTAAAAAATAAATCCTTTTGCAACAACATAGGTGCTAACACATATGTAGACACAGAAAGACAAATACTACATGATCTCACCTCTAAGTGGCATCTAAAATAGTCAAACACATAGAAGCAGAGAGTAGAACAGTGTTTACAAAGGGCTGGGGGAGGGAGACATGAAGGGGTGTTGGTCAAAGTGTACAAAGTTTTAGTTATGAAAAATAAGTAAGTTCTGAAGATTTATGTGCAACATAGGGCCTATGACTAACAGTACTATACTGTATGCTTAAAAATAGGCTAAGAGGTAGATCTTATGTTAAACACTCTTACCACAAAAAATATCTTTACCTTTTTGTATGCAAAAACAAACAAACAACCCAAATAGCTCATATCTGTTAAAGAAATTGAATTTGTAGTTTTAAATAAAAACCTCCAAAAGCAGAAGCCTTCACTAGGAAATTCTAGCACACACTTAAAAATGAAATAATAGCAGTTTTGCGGTTTCAGAAAATAGAAGATAAAGAAACATCTCCCCACTCATTTTATGAGGCCAGAATTATTTTGATACCCAAACTGGATAAAAACATTAAGAAAGCTTAGACCAATATTTTTCATGAACAAGAAACTAAACGCAAAAATTCTTTAAAATTGTATCCAACAATGGGGCGCCTGGGTGGCTCAGTGGTTTAAGCCTCTGCCTTTGGCTCAGGTCATGATCTCAGGGTCCTGGAATCGAGCCCCACATCGGGCTTTCTGCTCAGCAGGGAGCCTGCTTCCTCCTCTCTCTGCCTGCCTCTCTGCCTACTTCTGATCTCTTTCTGTCAAATAAATAAATAAAATCTTTAAAAAAAAATTTTTTTTATCCAACAATACAAAAGAAAGGATAATATGTAAAACCAAGTAGCTTTTATCCAGGTAATGCAAAAATGGGTTAACATTCAAAGTCAATGTAATTCAACATATTAACACTCAAGAAGAAAAGCTAAGTAATCTTCTCAATCGATGCAAAAAAAGCAGTTGACAAACTTCAACACCAGTTCTTGATCAAAATGCTCAGCAAGCTAGGAATAGAAGGCAACTGTCTCAATCTGACAAAGGGCAACTGCAGCAGACCTAAAGGTAGCATCCGACAATGATAAAAGACTGACTGCTTTCTCTCTATGTCTGGGAGCAAGGCCATTCTCTTCAACACTACAAACTTTCATTACCTTGTTCCTTCAGTATTTCACATTTTGAATGTTAGTGTACATAGTATTGCTTTTTAATTCTAAATATTATTGTTTTAATGGTTAGTAATATAGAAAAATTGTTTTTTGAGTATTTTATCTTACATCCTGTGAAATTGCTAGACTCCCTTACTACTTCTAGTAGCTCTTCTGTAGATTCCAGTTCATAGCTCAGGACATATGGGTCTTCAATGGAACATTGGGGCAACTCTCACTGAACATAAACTAGCAAAATTCTCAAAAGCCACTTGAGGAAGTGAATCACCATGAGGATGAAAGTGCAAACAAGGAGGGTTGTATTTCTTCCTTTTCAGTTTTCCTGCATTGTACAAGAAAATCCAGGGGGAATATATTCATAGAAATTGACATCCTAATTCTAAAATTTATATGGAATACAAATGACCTCAATTACCTAAAACAGTGTTGAAAAAGACCAAAGTAGGGTAATTTACACTATGTAACTGTAATACACACACACACACACATAGTAATCAAAGTAGTGTGGTACTGATGTAAAGATAGACAAAAAGATCATTTAAAGATAATAGAGATTTCAGAAATAATCCCACACATATATGGCCAATTAATTTTCAAGAAAAGTACCAAGGCAATTTGATGGAGAAAGTATAATCTTTTTCAACAAGTGGTGCTAAAACAATTAGATGTCCACATGCAAAAAACAATGAACCCTGACCTTTAGCTCACAACATAAATATTAAATGAATAATAAATGTAACATCTAACACTTGAAAACTTCTAGGAAAAAAAGGCATGGAAAGAAATACTTGTAACTTTGGGTTAGGCAACTATCTCTTAAAGTAGAACAGTAAGCACAAAATATAAAGTTAAAAAATGAAAAATTAGATTTTATCCAAATTAAAAACCTCTGCTCTTCAAAATACACTGGAAGTGTATCTTCAAGATACACTGATATATACCTTAAATGAGAAGGAAAGTGACAAACTACAAGGAAATATTTGCAAAACATATACCTGACAAAGAATTCATATACATAATAAAGAACTTTTAAAACACTATAAAAAAACAAAAGCAATTCTTAAATGGACAAAAGACTAGAACACACACTTCACCAAAGGAGATACATAGATGGCAAATAAGCCCATGAGATGTTCAACATCATTAGTCATAAGGAAAATGTAAAAGCCACCAGGAGATATCTCCTCATACCTACTAGAATGGCTAAAATGAAAATAAATTGACAATATCAATTGTTCCTAAGGATGTAAAGTAACTGGAACTCTCATACATTGCTGGTGAGAATACAAAATGGTACAGCCACTTTGGAAAATATTTTGGCAATTTTTAATAGAGTCAAATGTACACATGCCTACCATATGACTCAGCAACTCACCTCCGAGATATTTACTGAAGAGAAATGAAAACACGTATCCAAACACTTACTTGTGAGCATCCTATAACAGCTTTATTCATAACAGTTGAAAATCTAAAATAACCCCAAGTCCACCAACTGGTGAATGTACACCCATACAATAGAATATTCCTCCACGTCAAAAAGAACAAACCAACGATAAATGCAAGAACAATGATGAATCTCTAAAGCATTGTGTTAAGAAAGAAGCCAGTCACGAGACAACGTACTGTATGATTTCATTGTTAAAATGAAAACCCCAGGCCCAAAATGGCATCACCCAGATTAAGACTCTAAGTCAGTAAATCAAAACTTAATACCCAACCTAACTGTAGTTTCAAGCCCCAGAAATGACCCTTTAGTCGGTCAACATAGAATTTCCTGGTCAATACTAGGAAACTTACTGATGTATCATCCCTTCTGCTCCTCTAAGGAGGGCAACCTTGCCTAACCCACGCATTTCTTGGTAATAAATCCTTTTCATTTTTTCATGTCTGCTACCTTTAAAAAGCTTCTTTAGAGAAGAGCTCCCCTCTACTTGCTAAATGGGATGCTGCCTGGTTAGATCTTCAGATTTACTCACTTGAATTTTGTTCTTTAACATCATCTATATGAAACTTTAGAAAAGGCAAAACTGTACTGATAGAAAACAAATGACTAGTTGTCAGGGGTTGAGAAGAGAAGGTAGGGGACTGTCTGCACAGGGGCATGAGCAAAATTGTGGGGGTGAGGGAGATGTCCAATGTTGTAAGTGCAGTGGTAGTTACAAAACTGTACATTTTTCAAAACATACTGAATGGTGCACTTAAAATTGGTGAATTTCATTGCATGTAAATATTGCAATAAAGCTGTAAGAATATAAGCATATAGCAATAAAGTATGAAAATGTTATCAAACAGAAAGTAAAAAGCACCTGTGATTCAATGATCAAGACTCTACCATGGTTAAGACTTATGTGAATTAAAATGTTCATATTTTTACCATTAAAAATGATCTTTGTAACTGAGGGTTGATGGAGGGACTTAGGTAGGGAATGGCTTAGATGGGTGATGGATATTACAGAGGACACTTGTGACTAGCACTGAGTGTTGTATGTAGGTGATGAATCCACTCCAGAATTCCACTCCAGAATCCAATATCGCACTATATATTAACTAACAAAATTTAAATTTAAAAAAATTTTAAAAAATTAAAAAAATTTAAAATTTAAATTAAAAAAATTTTTTTAGGGCACCTGGGTGGCTCAGTCGTTAAGCGTGTCTGCCTTCGGCCCAGGTCATGATCCCAGAGTCCTGGGATCAATCCCCGCATCGGGCTCCCTGGTCGGCAGGAAGCCTGCTTCTCCCGCTACCATTCCCTCTGCTTGTGTTCCCTCTCTCGCTGTGTTTCTCTCTGTCAAATGAATAAAATCTTTAAAAAAAAAAAATTTTTTTTAATTTTAAAAAAGAAAAAATGATCTTTGTACATTTTCCAACTTAATTTTGTGAACTATTTTGTATTCTACTCTGTCTTCACTTAACATATCATGAGCATTTTTGTGTCCATAGAGAAATAGTACAAAACATGACTTCTAGGGGCTTCAAAACTGCCCATTGTAGGGACGCCTGGGTGGCTCAGTGGGTTGAAGCCTCTGCCTTCGGCTCAGGTCATGATCTCAGAGTCCTAGGATTGAGCCCCGCATCGGGCTCTCTGCTCCACGGAGAGCCTGCTTCCCTCTCTCTCTCTGCCTGCCTCTCTGCCTGCTTGTGATGTCTCTCTGTCAAATGAATAAATAAAATCTTTAAAAAAACAAAAAAACTGCCCATTGTATACTTGCAAAATAACACATTCGGGTTCATTCCCAGCATTTGCTTTGTGAGCAGGGTTGTGATGAATCTCATCACCAAGAATCTGGCTCTCTGGTCAGGACTTCCTATACTTCTAGTTCACTCCTCTTGGAGTCCCCACTCTAAACCACCCTCCATTCTTCCAGGATCTACATTTCCTGTGTCCCTTTCTGGTGGCCCTCACCCTCTTCCAGATTTGCTTCCTTCCTTCCCCAGCTCACGGCTTTGCGGCTTACTGCACACTACTCCCTACACTCACTTGCATCTTTCCTCAGACCCACTTAGCAAAACCGCACCCTGGTAAAAGCCAACTCTCCGCAGACCCTGATGACTTCCTGTCTCCACAAGGCCGAGCAAGGCTGGAGAAAAGGCCGAGTGAGCTGAATAGCCTTGCAGTTACGTTCCTGGCCACAAGCCTCAGAAGGATTCTCAAAGTGTGGCAATCTCTCCCAGACTATCTGTTGGGAGGGGCCAGATGTTCTTATTTCCAATCCGTTATAGACCAATACTTTTGCAAAATACTATTGAAAGGTCTGAGTGATGTCAACTGCTGCAAATGTTTCTAAATGCTTCCTCTCACTTTCTGTACTTACCTCCTGGAAGGGCAGTAACCAAGAGTCCAACGAGGGGCCACTCACCAGTCCCAGTACTGCAGTCCTAGGGGACCCTCCCTCACTCCCCTCTCTCCCTAAACTGCCAGCACACCCCATAGTCCCAATGCTCTGCTCTTGATCTTTGCTCTCTTTGCTCCCAGTTGATGACTTTGTTTCCTCTTTCACAAGCAAGGAACCAAGGACCAGAAAGGACCCACTTTCCAGGTACTCTTTGTCTCCCTTTACTACAATGAAGTGTCCACATTCCCACCTGTGGCCAATGCCCTGTTTAGGCACTAGACACTAGACCAGGACACTGTTCCATTCACTCCTCTTTCTCTCCTCATACACAGTTTCCTCTCTACTGAAACACTCCCACCAGCCTAAATGCTGGTACCTCTCCCATCTTAAATAAATAAATCTCTCTGATCCCACTTCCCCTGGAGTCTCTTAATGCACTCTCCTTTTACCCTATTATACTTTCTCCAATCCCTCTTCTCCTTTCCTTAACCTACTCCAATCAGGCTTGCCCAGCAACACCCGCCCCCCCACATCAAAGGCTTTCTCAAGGTCAAAGTCACCTACTTTGTAAAATGTGACAGTCAGCTGCCAATCTATGAAGCAGACACTTCATAGACATAGACACTGCACTGCCTTCCCTGGGCCCACCTCTGATCTCAACCACTGCTGTGGTACAAAGTTCTATGCTCACTGACAACATGGCTTACCACTTCTCTCTGCTTCTTGATTCAAGGCTTTCTCCCATGGGAGCCTGCCAAGTGCAACAGAGGTGATTTCATACTCAAGAGTAAACCCTCCACCAAGAACTGTCCTAGCTCGCCACTGTTTGAACAGACATTCTGCACCCGTCTCAGATGTGGCAGTGAAGCTGACCCCCATAATCAGAAGCAGCCCCTTGATAACACACCCTTTATTGGCATTCCTCCTCCACATCCTCACCACCCCCATTCTCTCACTCCTACTCCTAGGATCATCTCCCAAGTTAACGTCTGTACCCAGGAACTTGTCTGCAAGTTCTGTTTTTAAAGGAACCCACACAAAGGTAATCCTCATCGAACTGATCACATCTCACAGGATTGATCATTCTCTCCTCCTTGAAACAAATTTTTACTTGGCTGCAATGGTGTTAACTCTACTATTTTTCCTCCTACACTGATTGCTCCTTCCCAGTCTCTGCTGGTCCTCCTCCCTGGCCTCTGAATCCTTGCCCACCTCTCTCCCATGCTTCTGCTTACTCTTTTGGGGATGGGAGCTGGTGTCATAGTTTCACTATCACCCTAATGCTGATGACTCAAGTTCCTATACCAAGACCACCTCTTGCCCCTAACTCCAACTCAGACATCCAAATGCCTAGTCAATATCTCTACCAGGATGTTTAATAGACATCTCAGACTCAATATCTGCAAAGCCAGACTCCTGATCCCTTCCTCCAACTCTCACCTGCCCAAACCTACTTTTCCAGTCTTCCCTCCAAGTTCATGGCAGTTCCTTCCTTCCACTTGCTCAGGTAAAGTCCTCAGAGTGATCCTTGGTATCTCTCTTTCTCTCACACCCCGAATTTAGTCTATCAGTCAATCCTAGCAGTTCTATCTCCAAAATCTGACTAGCTCTCACCACTTACACTGCTACCCCATACTGAGTCAAGCAAGCTACATGTTACCTAACTGGTTATCACCCTTCTTTCACCTTTAGTCAATTCTCAAAAAAAGCAGTCAGAGCAATACTGTTAAGATATTAGAACACATTACTTCTGTTATCAAAATCCTTTATAGGGGCGCCTGGGTGGCTCAGTCGTTAAGTGTCTGCCTTCGGCCCAGGTCAGATCCCAGGGGCCTGGGATCGAGCCCCGCATTGGGCTCTCTGCTCGGCAGGAAGCCTGCTTCTCCCTCTCCCACTCCCCCTGCTTGTGTTCCCTCTCTCGCTGTGTTTCTCTCTGTCAAATAAATAAAATCTTAAAAAAAAAAAAAATCCTTTATAGCTTTGGTTCTCAAAGTAAAACCCAAGATCTTCCCTACTGTCTCTCAAGTCTACTCCATCAAGCCCTCAACCTCCTAGCCTCCCCTCCTCCACTCTCCCCTTCTCTCTCCCTACTCCAGGTACACAGGCCTCTCTGGAGTGCTTCAACCACCCCTGACACATTCCTGGCTCTTCCTTTTCACAGTCCTCTGAGGACTTTGGGGATAACGTTTGAGTAGAAAGAGATGAACTTCATGTGTTAATTTGATAAGTTAGTTGTGAGAGCCTTTTTTTCAGCTGTTTCAGTTTTAGACTTATACAAACCCCCCAGGTTTAATTTAAAAAAAAACAAAAAACTAGATCCCCTACCATGTAGAAAAATGTTGCCTGGATATGATGATTGATAAGTAAGTAAATAACATAATTACCACTCTACTCTTATGGTAAATTATTTGGCAGAATAGTTTTGAACAGCTTAACAATCATCCTATTATATACACATACTTATCTGTAGTTCCATGCAAAATTATAGTTTAATTAATCCACCAAGAGGCCTAAGATAAGCTTGTTCCTTTAACTCTCCTTGGAAAATTTCTTGGATTCAGACAACACTGAAAAGAATCTGGCAGTGCCAATATGCCCTCTACCTCTGCCACCTCTTAACTTGAAGGACTTTGTTTGGGATTTGTTGTCAACAAATTCTAAAGAGAGAAAAGCTTTGTGGCCATGAAGCTAACAATCAATAAATTTATCTAGGGAAGGAGAAGAATATGTATTCAATAAAGCACTCATAGTTCCTATAACCTTGCCTCCTAGTTCCTATAAAAGCAAGTGTGATGAGAGAAAAATCCAAGAAAATGTTTTAAGAACCAAGGTGCCAAAATTATCACTACCAGGAGACAAAGAAAAGTAAGATTCCAAAGTCCTTTCTCTATTCACTGCATATGTCACAGCTACGCAAGTAGAAAAAAATAAGCAACAGTATCTGTAATCTTTAGGTAAACCCCTGTGGAGCACAGTTGCTCCCCCTTCCCATTTACAAAATGTAGGCTTCCCACTGCCGCTGAAAACTGAACTGAATATAACAACAGAGACAAAGATGCCCAGCCTATAATGGACCCAGCAACTCAAGGTCCAAAATGCTTTCAGTTCTGGCTTTCAAGCTGTGTTTGTTTGGGACAGGTAAGGAACAATAAAAGTTAAATTCTGAACTTTAAAACAACATAATTCAACAGGCAATAAAGCTCTGTGTTTATAGAATCAACTTGACTCAAAAAGAAAAGAAAAAAGAAAGAAAACAAAAAGAGAAAGGACCCTAATTAACTTTCTTTCAAACAAAAAAGATGTCTTGAGTTTTTAAATGATCCTTCAGAGCAACTGTCATTTTCATAACTGCCTGCTCAACCCCTTAACTCTGTCAGAGTAAAAAAAAAAAAAGCAAAAAAAATGCTGTTTTTGGCCTCTAGATTAAGGAGAAGAACATTCACGTTAACAATTATCACCGACACAGACAAGCAAACAGTAGCAACAGAGGCATTTCTCATACAAACCCAAGCAAGGGATTTCTGTCCCATGCCTCTGATGTAGAGGACATCACAGGAAGAGACAGAAGAGAAGCCCTTTCTTCAAAGTGTTTGTGATCTAGTTACTGGGTAGACATAAAAATCAGAACAAAACTGTTTTCATTTTAAAGATAATCAGTTAAAATTAAAGAATTTCCATTTAAAGGGACTCGGATTTCGAAAAGACTTAATAAAAACTGTTAATCTGGAAATTCTCTATTGCTCCTAATAACGTGGTATTGAATACAAAAGCAAGGACGCAGGATCAAGTCATTCCTTTTTCCTGCAACAAACCAGAGGAGCCGGGGAGCCCCCAACCATTCTCTCTGACAGAAACAAACACCTGGGATGCAGGGTAAGTCTGTCCCAGCACAGGGACTGCTGAGTGGTGCTGTAGGATATTTTTTTTTTTAACTTGAATTTCACATGGCCCCCTCCAAAAGGATCCTGATAATCTGGGAGACCAAATTTCTGTCTACAGATGAGCCTACGACCCCCTCTGTTACTTCCTACACAGGTAATCTACACATGCTAGCATTCAGCCCAGGGAGATCCCAAGGGATTTCTACCCCCATTTCAATAGATTCTCAGCCAGATTGGTCCTTAGTCCCCAAAACTAGTTCCAAATGATAGGGAACCACAGGGCTAACCTAATCCAGTAACTTCTTCTCATTTGGGTGACTGTACCATTAATTACCCTCTGCTTTTCACAGCTTCAGTCTCTCCTCCTCTGTTGGCTTTTGCCCTCCAAGCCTTTAAACACACTCAAATCTCCCCTTGATAAAGGGGATGCTAAGCTGCCCTCTCATCTCCTTACCCTCTTGTGTGAATTCCTTGACAAAACAGCCTATATTCACTGGCTCTACCTCTTCCGTTCTCTCTATCCCTTAATTACTGTAATGCAGCTACTTCAGCTCCCTGTACACCACTCAGCTAAAACTAGCCCCCAAGCCACCAGTCTCACCAGCCACCTTGTTACCGCCATTCTGGAGACCTTTGCTCATCACCCTGATCTCCAAAAGTACTTCTCTTACCTTCGGGATCAATGAGATTTTCATCCAACCAGCTGTCTAATCTAAGCTCTACAATCTCTTATTTCTCCTTCACGCTGCATATCTAATCTCAGACCTCTAAGCCCTCGATTCTACCTCCACACGATCTCTCTCATCCCTACCCTCCCCATGCACTGCCTGAGCTCAGTCCCTGAACACCTCTTTTGTGGCCTGCTCCAACAGCGGCTAACTCACCCCTCCCGCCCCTGCTTCTTGGTCTCCTTTTCCTCCCCGCTGTGTTCCACAAGGCTCCCTCCCAGCTTAATTACAGTTTCTCGAACTGGAGACAAAAAGGCAGAAGCACAGTTAGCCCTGAGGGACTGGTGCATTTCCCTAAGTAAACCCATAGGAATCCAACGCGACGGCAAATGGACTGCGACTTGTGGGCCGAACAGATAAATGAAGATTTTCTTAATACCGTAAATGAAGTCCTCTGGGATGAGGCTCCAATCCGCTCACCTGTCCTCACCCCACCCCCAGAGAGCTCCTGCATGTGCATTCCCAGCGATCAACCATGCATTCCCAGTACTCTGACCTGTGCCCTACAGAGCCAACTGTCCCCAGGTCCCTACACGCCCCACTTCTTGCCCCCTGCGGAGCTTTCTCTGCTATCTCCAGGCCCCCTTCAAATGTCACGTCCTGTGCGTAGCTTTTCCTGCTCTGCCAGTCAAACTCTCACTTCCTTCAGCACGCCCGCACCCCTCTGAGTCTACCTGCTCCTGGCATTAGGGCCCACTCACATCAGCTCCTTGGGACTGCGAGGTCTCCATGTGGTGAGAACCCAGCACCGGGCTCAGCCTGTGGTCAAAACTCAATAAGCAGACCCCTTCCAATGGTTAGGGCTGACCCAAGTAAAGAGATGATTTTGCCCTGCAGTGGCCTCGGTGAACGCCACAGCAGCGTGACTTACTGGAATGTCAGTCTGTGCCTTCTTCCTGCTTCCGCTATCAGCGTTTTTCCTTCCCCCTCCCAAGAAGGTAAGCCACTGAATGTGTAGCGTTCTGGACTCCCAGGTCAGGGTCACCTGAGATCTTGACTGGTTTTGTGTATCCCAGAGTCATAAATGGAAGTTGCAAGGTATCTGTGAGAGTTTCCATTCGGACAGTAGTTTGGGGAGGAAAGCCAGTGTCAGAAGGGACTAGAAACGGATATTCTTGAACACCAGGAAAGGACCGGGTTTAAGGGATTGTGCTCTGTCAGAAACCCAGACCCCATTCCCACTGTGCCTGCGTGGGTGATGGGAGGGACCGCTCCAGAGAGCCTACAGGGAATGGACACAACACACCCGAGGGGCCAGTGGTGTAGGCAGCTGGGACACTCACCTGACTTGGCCTTGATGATGTTCCAGTCTTCAGGGGCAGCATCTCGGGCTGTGGGAGCATCATGATGAAGCTGGCAGTGGACAGCAGACTGGGCCCCGCGCCAAATCTGTGCACTGCATTAGCCTGGGATTTTTATACAAGTCCAGGGAGTGGTCAAAGTTACCCCAGTAATGATTGAGATTGAATTTTCCCTCCATCCGAGCCACTAATTCAGTGTAACTTAAAGAAGTAAAGGAATGTGACCTTTAGATTATGAGCACATCATAATCTAAAACTAACACCTAATACACAACATTCACTCAAATCCCCGAGAAAATTTCAAGATCCCCCAGAACATCCTTGAAACAGTTTTGGGACATAACATTGGCCCATTCTGACTTGGAACACACATTACCTAAAACGCCAGGATGCTCTTACGCAGGAAATAAAAATTTCTGGCACATATATATCTGTTTAAAACTGTTAGGAAGTCTTCTTTTGGCATGTGCTGTAACATATCTCTTCAAATCATACTGGTTCTCAAAGGCAAAGGCAGAAACAATCCAGGACGATCGATGCCAGCTTTGCAAGGTACAAGGATGTAGGGGGAAAGCGGACATCTGGGGAAGTACAATTCTCAAGCATGGCCACAAGGTGGCAGAGTGACCCTGTCACCAGAAGTGTACTATCTCCCAATAACAGTTTGGAACCTAGCGTGTTGGAAAATCCAAGAGATGGTTAATATAAATAAGATAGTTGAAAAGCATGCTCTTAGAGGACTTTCCTGCTGAGGGATTTACCCTCATATTATTAATAATCCCGTTTTATAGAGGCGGGCCCTCCACGAGCCTTACAGATGTCGAGCCCTTGGCTCAAGGATCAACCTGCCGCATTCAGCAAGAGGGTCAAAACCTGTCATGAGGTCTGGCCCTGCTTGCTAGCAAAAAGTTACCACCCAACAGGGCTCTAATATGAAGCCCCCTCAATCCCAAGGCCTTGGTAGAGCCTCCAAAAAGAAAGAAAGGTAAGAAAAGCTCAACATCAATTTCATCAAAGGCAGGCCCAGCGGCCTCAGTGATGGGAGTGTAGCCTTCCGGCTGCATGTGACCCACACCTTCCAACCACTTCCCTCCTATCAGCACGGGTTAGTGCACTTTCTCTGCAGGGGAGATTGGAAAATCAACCAAAGGACAACAACCAGAAAATTGCCATGAATTCAAGAGAGATGACAAATGCTTAATTGGATATTGATTTGAGACTACCAAAAATGTATTCAAAGAAATTTAGAAAATGCTAATGAAAGAAATGAGGATAGACATAAAAAAAAAAAAAAATGAGGCTGTGTTACCTAGGATTGAGTGCCTAAACACAAGCTTACTTCCCTGGCACCCGCACATAATTCTGAAAGCTGCCATACACTCCATAGTTCAATCCCTTTTTTCTTAAAATAGGTGAGAAGGTTCTATCGCCTGCAATAAAAACCCTAGTTATTACAGAAGACAAGGAAACGAATGGAATTTCTTACTCGCTCACTCTATTACAAACTACAGCAACAACAGCAGGAGCAGGAAGAGAGAAACACGAGAGAAAAATGAGAAGATGAAGAAGGAATGACTGAGGATTTTGGACCAGGCACACTTCACGTTCCATTTTAAACTCTTTTCCTGAGATAGGAACTTCTTCCATTGCCCCAAATCACCATCCTGCAGTTTGCACGCATTCAAATGTCTCTCACGTGAACGGATCGTACGTGTCTCCGTTAAGAAGAATGGACTCAGCTCTGCATCTGGGTCAGTGCAGCGCAGATACGACAGCGGCCGTCAGCAGTCAACGGTGCTACCGAGAGACACAGAGAAGCGAGAACGAAAAGCTGGAGGCGAGTGTGACAAATCAAGCCCCAGGAATTCGATTTCTCTGACCTGAATGAAGAATGACGTGAGAGTCAAGAACTGAAGCTGACCTCTAAGTTACATAAGGACACGTGGCTTCAAACCCCGTGGTTCTCCAACATGGCCTTCATCAGAGCCACCTGGAAGTGATTAAGGTGACCGCTGAGCTACTCTCTCTCTCTCTCTCTCTCTCTCTCTCTCTCTCTCTCTCTCAGGAGGTCTGGAGGGGGATCTGACCACACATTTCTAACAAGTTCCAGGGGATGCTAATGTGCCGGCCAGGGGACCACACTTTGCAAACCACTGTTCTAGACCCAGAAAAAAGGTCTCATGAACCCGGGGCATGTGATAAATTGGGAGAGATAGCGCACATGTCTGTGAGCCAGGTTGAGAAAACTTTTGTTAGATTCTATCTACAGCTTGAAATTTACTTTTGTGGAAAAGTTCTGCTAGATGTTATTGGCGCAGCGCTGGTGAAAGCACAAGTCTGTGCGATCTTTCTAGAGGAAAATTGGGCAACATCAGATCATCAAATGAGCACATCCTTTGATTCAGCAGTTGCATACCTGGGAGTAAATAATAAGGAACTGTCCATTAAAAGACAATTGTTAAATCATAAAATAATCATCTTCCATGAGACAATGTTCACAATGTACTTTAAACCGAAAAAGTGGGTCCATGTAGTACATATCACTGTACTAGTCTGTCCTGTGGAAAATGCCAGTCTATGAACTGATTTTTTTTTTTTAAGATTTTATCTATTTGAGAGAGAGAGAAAGAGAGCAAGCACATGATTAGGGGTGGGGGGGGAGGCAAAGGAAGAGGAAGAAACAGACTCCCCGCTGAGCAGGGAACCCAACATGGGTCTGTCTCAATCCCAGGACCCTGGGATCATGACCTGAGCCAAAGGCAGGCACTTAACCCACTGAGCCACCCAGGTGCCCCTACATCAGCAAAGGTAGTAATCGCATTGTCTCCTTCACTGAAAATGCTGTGATAGCAAAAAATGTAACAATTTAATCTCAATATCTTCAAATGCTCAATGGGGATAAAAATCAGGATTTATAAAAGGTAGGTTTCTTTAAGGCCTTAAGGAAATTAAAACAAGTGGGGAGCCTGGGTGGCTCAGTGGGTTGAAGCCTCTGCCTTGGGCTCAGGTCGTGATCTCAGGGTTCTGGGATCAGGCCCTGCATCAGGCTCTCTGCTCTGCGGGGAGCCTGCTTCCTCCTCTGTCTCTGCCTGCCTCTCTGCCTACCTGTCATCTCTCTCCTCTCTGTCAAATAAATAAATAAATAAAAATCTTTATTAAAAAAAAAAGAAATTAAAACAAGTGCTTTGAAAACAGATATCATCAAACACCCACCTGATTTTATGGAGATGTTAGGACATATGCCATCATATTAATACAACAAATACCATACTGCTTTTTCAAATAACAGTTAATTGCAATATAACAATGTGTTTTAATAAATAATTTCAAAAGAAAAAAAACAGAGAACCAAGGAGTATTCACATGCCAATACAACTGGATGTATACATGGGTGATGTACCTCAAATGTGAATCCAGGACTCTGACCATAATATATACAGAGCTGATATGGATGTGCCCTTCCCACCACAGCCACATAAAATTTCAGAAAAAATATAACCAAAACAATACACATAATTACATAGGTAAGCTCTAAAAGACAAATATTCCCCAGAGTCCAAAAACCAAGGAAAATCAAAGCCAGAGCCTCAGCAATTTATTTTTCCCCCAAGATTTTATTTATTTGAGAGAGAGAGCACAAGCTGGGGTTGGGGGGAGAGAGAGAAGCACACACTCCGCTGAGCAGGGGCTCCCTGCAGGATCAGGAGCCCAAGGCAGAGACTTAACTGACTGAGCCACCCAGGTGCTCCTCCACTGGGCTTTAATCTCAGATTTAGGGGCAACAGATCTATACAAAGAAGAACAGGGTTTTGGGGGGCTTTTTTTTTAAAGATTTTATTTATTTATTTGACAGATCACAAGTAGGGGTGGGGAGAAGCAGCCTCCCCGCTAAGCTGAGAGCCCAACATGGGGCTTGATCCCAGGACCATGAAATCATGACCTGAGCTGAAGGCAGAGGCTTTAACCCACTGAACCACCCAGGCACCCCAGAACAGGTATTGAAGCTCCATCCTTACCTCCCTGCCAGAGTGAAGCCCAACACAAAAAGTACACTCTTGCAAATGAACCTAAGACTAAATGAGTGAAATGAAACCATACAAAGCCCGCTTACTAGCCCAATCAGAGCAAAGATGTTTGCTGAGGGCCCTGGATCTTGAATTTAAAAAAAGAAGAAGAAATCACCCAAGAGAAATAGAAATTCTAAGCTTACACAAGGTAAAGGGTCTAAATTTCCTTTTCTACATTCACAGTTTGAGAACTCCAGATGAACAGTTAATCTAAAAAGTGACCCAGGACCACTAAAATCCCTAGGGATCTGGTAAATACATGAAAATCTCTGTCTTTAGGGACTCTTTCCCAGCCCAAGCTTATGGGAAACTCTCACTAAATACGAGCTAGCAAAATTAAATATCAAAGACCACATGAAGAAATAAACCACCAACAGGTTTAACCAGCAAACACCAAAGTTGATACTTCAAGCAGTAGAAACTGTAGACGAATTTAAGAGTCTAGAAAATAATAATGTTTTACAATAATTTAGAAAACATACTGAAGTAATAAGATACTATGGGAAAAGGATTTTTTTAAGTTATGAAATATGAATGAAAATTACCATCCCTGGAATGAAAAACATTTGGTAGGTTAAATAGCAGAGAAGACCTCGCTTAAAAGAAAACTGCTGGAGTGGAGAACAAATCTAAAGAAATTCTTTAAGAGGAAGAGGGAGAGAGAGAGAGAGGGAGAGAGAGAGAGAGAGAGCAAGAAAGAATGTGAATATGACTGGATGGGTAATTGGCAAATAAGAAACACAGGAAGCTTCAGCGTATGTCAGGCTAACAAGGTCTAAAAAGGGAAGAAGAGAGGAATAGGGTGAGAGCTAATACTCAGAGATAACAAAGAACTTTCCAAAATTAGAGAATTAAGATGAAAATGTCTTGAACAAAAACAAATCACACACACAAAAATTTAAACTTAGGTATAAATCTAACAAAATATGTACAAAATCTATGTGAGAAAAAATACAAAATTCTGATGAACTAAATCAAAGAACTAAACAAACGCAGACATACTCCACGTTCATTGATAAGATTCAATACTGTCAAAATGTTAGGTCTTCCCAAATTGATCTGTAGATTCAATGCAATTTCAACAAAAATCCCAGCAAGTTATTTAATGGATATTAACAAACTGATTCTAAATTTTAGACGGCGAGGCAAAAGACCCGGAATAGCCAACACAATATTGAAGAAGAACAAAATTGGAGGCTTCAACACTTACCAAAAAGCTATGGTAATCTGACAGTGTGGTGTCAGTGAAAGAAGAGATAAAGAGATGAACTGAACAGAATAAAGAGCTCAGACACAGACTCCTATAAATAGAATCAATTGCTATCTGACAAAGAAGCAAGGAAATACAATGGAGCAAAGATAGCCTTTTCAACAAATGGTGCTGTAACAAATGGATGTCCACAAGCAAAAAAAAAAAAAAAAATCTAGACACAGACCTTATATCCTTCACAAAAATTATTTGGATCATAGACTGAAATGTAAAATGCAAAACACTGAAATTCCTAGAAGATAGCAAGAGGAAAATATACATGACTTTGGGCATGATGATGTCTTTTTAGATATACCAGCAAAGACAGGAGTCATGATACAATTGATAATCTAGACTTCATTAAAATTAAAAATGTCTGCTCTGTGAAAGACAATATCAAGAGAATTAGAGGTCAAGAGAAAGATGAGGAAAAAATATTTGCAAGAAAGGCATTTAAAAAGATAAAGGACTGTTACCCAAAGTATACAAAGAACTCTTAAACTCAACAATAAGAAAATAAACCCAATTTAAAAAAAGGACCAAAGACCTTAATAGACACCTCATCAAAGAAGATATTCAGATAGCAAATAAGCATATGAAAAGATACTCATTGGGGAAATGCAAATTAAAACAATGAAATACCACTGCACACCTATTAGAATGACAAAAGTCTGGAATACTGACAACATCAAATACAGGCAAAGATGTGGAGCAAGAGGAACTCTCATTCATTGCTGGTGGGAATGTAAAATGGTACAAGCACTCTGGTAGATAGTGTGGTGGTTTCTTATAAAACTAAATCCACTCTTACCATACAATCCAGTCATTGTGCTTCTTGATATCCATTCAGATAAGCTGAAAACTCATGTCCACACAAAAATGTTTATAGCAGCTATAATCATAACCACCAAAACTTGGAGGCAACCAATTTGTACTTCAGTAGGTGAATAGATAAATCAACTGTGTTACATCCAAACGATGGAATATTATCCAGCACTAAAAAGAAATGAGCTATCAAGTCATGAGAAGACATGCAGGAAACTTAAATACATATTTCTAAGTGAAAGAAGCCAAATCTCTGACATTCTGGAAAAGGCAAAACTAAAAAAGATCAGTGGTTGCTGGAGTGGGGTTGGTGGGGATGAACAGGCAGAATACAGGGTATTTGGTGAGTGAAATGCTCTGTATGGAGAAACAGGGGGTGCATGTCATTATAAATTTGTCCAAACACACAGAATGTATAATACTAAGAGTGAACTCTAATGCAAACTACGGACTTTGGAAGATTATGATTTATCAATGTAGGTTCATCCTTGGTAAATAAATAAATGCACCATTCTGTTAAGTAATGTTGATAATGGGGGAGACCATGTATGTGTGGGGGCAGAGAGTATATAGGAAGCCCTTCTCCCTCTCAATTTTGTTGTGAATCTAAAAAAATTCTTTGAAAAAAATCTACATCTATTCATATAACGAAATTGAAATTGAAAAGAAAAGAAGAACTCTCAAAACCAACCAAAGGGGAAAGATAATGTATCTAAAAACTAAATTATAAATTACATTTCTCATCAATGAAAGATACCAAAGGTCTGAAAAATAATGTATTAAAATGTTGAGGGGACCTCCATTTTTGGACAAGATGAAATGGAGGAAGAGGAGGGGGAGGGGGAGGGGGAGGAGATGGGCTCCAAGAAAAGTCTACTCTCTATAGCTCAGGAGTTCTCGACCTTGGCATTATTGGTATTTCGGACTAGGTCATTCTTTTTTGTTCAGGGCAGGGGTCGGGCTGTTCTGTGTACTGTAGCATATTTAGCAGCATCTCTAATCCCTACCCACCAGATGCCAGTAAGAACTTCCCACTTGTGACAGCAAAAAATGTCTTCAGACACTGTCAGATGTCACCTGTAGGGCCAATCATCCCCAACTGAGATCTCTTCTCTCTAGCCAGAGGACTTGGAAGAGAACAGCCTAAAAGGATAGGACCTCTTTTAAACCACTTGGCCCACTCCAAACAAACAGCATGGAAGAGCCACCTCCCTGTGCCTCCCCACCAGGAACTGTGGAGACCTAGGGGAGGAGCCATGCTGTCCACCCCTGCCCTACACTTCCAAAGCAGGAGCGTGCCTCCTCCTCCCAACATGTGCTGCAGACAGGGCAAGCTGCAACCTCGATGACTGTCCCTGCCGTGCACTAAGATAACATCAGGAAAAAGGCAGTGCCCCTCCCTCTCTTCACCGGCACAGTGACCACAGAGGCCGAAGGCTATGAAGGAAAGCACTATCAACCACCATGCTGTACCAAGTGAAGGACAATAAAGCAGCATTACCCTGCCTCATCTCAGTTGGGGGGTTGTGGGTGGTGGTGAAGATGACAGAGAAGAGGAAAGTAGATAAAGAACACTTACACATCTGTTCTCATACATCTGATGTTCTGAGCATACCCATAAATGGTCCATGCATACAACCAATCTTAACACAGGAAAGCTGTGAGAATTGAACTAGAGTGAGAAACAGAATACACGGGCCCAACATTCTAGAAGCCACAGATGTCATCGCTCCTCATGTACCCTCTGCCAATTCTGATGAACAGTCAAGAAAAGGAAAATGGAAAGACAAAAAAAAATAATAATGGTATTATAGACTCCACCCCCAAACTACTAGAACTCATAAAGCAATTTAGTAATGTGTCAGGATACAAAATCAATGCACAGAAACCAGTTGCTTTCCTGTACACTAACAATGAAAATATGGAAAGGGAAATTAGAGAATCGATTCCATTTACTGTAGCACCAAGAACCATAAGATACCTGGGAATAAACCTAACCAAAGAGGTAAAGGATCTGTACTCAAGGAACTACAGAACGCTCATGAAACAAATTGAAGAAGACACAAAAAGGTGAAAAAGCATTCCATGCTCATGGATTGGAAGAATAAACATTGTTAAAATGTCTATACTGCCCAGAGCAATCTATATTTTCAATGTTATCCCAATCAAAATTCCACCGTTTTTTTCAAAGGGGTGTAACAAACAATCCTCAAATTTGTATAGAACCAGAAAAGACCCCGAATTGCTAAGGAAATGTTGAAAAAGAAAAACATGGGGAGGGTATGTGCTATGGTAAGTGCTGTGAAATGTGTAAGCCTGACGATTCACAGACATGTACCCTGGGGCAAATAATACATTATATGTTAATTAAAAAAAAAAAAGAAAAAGAAAAACAAAGCTGGGGGCATCACATTGCCTGATTTCAATCTTTACTACAAAG
>CM053609.1:88745950-88792029 GCA_028646535.1 Procyon lotor | reverse complement strand
CCCCGGCCGCGGCTCCCGCGAGCCTGGCACAAAGGCAGGCGTCGGAAAGAGGAGAACTTCCCACCCTTGGGCCCCGCGGCCTCCCACCCCGGGCCTCGGCGGCCCGAGCGCACTTACTGCCAGTCGCCATGGTCCAGCGAGGGGGCTGCTGGGCGGCCGCCCGCGGCTGGGGACCCGGCGCCGAGCCGGCCGGGCGCGCGCTCCTCGCCAGGCCCCGCGTGCTCGGGAGCCGCGCCGCGCACAGCCCCTCCCGCCGCGCGCCCCCGCCGCGCCGCCCCGCGCCCCCGCCCGCCGCTCCCTCCAACCCCGCCGCCCTGCGAGCGCCCCGAGAGCCCAGCCCCGCGGGCAGAGACCGCCCAGCTACGGCCGGCCAGCCGGGCGGCTGACCCACCCCTCCTCGCCTCGCAGCATCTGGCCTTCCTCCCTTAGGCCTCCCCTCCCCCCGGGACGGTGAAGGCAGCAACCTGGAAACAGGCTCCTGGCCACGCCAGGGTCTCCTCGGAAGGCTGCCTGTCCAGGCTGCCTTTCCCACTATATTCCCCATTACATCCTTGGTTTCATGCCATCTTCACCATTTCCACCTTATCTCTCTGCCCAAGCTTCCTGCTTGCGGCTTGGGACCCAAGAGTCAGCGCTCCACCCCAGCTGGAAAGAGCAAAGCATGAAAAGAGAGTTGAGAGTGAGAGGCAACCCTCAGCCAGGTGCCAAACAGCAGTCCTTCTGCAGGAGAACTGCTGGGACACCCGCTCAGCGCCGTCCTGGTAGGTTCCAAGGGTCCTGTGTCCTTCATGTCACCGTCTGTTTGTCTCCAATGTGAAAGTAGCATCTGGCACATAGTAGGCTCTCAGCAGCTATCTGTCGGATGGGTGGATGGATGACTGTCTCATTGGAAGCCTACATGAGTAAGTGAGTGACTGACTGTATGGCCAGCTGGATGAGCAACTGATTAAAAGACGACCACAGGCCAAATCACAGCCCCGCCAGCTAGGAATGGACGCTTGGGTGACTGGATCAGCCAGAATGAGTGAGGCAGGCCATTTTATGGCC
Source organism: Procyon lotor (assembly GCA_028646535.1). Lineage (NCBI taxonomy): Eukaryota > Metazoa > Chordata > Mammalia > Carnivora > Procyonidae > Procyon > Procyon lotor. The sequence continues at coordinate 88,790,982 of CM053609.1, read as the reverse complement.
TCACAGGCCAGTCGTGCATGATTCAGAAAGGCTGTGAGCGGAAGCTGTGACAGCTGCATACATCTTGAAGTGCACGAACCCATTTCTGATGGACCCTTGGTATGTCAGCGGCAGGGATACGAGAGAGCCCCAGATCCGGCACGTAAAGAATCAAATAGCTCAAACATAGGATCTGAAGCACATGACAGCCTATTTACTCCTTCCAAATATAATCTATTTGATGCTTTTGAGGATTCACATTCAACTCAATCAGTAGGGATCCCCACAGGGATCTGTCTAGTCCTGGGCTAGAAGACAATGGGATAAGACATGGTCAGAAGCAGCTCCCATCGGACTGGGAAGAGCAGGGAACCACACAGGAGTCCTTTCTGATCAGTCCACAGAACACAGATGAAAGAGGTTGACGGTCCAGTCGGGTTCTACAGTGTATCTGGAGTGGGACCCAGGGGCATCAGGTTTTCGTTTGCTTTTAATCTTCATGTGTTTAACACCAGTGATCTTGAAGCGTACTTCTGGTTAATAAGCACAGAGATCTGGCTCATTGGCCTTTCACAGCAACCCGCTGTGGTAAATTCCCAAAGCAAGAAGACCTGAAATGGATCAGATGAGGAAAAGAAAAGAAAAAAAGACTTAAAGATACCCCCAGAGTTTGGAACATATTTGAAGCTCACAAACCAGGAGGTTAAGCTGCTGTGAGGGGGAAGATCATGAGTTGGGTTTCAATTCATTTGAAGGGTCAATAGAACATTCATGAGGCTCTTTATTTATTAATTGCACCTACTTTTCTAAGTCAGGAAAAGTTGGAAAAGTGATAACTCCAAGTATAAATTCAGTAAGTGTTTTCTGAATAACTAGCCTGTTAGCAGGTAGATTAGCCTGGGGACAGGTAAGGGGTGAGGAGGGGTTGAGGAGTAAATGGAGGCCCCAGGTATAGATAACTCTCCAAAAGTTTGGCAGTGCAGGGAATGAAAGGGGTTGGAAGAGCTCTAGGGGAGGGGAGGGATAAGGTAAGACTGGTCTTTGTTTTGTTTTTTTTTAAGGTAGAGGATTTTTCCGCAGGATTATTTCTGTCCGCATGTTCAAGTATGTCAAAGAGAAACAAGTGTTTGCTTGTCCTTAACTAAGGTGACTTTCTGGCTCCTGTCCCCAATCCACCTGGTGTTGGGGAGCTTGATTTTAGTTAGTTCAGGGTAAACTCTGTGGATTCAGGTTTTCCTCTGGCAATTCAGTTTTCTCCTCCTACATTTTCTGGGGGTGGCATCCAGGTTGGAGGAAAGAGCTGGACGGCATCAGGGGTGTTAGGAAGTATCTGGCCCTTGGGCGCCACCTCCACGCTGTGAGGGGCCTCTGATGTCTGGAGCGCAGAGCCCATCCAAGTGTCCTTCCATGAGGGTACCTCTGCTGCTTTGTCCTCTCACCCACACCCAGAATCTCTCCAGGGCTGAGGCTCCCTCTGGAAATTTCCATTGTTCTTGTGGGGAAGTCTGGCTATCTTCTCAGGCCATTCTGGGGCAACAGGGACATCTATAAACGAGTCTCAGGCCTTTCTGAATGGGCCACACAACCTCGCCTTTCTTACCATCCCCTTACTGTGATGGCGAAGGGGAACTCTGCATGGTTTGCCAACAAGACATTTAATATAAGACAAATGTCCCCGTAAGACTTATCTTCTCCAACCTGTCTGGAAGTTGTCTCATCCCCCTGGCAATGGGAGTGTTCTCTGAGAAGTGGGGGGAATGGGTGCAGGATGTTTTTAACTACACCTAACTGCAGAGGATGCCTTAAACAGTAGAAACATCTTATTATCTCAAATAACAAGGAATCCAAAGTGGTGAAATCCAAAGTCAGTGAAAACTCAGGCTCTTTCTGTCTTCCTACTCTGCCATCCTTACTTTGTGGGACAGGACTGCTACAGCACAGACACCTCATAACCTCCATGGCATTCCAGAAGTTGGGGGATGGGGTATTCCTTCTCATCTCTTTCTTTTTAATCAGGGGAGACCACCTTCGTAGAAAGCCCTCAAAAGCCTCCTCCTTCCATTCTAGCTGCAATTCGAGGCTGAGAAAGCAAGTGTCTGTTAACTTCAGCTTCTATGACAGGAGGTGGGTTCTGTCAGGAAAGAGAATGAGTAGGGAAAGGCGGTTGAGCACCCCGTCAGGGTCTGTCAGTGCCTTCTCACAGCTCAGTAGGATCTCAGCTCCTTGCTCTCCTTTATAACCCTTCCTCTCTCCAAGGCTGAAGAGATCCCTCTCTTAAGGGGCTGGAAAAGGGACTTTTAAAACATCCTATATTCTTGCAGACATCTGTGTCTTGTTCATGGACTTTTGCTTCTGAAATTCAAAAGCCAAGATTCTGGTTTCTTTGGTGTTCTATACAACCTAAGGCTATAGATGCCAAAGTCTAGAGACAGGGAGACCCACATGGTAAGTGGAATTACGTAACAGGAATGAAAAAAAACACACAAGTCAGTATCAAGCAAAGGATTTCAAGGGGAGAAGAAGGAGTCCATGGAGAGAAAGGATCTAAAATATTGAGGCAGGACAGGGTGTTGGCTGAAAGAGTGGCTGGCATGGCCAACATAGGCAGAGAATTCTGTCTTAGGCGCATTTTCAGTCTCAGAAACATAGGTTGAGGGATAGAGAGTGATGATGCCAAGGGAGTCTGGAGTTGGAAGAGGGAGGTTGAGGGAGTTCAGGCGTGCTGTATGGTCCCCCAGTTCTGGGTCATATAAGGACATGTGCTTAGTTACCAAGAAGGAAGGAAGCAGAGAGGAGGTAGAGGGCTTAGATGGAAAGCTGAGAGGGACTCCAAAGCACAAACAGAAGAGGCTACAGAGAGGGCCTACCTGGAATCGGACCTCAGGAACCCGGGAGGGAAGGCGGCCATGTGCAAGCTTTCTCCAACATGGCTGAGGAGAGTAGGCAGTGAAGAGGACAGGACTTGGAGGCCAAAAAGAGGGAGGAATTCTAGGTTGCTGTGTCCCTGAAATAGCGAGCCACGAGGTTCAGGGGGGCTGGAGAGATGAGAGGAGCTACAGAGGGAGTCAGGTGGGACTAGGAGGCTGTGCAGGGGCTCAGCGCCTGGAGACCGGGAGGAGGGCGGGGGTCTGAGAACATTAGCGCTTTGGACTGTGCATACATAAAGGGGTCGGGGGTCGGGACAGAGAAAGGACAGGCCCCGGGAACTGCTTACCAAGTGTTTTAGCTAAGGTAATTTGTGATTACTGCAGGGCTCTTCTTGTTATTGGCCATAATCGTGAAGCAAATTCATTTCCTTCACGTGAGTTCATTTCCAAAATAAGAAAAGACAAATACCTCTTACACGCACTGCGTGGAAATTGTCGTCTAGGCCCTCTGACCCTTGACCTATGACCGCATCCTGTTGGCTTTATTAACTGTGGCTATAAACAGGAAATGAGAGCAGGCCAGGGTGAGGGGCTGCAGCTGCCCGCGCAGTGGGTCTGTGTCATCCTGGAGACTATTCTTGGTTGAGATAGCTCTTGCTTTGTGCCTTTGTTAGAGTAGGTGAAAACAAAGAAATCATTTTAACTGTGATTTGTGCATGTAGGCTGCAAGCTAATGAGCATTTTATCCGACAGGAGAGGAAATTTTTATTGTTTCATATAAAACCTGCCTTTGATTTTCATTCAGTCTCTGTATCTGTCATAAGCCTCTGAACTCAAATACTTCCAGAACATTCCCTTAGACATGGATTATGCTAATAAACAAATAAAGCTTTTAAAATGTAGTCATTAGGTAATAAATAGCTTCATGTTCTGATGGAACCATTGCAAGTCACACTGAGAATGGGAAGAAGTGTGACTGGGCTTGTGAGGTTGAAGTCAGGTCTGGGAAGTAGAGGGCAAGGCCTGGTCCCAGCCTGCAGTTCAGGGGCGCCTGGGTGGCTCAGTGGGTTAAAGCCTCTGCCTTCGGCTCAGGTCATGACCCCAGGGTCCTGGGATCGAGCCCCACGTGAGGCTCCCTGCTCAGCAGGAAGCCTGCTTCTCCCTCTCCCTCTGCTGCTCCCCCTGCTTGTGCTCGCTCTGTCAAATAAATAAAAAGTCTATAAAAAAGAAACTTCCAGCAGACACCGGAGGGACTCACTCACCAGAAAACCCAGCGTTTGGGTCGCCTCTGTCTCGCTGCAGCCTGTCTCTTAGCTAGTCTATACCTGATTCCAGGTCAGTATTTAAGAACGTGTAAGGTAGGAATTCAGAAGAGGTAAGGCAAAATAGCCAGTCTGGGAAAGGAGACGGTCTAGAAGCCAGCAAGAGAAATGGGTCAAAAGGATGGCTTTGCTGTTCAAGACTCTGATGTACAGGGCATTAATTTCTTTTTTTTTAAAGTAATTTTAGCAGTCATTCGAATAAAGTTCCAAAATGTTGGATCACCTCATTTCAGAAACCAATACACAGTTATAGAATATTAAGAATCTCAAGCAGTACATACTCACCCTAATGTCAAATGCGCTTGGAGGGTGAGGGCAGAGGCAGAGATATGCGTCCGAAAAGCTATTCTCTGTTTTTGCCAAAGACAAGCGTAGGCCAGCTTTCACCCGCGCTGGGCCTCAGACCACCTGGTCCAGAACCACCTGGAGAACTTGTTACAAACGCCAATTCTCAGGCCCCAGCCAGCACTCACCGGAGCAGCAGCTCTAGCAATGGGACCCTAGGATCTGCATATTAAATGAGCTCCTCGGGTGTTTCCAGGAGAACCTAAAATTAGCCAACCTCTGACCAAAGTAACAGCAGCTGGTGACAGGGGAATAAAATCACCAGGAGACCAGGAATGTCAGACCTAGGAGATTCCGCTCTGGTTTCCTCCATCTAATAGTGGAGTGGAAGTACTGATAAGTTATAAATGCTGAGAATTCAGCCACTGGGAAATGAATTCAGTGTTAACAAACCTTTTCAATAAGTGACTTTTACTCAGACCTAATTAAAGATATCCCCTTAAAATTTAAAGTCCATTCTTTTCTTTTAATAAAGATAGAGAACTGGTCATAGTTCTTAGTAATTAATTCCTCTTATAGTGAGAAAAATCTCCAAGACTCATAAGGCCACATAGTTGCTTTCTTCTCTCCAGGCTTAAGTAATTTTAATTCTTTGTCAAAGTACTTGTTTTATCTAGAAGAATAGGATAGGACTTTTCAAAGCTGTATTTATTTTGAGTAACTCTTGGACAAGGTTGTCAGGAAACAAAACACCCACTTCACTCTACCTCTAAGTAGTTAATATTTTTTCTATTGGACACAAGAGACTGGAGCTGGATAAGTATAGGGGGAAATATACGTTTTAAAACACAGATTTGCAATATTAATGTATTTCAAGCTGGAATACACTTTATAGCTTTAGTAAATCATTTTATGTATCATTCTCCTTAGTTCTGTTTTCTAAACCTGTAAACAGGTTTACCTTTGGATCTTGGGCTTCCCTCTCCCTGAACCAATTTGTCTTCATGCTCATGAAGACTCCTGAAAACAATCCCTACTTCCCATCCCCAGTGCATCACTTCCAATTTAATCTTCAACCCACCACTAAAATTAGCCCTTTGCCTTCATCTCTTTGGATTGCTATAACAAACTTAACCATAAATTGGTTGAATTGTTTAAACAACATGTATTTCTCACAGTTCTGGAGTCTTGGGTAGTTGAAGATCAAGGCACCAGCAGTTTGAAGATCTAGAAAGAGGCCTCTTCCTTGTTCATGAAGGGCTGTCTTCTGTGTCCTCACAGGGTGGAAGAGGCAAAGGAGCTCTCTGGGGTCTCATAAGTGCACTAATCCCATTCATAAGGGCTCCTCTCTCCTGACCTAATTACCTCCCAAGGCCCCGCCTTCCAATAATATAGGGGATTAGGTTTCAACGGAAGAATTTGGAGCGGATACAACATTCAGTCTTTAGCCACCTCAGTAAAGGGAGTGGCCTAATTGCCAAACTCAAAGGATAATTTTCAATATTGTATCATACTGCTGTGTGTGATGACACCACTTACTACTCCATCCTTAAGATTCTACTCCCTTGGCTTCTGTGACACTTCCTTTCAATTTCCACCTACATTTCATGTCATTATGAATGGTTCCTCCCCAGGGTTCCTCAGCCCCTCCAGAGTGCCCTTATATTTGGGCAACCCCAGTTCATTGCCCCATCCTGCACACTCCCTCAGTATCCTATAATCTCTCCTATTCTCACCAACCAATTCTCTGCAATACGCTGTACAATTTCCCAAGATTCAGACTCACCTGTGTAGTGGGGAAATGTGTAGGTTCTGGAGCCAGACCACATGGGTCCATCCAATAATGTCTTCATCACTCACCAGTTCTGCGATACTGGGCAAGTTACTTACCATGCTTGTGGCTTTTGTTTCCTTTTCTGCAAAATGATGATAAATAATACCTCCTGGGACTTCTACTTCTGGCAGTGTGACAAATCAAATACTTTCAAAGGGCATTCTCACTCTTCCTGGATAAATTACATAAAACTACATTTTCGTGCATTTCTGCACTCACTAGAAAGTCAGGAAAATCTCTAAGGAGAAAAGAAAACAGTGAGCTGAAATCACAGCAGGAGGCAGTAGGTTGTAAGCAAGTATAGAGACGAGCATGATGGAGCTGACCTGATAGCTTCTGCAATCCAGAGACCAGACTTGGAGCTGAACCTGAGATTTCGAGGACCCTACAAGTACCACAGGAGTAGCATAAACAGAAGTCCTCTCTAAAGGAAAAACATCTCCAGTTAGGCCCACAGGATTTCCACACAGTAGATTCGAGAAATCCAAATACAATGAGGACAAAAACCACCATGAGTGACAGCGGGAACAACAAATTATAGACTGACTTAGTAGAATTTCAGATACGGAAATTAGATGCAGAATATAAAATAATTGTTTGAAATATCTAATGAAATAAAAGTTCAACTCAAAAAACCAAAGAGGAGGATATCAAAAATATCCAGACACGTATAAAAATCTCAGAGAAGGAGGAACAAAGTGGGGATTAAAAACTCAATGGAATCAGCCATGGCCTGTGTTGGACTCAGCCCCCCTTGGTGCCACAAATTCTAGCCTATAGCGGCTTCCAGGAAGCCCAAGCCTGCCTGGCTTGAGTTCACCCAGGTTAGTCACCCAGGCTTTTTAAATTACTAAAGATACTCTCCTCATTTCATCAAAAACTAGTATCAGGAAAAGTGTGTAAATTCACCAGAGGACAAAGAAATTTCTGACTAGATAGCCCTAACGAGACAGTCTACATTTTTTATTTTCTTCTCTTAAGTGGTAAGTCCCAGCTACAGAGATAGAGGAACATTATAAAGAGATAGGATCCTTATTCTATATAGTTTTGTGAATTAATCATATTTGTAAACATAAAGGATTTTCAGGAAGAAGACTAACAGAGTTAATTACCAGTACAACATATACAGTATATGGGTAATTTTATTAATAATTTGGTATTTTGTTAGGTGTCAGAGGGGACACTAAAGAAGATAAGCTGTATTTTTTTGGTGGTTGCTTCATCTTAAAAACAGAATGGCTTTCCAGATACACGGTCTCTATTAAATAAAGGACAGGCTATTTCATTGTTTTTATTTGTTTTTCAAAGATTTGTTTATTAGAGAGAGCACTAGTTGGGGAAGGGGCAGAGAGAGAGGGAGAGAGAATCTCAAGTAGACTCCCTGCTGAGCTCAGACCCAGAGGCCTGGTGGATCCCGAGACCTTGAAAAGAAGCTGAAATCAGGAGTTGGTTGCTTAACCAACTGAGCCACCCGGGTGGATATTTTGTTTTTAAATGCAATGCTAAAATTGGGGAAATTATCTGGTGGGAAATTTATAGGCAACTAGTTTAAGTTTACAAAGAGAATGCTTTCGTTAACCACGTGTAATAAAATGCTGTATAAGGTTAGCAAGAAAATCAGTATGCTAGTTATGCTGCAAGAAACTAAGAGATAAATCAACCATTTAAAACATTTAACAAAGGCAGAAGAGTTAACAATTTGTGAGACTTTAGCAAAATTTATTTCATTTAAATTATATACACTATAAATTCAACAAATCTTTGGGTGTTGATGTCTCTGAAAATAGTCAAGCTAACATAGCCCAATCAATTAGGTACTATGGTGATAAGGTGTTTGAAATTAGCCTATAGATAATGTAATTATATGAAGGCTTTCTCTTTTCTGTTTTTGTTATCTTAAATAAGATTTTTTTTAAAGCCTCATATTAAAAGCACTTATAAGAAGACTGGTGTATATAAAAAGGTTTCTCCCATGCATAATTTGTAATTAGCCTGATGATCAGGCTTTGCTGCTTACAACCAAAAGCAAATTAATAATATAACTTGCTAGGGGCGCCTGAGTGGCTCAGTGGGTTAAAGCCTCTGCCTTCGGCTTAGATCATGATCTCAGGGTCCTGGGAACGAGCCCCGCTTCGGGCTCTCTGCTCAGCAGGGAGCCTGCTTCCCCCTCTCTCTGCCTGCCTCTCTGCTGACTTGTGATCTTTCTCCCTCTGTCACAGAAATAAAATCTTTAAAATATATATATTTATATAATTTATTTATATAATTTTTTATATATATATATATATAAAATTTGCTAATTCTGTAGTGCTTAGCATTTTGGGAAGATTAACTTCCTTGAAAAATCTGGGCTTTTTAGCATTTTCAGAAGTGCACCAACTTCTTTCAAGCCGTTAGGTTAGTATCACACTAAATTATGATCAAATATACTTGGGCGACCTAAATGAGTTATTAAGTCTCCAAGAATACTAAGTGGAACCTTGGGAAACTGGGACACACTCAGGGCACAAATCCAGTGAAGAAGATTCAGTAACTTGGGTGAATAGGAGGCTATCACCTCATTCGTTTCTGTGATAAAAACAGAGGCAGATGCAATCCTTGAAAGGAGCGATCTGTGTTTACACTACACAACTTCACCCCTAGGGACACAGTCCTGTCTGGAACAGGCAGAAAGGCTGAGTCCTACTGACCTGAGGAGTCAGAGGAGGAAGCCTGGGTTGTTAGAGTGGTTAGACATCAAGATGGGAAACCCCCAAGCAGGGATGACAGAGAGGGCAAGCCCAAAATCTTAGACTGCCAACAGGCAAGAACTTCAATGATGCCAAGACAAGTGAACCGCTGAAGAGCTCCAAGTTCAAGCGCTACTTGAACCCTTTTTCACTCTGTGAAAAACTTCCTAAGGGCCACACCTTAGAACTAAGAGCCACATACTCTTATGTATGTGTAGGAGTGAGGTATTTTCCCTAAAATAGGGACAAAACCAAAATAGATCACCCCAACAAAGCCTACAATCAAATCTCCACAAGCTCAAGGTGCTCTATTAGCAATTCAACTGCTTCCTAGAACAAAACATTCTTCAGAAGGAGATAACAGAATCCAGAGCCTCTAACATGTATCATCATATAATAAAAAATTACTAGCCAAAGAAGGAAACAGGAAATTATGACCCTTAGTCAATAGGGGGAAAAAAGTCAACCAACACATATAGTGATGACCCAAATGTTGTAACTAGCAAAGACTTGAAAATAACTAGTTAAGTATATTGAACAATCTGTAGTAAAAGTTGGAAGTAATGAGTTAAAAAAAAAATGGAGAATTTCAATGGACATTTGAAAACCATGATAAAGAACCAAGGGAATAACCTAAAATCGAAAAATCCAACACCTAAAATTTAAGTTATTGGAAGAGACTAACTTCAGATTGAATGTTAGAATTAAGGACTCATCAGCTTGAAAACAAGTCAAAGGAATCATCCTGTCTGAAGCACAGAAAAAATTATTGGGGGGGGGGGGAAAGCCATGATGACCTGTGGGACTGTTATCAAGCGGTCAACACACATGTACTTGGAATCCTAGAGAAGAGTGAGACCAGTATGACATGTAGGACACACGGAGAAAATAAACCACAGCAGGCACATCCTATCAAACTGCTGAAAACCAAAAATAAAAGACAAACTCATAAAAGCAGCCAGAAAAAGACAGCACATCGTATACAAGGGAATAGCAGTGAGAATGGAAACTAACCTCACATCAGACACAAGGAAGAGGGTTGAAGACGATAGAACAATCTTAAAAGTGCTGAAAGAAAAAGCCGTTAACCTAGAATTCTAATTCCAGCAAAAATATCTTTCAAAAATGTAAGTGAAATACATTTTCAGACAAACAAAAGCTGATATAATGTTGTCTCCAACAGAGCTGAACAAGAAATTCATATTAAAAGTTCTTCAGACTAAAGGAAAATTATTCCAAATGCAAGCATAGATTTGCATGAAGGAAAAAGAGAGCACTGGGAAAGGTTCATATGTGGATAAATGTAATACATTTTTTATTTTTTCTTTAAGCAAAAATTAAAATGTATAATGAGGTTTGTAACATACAGAAGTAAAATATGTAACAACATCACAAAGGAGAGAAGGGGATTTAAATGGAATTATACCGAGTAAATGTACAGGTGGACTTTATGAAGGCAGAGGGTCACACTGCAATCTCGGAGCAAACCCAGAGGGTCTGGCCCCTCACCAATTTCTCTTCACCACTGTGCCATGCTCCTGTTGTCAAGTGAAATTTTTGCTACTACTTGATTACTTTACTTAGTGGCAATATTAATGATAATGTTAAAACATCGTTACCACTCTAATCAAAATACGGACCAACTGAGAAGTTCTTGAGATTCAAAAGGCCTGTCGCACGTGCCTCTTCTAAAGAAAGCTGCCAGAGTTGGGTCCCTCTACATAATTTGCTGTGCCCTGTGGCTTGTGACCCAGCTCCACGGGCCACAGCTGGTTGCACCAGGGACCGAGGCCATCGTTGAGGGCAGCCATCCTTTGGGTAGACATAAGGGAAGTCAAAATAACCCACCAGAATAATCTCTGCCCAATCAGGAAGATCTCTTGGTTTATTCAGATCTTCTTTGAGGAGCAGTAGGAGAAATGCAGAGAGAAGCTGGAAAACACATGAAGAAGAGTATGCAGACAGCGACTACACAGCAATGGACAGCCATTTCAAAGATGAGGACACAACCATCTGAGCTGCTGTGTTCACTACGGGACAAAGAGCCCTTTTTTCAGCTCTCTAAGCAGCTGTGCCTCAGAGGAGATGGCTGTCCTGTGTATTCTGAAAATAAGCCTCCGGCATTTAAGATAACAGGAATATGCCTTTGTTCCTTGCAACCAAAAGGAGCCTGTCCAAATTTATCTTAAAAAAAAAAAAAAACAAAAAACCCAGACCTACAATATACAACACATTAAACCAAATAATTCAGGCATAAAAAGAATATATTAACACATGAGAAAAGGCTATACAGTCTAAGGTTTTGGCGTTTACTTTAATACAGAGAATTTCTAAAATGTGCAATAAAAATTACTATATAGCTGTTCAGAAGATAAATGAAAATGTGAATAGTTGAGCACCCACAGTCTTCTCAATGCCATTTAAAAAAGCAAGCATTTTTCGAACTGTAATTTAACTCAAGAATCAAGGGGAAGTTAAGAAGGTATTAACAACTCTGCTTATTTTCCCAGGATCTTTATGGGAAAGCAAATTTCAGTTCATTAATTTCATTTTTAAAGATACCTCAAATAACAGTATTTTATCTTTCTATGTATTTGTGAATCTTTCTGTCATAACCAAAATAGGTTATTAGGAAGATGATCTATACTGTATCTAATGCAACATGAAAAAAGGAAACCAGGAGCTTCTTGTCAACTGAGGTATGAGAACTCTTGTCAATCTGAAAATCGGTGTAAACACATAAGCTTCCAATTACTGACTTAAGAAAATAGCATCAAAAATCACACTCAGCAGGGATGCCTTAGTGGTTAAGGCAGTTGCCTTAAGATGTTGCTTAAGCATCTGCCTTTGGCTCAGGTCATGATCCCAGGATCCTGGGATCAGGCCCAGCACCAGGCTCCTTGCTCAGCAAGGAGTCTGCTTCTCCCTCTCCTTCTGCCCTCCCCTGGCCCGCCCGCTCGCTCTCCCTCTCTCTGAAATAAATAAAATCTTTAAAAAAAAAAAAAAAAAAAATCACACTAAGCACTAATAATCACTCTGGTTTCCTTGGCATCCAAGTATTTTTTATAAGCTTACACTTCCAGCAGTTATTATTTGAAGGTCAGAATTTCCTGTCTTTGCACTTTCAAAGCACTATGCAGTTCTAGGTATTTGTGACAAGTCTGTAAGATAATTCTATATTACCTTGAATTTACAGCTGAGAAAAGGATTTAAACAAAAAGGAATTTTTAAAGGATATATAATGAAATCAGTGGCAGAACTAGGATACAAATATTTGACTTCTACTTTCTAGGTCAGGAAAATTACAGTTAAGTCAAATCATTTAGATAAATGCATTTTTAATACATTTCCCTATTACAGCACTGTTCTGGAAATCTCTGTAAGAAGACAAAATCTTTGTCGGAAAGTTGGTTCATTATCTCTGCTTTGGCAATAGAAAATAGCTTGCAGATGGTACAACTGTGCATTTCAGGGAATAAGCACTTTAATTGGGTATTAAAGAGATTGGGGACGTTTCCCCACAGTAAATATATCCACTCACAGGAGACCTTTGAGGTATTAAGAAGGGGTTATAAACCCAAATGGGATCATAGGTGTGCTTACAACATAAACTCAAAAGAGTCCCAGAAAAGAAAACAAACACACTATAATTTCTCATAGAGAACTGCACGTTTCCAGGGTAGTTTTCTTCTGAAGACACAAATTACAATACTTCATTCCCAAAGTGAAAAATATTTCCTTAAATCAGTATGTATACAACCTCCATTTCCTTTATGGTTCTGCTTCTTTCATTCATGGTTTTAGATACTCCAAGTAAACCTGGCATATAACATTACAACTACTATGATTCCAAGTCTCTATTTTGAACAGTACTTTTCTAGATTAAGATGTCTGGAAGTGGAAGGGTTTTTAAATACATCTTTTGGCTACAAACACTGCCACGTAACTTCTTTTCTTCACAAAACATTAATTTAGTCATTATATAATATTAAAATCATGTATTTATGATTTGGTACAGTATTTTATTACAATCAGGGTGACAATACAAATAGCTTAATAGGTAGCTAGATTATGACCCCACATTTTAATTCTAAAAGCCCACTGTTAAACACAAATGTTTTCTATTTGAATTCTATTTAATAAGCTTCTATTTCACAATTCACAACCGTTCAGTACAATTTTGTTACTCTTGGGGCACCTGGGTGTCTCTGTGGGTAAGCGGCTTCCTTTTGCCCAGGTCATGATTCCAGGGTCCTGTGATCAAGACACGTATCTGGCTCCCTGCCTAGCAGGGAGCCTATTTCTCTCTGCCGTTCACCCAGCTTGTGTGATCTGTCAAATACATACATAAAATCTTAAAAAGTTTTTGTTACACTTAACTTTCTACCTTTTCTGCTAAAGATTCAGGCTATGTTCAACTGGCAAAAATTACAGACCGGTAATAAGTGTAAAGGAGATGTGGAGAGTCCCTTGTAAATACTGTTAGTAGGAATGTAAACTGGCAATCCTTTTGGAGTTTGATTTGGAAATAATTAAAATTTTATATATACATATAAAATTTTACATATATATGCACACATACACTGACATGCAAATTCATATGTATATTTATCTAACAGAAATACCAACCTATGTGAGCCAAAATAAAAAGTCACAAAAATCAACACAGCATTATTTGAAATAGTGAAAAATGAAATGAATCTATATGGAGAAAAGGCAGCAGCACAGGACTGAAATTACAGTCCTTGGAAAAGCCTGCTTGCAAGGCTGGCCCTTGGCTGATATCTGGGAACTTGACTAGTGAACAGTTCCCCACACTGAAATAAAGCTTTTCCTGAAGACCCAAACCTGTATATGAAGCCATTATGGAACTGACCTATTTTACAACCTAGAGCACCACCCTGCACTGAGACTCAATTGGTTTTACCCTTTCCTTACTGCTTAAGCCACTGCAAAATAGGGTTTTACTGCTTCAAGTGAGTACTCCTCCTCTGGATTTCCATTTCTGTTGGCTTATATAAAATGACACTGAAATTATAGGCAAGAGCCCTAAATTTATATCCTAGATGCATCACTTACTAACTCTGAATGTGGGCAAGGCCCTTACCATCTTAGAAGTTTCTTCACTGTACAAATGAAATGATACGGTCTTTTGTTTAAGCATTATTATGAAAAAACAGAGGGCAAACTCCCTGTGTTAGCTGTACAATGTTTGTAAATGTTAATGATCAGACAAGTTCTAGCAAATAACCTGGTACACAAAAGGCCAGTGATACCTCCAAGTGCCCCAACGCTAGATGTTTAAATCCCAAAAGCTCTGTCCAACATCCACATTATGAAAACTGCCCCATCTACTATCAGGAACATCTGAAATCAGGGGATATAATTTTGTTTAGTAGCTAAGGTGATAGCATACATTTTAATAAATTATAGTTTACTTGGGTTAGCATCAATATTTTTAATTTAAAAGATTATAGATACCACACATTTTCACTCAGAGGACATTTGCAAAATTCCTGAATATATAATGCTGGAAAACAACATGGAGTATAATCAACTGTAAGACAGGCCAAGCTAATCACGTGGTGTGGAGATGGTCTGCTAGTAGCAGAAATTCAAACAACATGGGTTAAGTGATCTCCATTTAACTGTCTGAAGTGAGAAATTAACAGAGGCACATCCACAAAGTTTAGAAATCTTTTTCTGGGGCGCCTCGGTGGCTCAGTGGGTTAAAGCCTCTGCCTTCAGCTCAGGTCATGATCTCAGGGTCCTGGAATCAAGCCCTGCGTCGGGCTCTCTGCTCAGCAGGGAGCCTGCTTCTCTCTCTCTCTCTCTCTCTCTGCCTGCCTCTCTGCCTACTTGTGATCTCTCTCTGTTAAATAAAAAAAAAAATAAAATCTTAAGGAAAAAAAGAAATCTTTTTCTATGAGTATCATCTATTCTGTACCATAGACACATTCTGGAATTTACATTATCACTCTTAAAGGTTTTATTAGAAATAATTAGTATTTAGTATTTAGGTATGCCTGGGCAGCTCAGTCAGTTAAACAGCCAACTCTTGAGGATTCTCCCTCCCTCTCCCCCACTAGCTGCGCACATGTGCACACGCCCGCACATATGCATACTCTCCCTAAAAATAAATAAATCTTTAAAAAAATAAAATAAATGTTGTATTTAAACAATGTACTAAACTAATCATATATGTATGTATAGGGACACATCCAAACATATATCTATACAAACACATACACATATACATACATAATGTCGGGCCAAAGGGAGCTTTAAAACAAGCACCAAAGACTATTTAATTGATTGCAGAAGTAGAAACTGGGTTTCCTAAATATCAATCATGTAATTTACTGACCATGTAAGTTTCACACGTTCAAAAATAAAGGCAAAAATTGTATTGCACTTAACCATACAATATATAAAATAGTTAATACACATCATAAATAAACCTATTACCATACTATAAATTTAATAAGCCACTTGCATGTAATAAACATTACTACTTCAACAACATATATTTTAAATAGTTAATACCAGAATTGTAAGAAGTATAACATCACAAAAAGTTATAGGAAACATTAATAACCTGCAAATAACAGAATTATTTCTATTATATTCTAAATCTAAATTTTATTTCCATTTATGCAGATTTCACAAAAGGAAATGCTAAAATTAAATTTTGAATTATTTCTAATTTTTTATTCCTTTATAAATCTACAGCAATGTTACAATATTGCCACTTCAAAGAAATAACCTATAGTTTTCCAGAAGAATTATTTTTAATAATGGCAGTCTTCCTGTCCAATATACAAAATATAAATCTTTTCTTTTATCAGAGACATCAAAATTAAGACTTCTTCACCGGGTTCTTTGTTCTGTATTTTCTTTTCCTCTTGGGTGCAGTGAACTCTAAAGACATAAAATTAAGAAGTCTGTCAGGTCTATAAAATAATACTTAACTGATAACATACACTTAAACAATATAGCTGTTTAATTGGAACGCCCTCACAACAAAGCTCCAACAAGAGATCCTAAAATCCTAAACCTAACATATACATGTTTCTGTCCTTCAAAATGTTACTGCAGTTGAAGACTTACTAAAGTAGATTCTAGTCTTCCTAAATCCTATTTAATAATAAGCTACTTTGAAGTTGTTTCAGATGGGTATGCTCTCCCTACAACTAGCATAGACCCAGTGTGCCAGATCTGAAAGGTATATAGCCCAGTGCAATGAGATAGAGTGATAAAAAGTTGAGTTTCCTTTCAATTAAACCTGAAAATGTAACCCAAATCATTAGTACCGTGTATCTTGTTTTAAATTATGTTAAATTAGGCAGCATAGTTTTTTACATTAGTTTTTGATGCAGTGTTCAACAATTCATTAGTTGTATGTAACACCCAGTGTTCATCATCACACATGGCTACCCCATCCACCCACCCTCCCTTCTATAACCCTCAGTTTGGTTCCCGGAATCCAGAGTTTCATGGTTTATCTCCCTCTCAGATTTCTTCCCATTCAGTTTTCCCTCCCTTCTCCTGTGGTCCTCTGTGCGATTCCTTATGTTCCACATAAGAGTGAAATCATTGTCTTTCTCTGCTTGACTTATTTCACTTAGCATAATCCTCTCCAGTACATCTTTTTGGATATAAAAGGAGATGCCACAACCAACACTCACACTCAAATAAATGTTTATGTAGAAAGAGCTGTGAACCTAAAAATTACAAATCATTAAAAACAAAGAAAATAATAGAAAATACAAAAACATGAAAATTATGGAAGATGTAAAGAAACAAAATATTTCCCACCAATGAAAAACAAAAGAAGAGTGATGGGGAAAGGAATGAGAAAAAACAAATAAGAAGAAAAAGAGATTCCAGGAATCTTCTAGATTCCTAGAAGACAGCAGCAACAAGGATGGAGTGCAACAGGCCAAGAGAGCAAACTGTCCAGGTAAAGCAGGTCAGAGGTCAGCAAGAAGTTCTTTAAAAATCTGAAAATGACAAAATCCCTCATGTGTCTGAATATCCCAACAGATTTACCTGACTGAGGAAGAGTTTGAAGATACATTCATGTTAAGTCTATAGAAAAAATAAATTAGGGGCGCCTGGGTGGCTCAGTGGTTTGAAGCCTCTGCCTTCAGCTCAGGTCATGATCTCAGGGTCCTGGGATCGAGCCCCACATCGGGCTCTCTGCTCACCGGGTAGCCTGCTTCCTCCTCTCTCTGCCTACCTCTCTACCTACTTATGATCTCTCTCTCAGTCAAATAAATAAATAAAATCTTTAAAAAGGTTAAGACAAATAGTTATCACTCTCTAGGGAAAACAATAAATGTACAGATTAAGTAAGAATCATAGTATATTACATGGCTGTTGTCAATAATGTTTTATAAATGTTTTATAATATATAATGTTTTATAAATAAATACTTACATAGCTAAAATAATTACATTGAAGGCTAGGGCCTGGGAAGTATACATGTGTTTGAAGTTGGAGGTGAAGAATAAATTAAAGAAAACTACACCCTTGCCTTCCTCAGTGGAAAGTCAAGAGATAATCCACAGAACTAAAACATAAAAATACACATTTTTTTTTTTAAGACATAGAGGTAAATACCAAAGCAACAGTCAAAAGTGATGAATCATTGAACACTACATCAAAAACTAATGATGTACCACATGCTGACTAACTAAAAATAACAAAAGTAAAGTAAAATAAAATAAGAAAGAAATGGGATCAAAGTCAGAAGACTGTGGTGTCTTATAATGAATATTATAAAATTATCTTAATTAAGACATGCATGTATCATTATAATTTAATCAAATTTTTAAAAATTACAAACTAATAGATTTTAAAATAGGACTTGCCAAAGAGCCATAAAGGTGTGTATGTGTATTTAACTGTTTACTCACCAAAAAAGCCACCAATCAAGACTGGAAAGAAACTACAGTCTGAAACTCATCACAAGATTGTAAAGGACTATTTTATACTGACATAAGCAAATCACAGAAGTACACACATTTCTTAAGAAACAAATATTCCGGGGCCCCTGGGTGGCTCAGTGGGCTAAAGCCTCTGCTTTCAGCTCAGGTCATGATCTCAGGGTCCTGGGATCGAGCCCCACATCGGGCTCTCTGCTCAGCGGGGAGCCTGCTTCCCCCTCTCCCTCTGCCTGCCTCTCTGCCTACTTGTGATCTCTCTCTGTCAAATAAATAAATAAAATCTTTAAAAAAAAAAAAAGAAAGAAACAAATATTCCTGGGGCGCCTGGGTGGCTCAGTGGTTTAAAGCCTCTGCCTTTGGCTCAGGTCATGATCTCAGAGTCCTGGGATCAAGCCCCACATCCGGCTCTCTGCTCAGCGGGGAGCCTGCTTCCTTCTCTCTCTCTCTGCCTACTTGTGATCTCTCGCTCTGTGTCAAATAAATAAAATCTTTAAAAAAAAAAAGAAACAAATATTCCTTGTAAAATGTCTATTCTTTGTCTTCTATATATTTCTATTACACTGCTTCTCTCTACCACAATGAACTGAGTGGTTTTTTTCCCATAACCGAACTCTAAGGTCCTTGAAGGCACAGACTGATCTGATTCATTCGACAAATATTTACTTAGGTCCACTATGGGCCAGTCACTATACTCAGATCTATAATAACTGTCATCAAAATAAAATGGTTCTTAAATTCCAGTAGTATATATCTTTATAGCCCTGTACATAGCTAAGTGTTTGAAACATGATAGGCACTCAGAAAATGCTTGCTGAATGAATACAAAGCCAAATGAAAAAAAAAAAAATTATTAACATACATTGTATTCATTATCAATGATAGATTACAACTATCAAGCCTAGCCTGCTAAATAGACTTATTCTCTGTAATACTATAATTATTACTAGGAACAATCTTATTTAAACTATTGTTTAATAAACACAACAAACAAATTATAAAAACTACAACACTAAAAGGTATAGCCATTTTAATTTATGTCACGCAATTTACTATTTAGTTACAATCATCATTCCATAGATGAAAATTTACATTTGAATTTGAAATAACTGTTTTTTAACAATAAAACCTTTTTAAAGTTATATCCAGAAATTTATATTTTGTGAACCTTGCCCTTTCTTAGGAATACATTCCAGACATCCTCATGATGAGGTATATTCACCTACTAATTATGGTATTTTACCTCTCCTTCTACCTCTCCTTTCATTTATTGTATTAACATTTACTTTTAAGTGTCATGATTAATACTAAAATTCTCCAATGTGTCAAAGAAAAAAGCATCACAAGAACACACGGCTAACCACGACGCTCTTCAAGGGTTCTAAACCTTAATGCTTTCCAAGCATACCTTTCCATCATTATTTGACAAAATTTCATCTGTACCTGTTTCACTAAAACTTCCATTGTCCTCTTCCTCTTCTGTAATTACAGGCATACTCAGCCTTAACGATTTATCTTCTTTAAGTACATTCTGCATGTCATCTGGAAATAGTTAGGAAAATCATTTCATACAAAAATAAATAATATTAATCTTTGAGAAAAATTTTTACACAAAATAAAGTCATTACTACAATAACATAAAAATTAGACATTTAAAATAAATGCTAAAATTGTAATGGTAAAGAGAAATATGCACTTTAAAATATATATCTATTTTAAGTATTATTTGTATCTCTGCTTTGAAAATGATCAAATTCTTCCATTAAAGAAAGTGAAGGAAAAGGAAGGAAATTAAATTAGCCAAACATGAATATTTCATTCAAGCTTTATCACACACATCATGGGTTATATCTGTATATATCTGTAGGTATCAGGGAATAATCATGAGTCTTCAACTATATTAACTAATCACAAATGTAATTTTAAAGGTAACAGCCTTATTTTTGAATGTATACTATCTTTTCTCACTATATCTGCTCTACAGGATAGATTTCGCTAGTCATAATTTGCCACTGACTTACCATTTTCCAAAATACTTTTCTACATTAATCTTCTGGTGCCTAAAGAAATATCCTAATCAAATTCATCAAATACCATTGCCTTATCCGGTCTCATTTAGCACATAACTTTCAGTCAGGTCCAACAGCAATGCCCACATACATTCTCACTCCTTGTGCTACCTTATTCTTTTCGACAATACTTTTACCACCTGATCTATTATTACATGTTAATTTTTTTCTTTATGGTCTGCCTCCTCCCACTAGAATGTAAGTTTCACAAGCACAGACTTTAAGTCAGGCAGGGTATACCCAGCACTCAAAAAGTGCCTGACATACAGCAGGGCCTCAATAAATATTTATTAAATGATTAAATATGGATTCAATGATGTTATAACACAGTATTTCACTTAGCACATATGTTAACACATACCTGTCAACACTTCTCAGAAGGCAAGAAATTAAATGAAAATAAGCTTAAGTTTTCTGCTCTGAACACTACATATGCCAAGATCTTAATGGGGTATAGAGTTTATGGAATGATTAGGCTGCTCTAAGGTGGAGTTAAGTAAACTATAGCAATAAGCTTCCATTTAAATACAATTTAAACTTAATAAAATAATACCAGTTTCCCATTAAGTCATTAAAGTAGAATTTTACCTTTACTTGCAAATCACAAATCTTAATTACAATAACTTATTACATAATTTTTAAGATGGTAGCTGTTTTAGGAAATCTTTTTATATCTAATCACGTTTTTTTTAAAACTTGAACCTATAAAATTTTCCAGTTCACAAAATTATAATTAGTACAATCTACCCAACGTTACTGATACTGTTTTTCACAGTCTATTAGCCACATCCATCCATATCCATTATTGATTCTTCCCTAACTCCACATTTACAACTTCACAGACTCTATCCAACAATGTTAAGATAAGGATTTCTGAGTTAAAAACAGACAGTTGAGGGACACCTGGGTGGCTCAGGCAATTAAATGCCATCTGCCTTAAGCTCAGATCACAATCCCGGGACCCTGGGATTAAGCCCCGCATTGGGCTCCCTGCTCAGCGTGGTCTGCTTCTCCTTCTCTCTGCCCCCCGCTCATGTTCTTTCTCTCAAATAAATAAATCTCAAAAAAAAAAAAAAAAACCGGGATGGACATTGAGAAATCTTCATCTAGTCACACGATGATTAATTATGTTTTAGAGGTGGATCTCTACATTAAGTTTAAAAATAAAAGCAATGTTCTCTAAAAGCTCTTAAAAACAAATACAGTGCTTCACCTATCTATCATGCAGCCAGGAACCAAGAAGTAAACACGCAAAACTTTAGATGTTTACCTCAAAATCCACTTATTAAATAAAGCTCATGAACTTCAGTCACCAGTATGTTCCTTAGGCCTTTATCCAGAACCTGATTACATTTATTTTACATAAAACTGAAGTGAACAGCCAACCGGTTTCTGAAATCATTACAGTTAAGCAGCAGCAAAAGGGCAAAAAAGCCCTGCTAAGCCATAATGACAACACAAAGAAGACACCTACCATAATAAATTTAACAAAAAGTTTTTAAAAAATAAGACATAAGAACTGACAGAATACTGCGGCATGAAGCCATAAGCATAAAGATAAACTTCCCCACACACTTAAGGTAGTTCTTGATATGATCATTGTATTACAAAGCCCAGTAACATAAATATGCTTATGATGATACCCTGAGTCATAAAGAGAAAATTAAATTATGTTTAAGATATACTGTTCTAAAAATAGGAGAGCATAAAATACATTTTAGTATTTTTCTAATTATAAAAATGATAAATGCACATTATAGAAAACAAGCAATATATAGAGAAAAATGTTTTACAAAGATATTAACCAGAATAATTAAGCTTTTTAAAAGTAAATTTTGACATTTAAATCATTAACCTTAGTTATTACAAAACTAACTCCCTAGAGGGTATCAGGGATACCTGATGGTAGATGGTTTTTACTATGCTCAAAGCTAACGGTGTGGGATACAATTATAACTAATAGACTATTGCTCAATCTTAAAACAAATGGTTACTAGACATGCAATTAGAATACAACATACTTAATTGCAAGTCCAATTTGAGCTCCAGACCCACATTTCCAATTACCTGAGAGACAGCAAGGAGAGCAGTTAAAGATTCAGGCTTGGATTCAGACACACTGCTATTCCAGTCTCAGCTCCATTTACTAGCTAGGTGACCTTGCACATGTGAAAGAAGTGTGGCAGATATGAAGTGTGACAGAAATAATAGCTACTATTCTCTCCACCATCCTATCATTACTATTACTGATGCCCTTCCAAAAAGGTGCATGCTACAGTCTAGGAATGGGGAACACATACAGCTGAAGCTTACTTAATTCATGCAAACTTAGGTAAATCCAATCGATAGAGCACTTTTTATTGCCAGACAACTATTACAGGAACTGAACCTGAAAAGTCAGACTGGGACAAATTCTACTCCAAATAAAATCCTCATCCTGTGATCCTTATTTCTGTCAAAGGCACCAGCACTCCTTCAGTTGCTTAGGCATTAAGCACCCTTGTATCATCCCTCGCCATCAGCCTCTATGTTTGGTTACATACAGCTACATTATACCTATGCTTGGTTATACACACTGGCTCTCCTGTTCGCAGGCTTGCCTAATTCCTCCAACCACCTGGCCAGTTGCTCATTGCTCCTAAAACAGCCTTTTCCTTAGTGTTTCTATTTTCAGTTTGTCCCCACCTACCAACAATACTACGCCCAGACTGATTTTCTTCAAAGAAAACTTGCCATACCACTTTTTTTTTGTTTGTTTAAAGATTTAATTTATTTATTTGACAGAGAGGAGAGAGATCACAAGTAGGCAGAGAGGGAGGCAGAGAGAGAGGGGGAAGCAGGCTCCCCGCTGAGCAGAGAGCCCGATGCGGGGCTCGATCCCAGGACCCTGAGATCATGACCTGAGCTGAAGGCAGAGGCTTTAACCCACTGAGCCACCCAGGCGCCCCTGCCATACCACTTTCTTGCTCAGAAGTCTCAGATGATTCCCCTCTGCTACCAAAATTTAATGGTTCCACACTTCGGGGCTGGTCAAAATACAATCCTCAACATATTTTTCTACATTAACAGTAGCTCCTCAATACATCCTTTACACTCCCAGGCAAAATGCAGTCCCTCTATACTTCCAACTACCCTGCCTTTTTTTCATGCCAATCCCTGTATTTGTCTTAGGTCTATGAAAGTATTGCTACATTTTTTTTTTAAATAAAAAAAACTTTGGATTTTTTCTGGATTAGTCAAGTAACATACAGTTTTCACAAAAAATTCAAACATTTATAGAAATTCATGGACTTAGGGGCATAACACATTACATGTATGTGTATGTATACTGAATGTTCTACATAATATTCATACATACATACACATACATACATGTGTATGTATATTGCTTTTGTTATATATATTATAACACTGGACACATATATTAACAATTGTATAATGTATACAAATACAAACATATTTATGTACATAACTAATATGTAATACATAACTGTTAACTGGGAGTATAAATTAGCACATCCTTTTCAGACAGCAATTTGGAATCGTCTGTCAAAATTTTAAAAGTGCTTTTAAAAAAAAAATATATATATATGTATATTTAAAGATTTTATTTATTTGAGAGAGAGAGAGTGAGAGAGAGCATGAGAGGGGGGAAGGTCAGAGGGAGAAGCAGACTCCCCATGGAGCTGGGAGCCCGATGTGGGACTCGATCCTGGGACTCTGGGATCATGACCTGAGCCGAAGGCAGTCGCCTAACCAACTGAGCCACCCAGGCACCCAAAAGTACGTGCCTTTTAATGTAGCAATTCAGTTTCTAGGAATTTATCCTTTACAAGTGACAAAAAACAAGACATTCACTGTAGGATTATTTAAAATGGCAAAGACTCAAATGTATAAAATTGAAAAATGTAGTACATAAAATTGTTAGCCCATACAAAAGAACATTTTGCAGTTATTAAAAAGCTAGAGAAAGTTCTATATATACTGACATGAAAATAGGTCCAAAATATATGGGACAAATGTACATTTCCCCCATTATATATACATACATATACAAATAGGTATGTACATAATGCACATACATATATGTATGCACATATATACACAATATATTTATGTATGTACATATGTATGTATACATAATGTACATAGATATGTATGTACATATGTACATACATATGTACATAACAACCTGTAACTGTTATGTGTAAATTGTCCTTTCTTAAAAGGTCAATAAGCTGAGAAGTGTTCCTTCATGTGTCTTCTGAAAGAACAACACAGTATTCCTTCCTCAAATGTTCTACAATTTCCAGCAAAGCCATTTGATGGAATTTAATTTTTTTAGTAAACACAGAACTACTCAAATTCTCTATTTCTTCCTACGTTGCTTTTGGAAATGTATGTCTTTAAAAAAATACATCCATTTTATCTAACCTAACTTATTGGCATAAGAGTGTTCATAATTTTTCCTTATTATCCTCTTAATTTCTGTAAGATATACAGTGGTGTCCTTTACCTTACTAAATTTTGTGTTCCCATGTTTTTTCCAGGGAATTTTCTTTAAGATACTTTTATACATATAACAGTCATTTGTAAATCATGATAATTTTCTAATTTTTCTGAAATCATGTCTTACTTCATTCTAATTATATTGATAGGCAATATTAAATACAATTGTGATACTTCTATGTATTACCAACAAACATGAGGTGGCCTTTTGTCAAATAACACACACTCACATACATACTTTTTAAAATTGAGTTAAGATATAACCTACTACTTTTTTATCTGGAGCAGAGGCTGACAAACTATGGGCCCAGGCTAAACCTGGCCTATCACCTGTTTTTGTAAATACAATTTTATTGGAACATATTCATGTGTTTATATATTGTCTGTGGTTACTTTTGCCTTACAATGGCAGAGTTGAGTAGTTGTGACAGAAATTATGACCTAAGAAGCCTAAAATATGTACCCTTTGGTTCTTTGGTTTGCTGACCCCCTAATCTAGAGGATTCCTTTTTTAATCAAAAATGGATGCTAGATTTTGTCAAATGTCTTCTTGGGTAAATATTAAAATGAATTCACATTATTTTCCCCTTTAATCTATTTGTATGGCAAATTATATTGATAGATTCCTAACTGCACCATCCCTGCATTCTGGAACAAAATGCACTCAGTCAAGTTGTTTTATAGCTGGGATTCTTTCAATACATATAATGGGATTTTTTTTCAGAGTGAGATTGGTCTAACAGATTTCTTCCCAATATCTGCCAGCCTTGTAAAAAGAACAAAGAAATTCTGCTTTTTAAGTATTTCCTGATTATCCTTAACAAATGTGGTATCTCCTCCTCCGAATTTTCAGTCTACTTCAAGCAACTGTTATCAAACTTAATCATAACTGGACTATGTTAAAGGTATTTAACTTCAATTCTCCTTCCACTACACCTCAGTATAGGAAGGAAAACATTTATGTTAAAAGGCCATAACATATCTTTATATACTGCACTAGTAGCTAAGAATGTGTTTTATATTAGGCATTGAATATTTGGTAATGTTCCTTTTTTTTCCTCCTGAGCCTACTAATCAGATTCCAACATTATATATGGTGAATATAAATTATTTGTGTAATTTTTAAAAAATTATAAACTATTAGGATATATAGTCATTTCTTTAAGAATCAAATACTAAGGTTAATTTGATAGACACATTATTTTAAAAGAAAAGGTACAGCTTAATTAATGCAGCTAAAAGAAAATATAGTTTATAGAATGTATTACACCTAACTCTACACATAAGTTTAATTCACACACAAAAAGTACTTATAAAGTATACTCTGGATAATTTTAGACTGATTCTATAAATAGCTATTTCACTTTTGGACAAATTATTTAATCTGTACGGACCTAAATTTCATCATCTATGAAATGATGAATTTGAGAACTCCTAGGGTCGCTTTAAGAAGTAAGATTCTAAGGATCTAAGATAATTCATTTTTTTATATTAAATCTCACAAAGTTCTCAAACAAGTATCTAATCCTTTTTAATGAAGAAAAAACGAGAAGGGGAGGTTGTAAACAAGATCCATTATCCCTTGTTGAGTCTCAAAAAGACTTAAAAAAGTTGGGGCACCTGGATGGCTCAGTGTGTTAAAGCCTCTGCCTTCAGCTCAGGTCATGATCTCCGGGTCGTGAGACTGAGGCTCTCCGCTCAGCAGGGAGCCTGCTTCCACCCCTCTCTGCCTGCTTATGATCCTGATCTCTCTCAAGTAGATAAATAAAATCTTTAAAAAAAAAAAGTTACCTCTGTTTCTGGAAGACATCTTCCTTCCTGCTGATTTCAATGTTTCTTTGTTTCTTTTTTTCCTAGTTGCTTTGACTTGTCCTTGACCAGATGCAGAATCAGAGTCAGAAGAGTCAAGTTTGACTTGACGATGCCTTCTTGACTTGGATGCCTTAAGAGTAGGAAATCCAATTAACCACAATGAATCACAAAATGAATCCAACTAATAGACAATTTAGGAAGAGACAAAATGCACGAAGATGAGGAAAAATTAGTCATAAAAAGTACCATTAAACTGGCTTGCTTAATACTTGTTGCATATATATACTTTTTTATCTTTACAATAGGAAAGGCTCCTTGCAACTGTCATCACCATCTACTCAAATTGGGTAAAAAATGTACTTGAGTTAAAATGTAGTTGTCTTTGCACGGCTGGGAAACAGGTGTAAAGGATGAGTACTGTTTTTTACTGTCTACTAACCTAGACTCCCTTTCTTCTAAGAAGAGTTATGTTCCCTAGCTACCACCATGTGTTCTGAGTGGAACCACTTGATGCCTGGCTCCAGATACGTCCTGCTGATCTAGTCAAAAGTTTCACATCACCAAGGCCGCTAATTTGTTCAGGGGTGGGCATGTGATCTCTATCATAGCCCAATTTCAGAATTCTGTGTAACTATTAGGAAGGAAAATTCTCCCTTTCCATTGAATCTACTGCAGGGAACATGCAAAGCTGGCTGTCAGGAACACTTGAAGACAGTGAAAGCAACACAAAAGGTAAGAAACAGGGACAGTGCAAGGACCTTTTAATTATTATCAGGCAATGAATTCCCTTACTTGGTTAAACAGAGTCCTTACAGGAGTTTACGGCTAACGCTGAAATCCAGGTATTAACAACTATTAAAAAATTACCATGCATTAAGTTTTAATTGTACCTCAATAAAGAAAAAATCTGCAGCTATGCTATGACACACTCTTGTAACACTTTATGGGAATTACAATTTAATTCTCATCATGTTTTAAGATACACATTAAACATCAACTAGCACTATATAATGTGGAACAGTTCTGGTTTAAAACAATTTGGATTAAGTAACTTATTGTCCTTGGTGCTTTCATTCAATAATATTTTGTACTCAATTTACAGAGTTGAGAGTTGAGTAGCTGTCACAGAAATCTGTCACAAAATATTGTGTACAGACTTGTGTACAAATTTCTGTACACAAAATATTGTATTTTGTGTACACTGTACACAGAAATCTGTGTATAGTACAGTACACTTAAATATATATGTATATAACACTTAACTAATCTATAATCATGTCTAATTTTTTATTTATTCTTTTTCATTTCTACAACTAGAAAATGATAGTAATTTCCCACAGAAAAAGATACTCCTAGATTCATGAAAACAATCCAGGAAAAAATACGGGATTAAGCATATAAATTTATCAGTGTTCTCTCCTGAACTCCCACTAAAATGACAGTAAGAAAATTTTTGAATAAACTCACAAAACAGAAATAATAGAAAACAATGCAGCTGCTAAAAAAAAATTTAGTAGTAGGAACAGTGAGTGATAGTTGACTTAACACAATGATGTCTGAAATCTAATTGCCCCTATTGAGAGGTTACTATAAAGCAAGCTGATCCAAGTGGATCAGGAGTTAGAATCATCAGAAATGGGTTTAAAAAAAAGCATTAGTGCCCCACTTCCCAACCCCAAAACTATACAACTGACCTCCTATAGAACACAGGAGGCTTGCTCTCTGGAGAGGCTAAACCAGAGAAGCTGTAGGCCTGAGGAATGGTATAGCTGAGGAAGAGGACAAAGCCTCTTACTGAAAATATGGAAGTTAAATGAAACTTGCATAAGGAATGGTAAGCCTCTTGACTGATTCTTTCTGTAGGCTCCCAAAACATTGGTAGGTGGTCTTATTTACCCTTTTTTCCCCCAGACAAGGGAATGAAGATTGCTCTCTGGTAAAAATGATGAGACCCAACGAAAAGAAATACTGAGGTTAAAAGGTTGTAACTCCACATGACCACTCTTAAATATGATGAGGCTCTTTAAACATTTGAAAAAGCCACCAAAATGAAAGAGATCAAAATAAACAAAAACAAGAACTCTGGGGGAAAAGGCATAAACTTCGAAACACTGTAATTAACATCCTCAAGGACATGAAAGATAAAGATACTGCATCAGAAAAAAATACATTTTTTTAAGAAAAGATTCAGAGAAGAAAATAAGAAACGCTTAGCAATAAAAAAAAGTCAGCAAAAATTAAAAATTCAATATAATGGTTCAGAAGACAAAATTTAAGCAATCTCCCTGAAAATGGAGATTGAAAACAGAAAAGAAAAATAAAAATTCAAGAGAAGGAGCAAAAATGCAGCAAATACTATCAAAGAAACAATATAAAAAAAAAAAAGTCCTCAGAACTGAAAGTTATCAGATCAAAAGGATATCTGCCATGACAGCCAAAGACAATGATGGAAAAAAGACCCACACCAACTTACATTACCATGAAATTTCAAAACTCAAGGATAGAGAGAAAATCCTAAAACCTTCCATGATCAGGAATACTAAGAGCTGGAAGACAATAAAAAGCAAAGGTATCAAAATTCTAGGTAAATACCAGAAGAGATAACTAAAAGAGAAAAAGTTGAAGATGGATTAGGAATACAGGAGTGAAAGTGGTGGATCATGAAATGCTGGATTATATAAACTCTATAGGATTACTAGACTTTTTAAACTATGTACATGTATTACTCTAATGAAACATAAATATACTGTTAAAAAAGCATCAGGTCAATTCCTAAATTATCTTACAAAAGAAATAACTTACCTGAGCAACAACTGAAAACGCCTTGGATTTTATTCTCGCTAAAGATTCTGCCCTTTCACATCTCTAGATAAAACATAAACAGGAAGCAGAAAAAGAAACATAAATATTAACAGAAATTATGGATTCTCAAGTATTTGTTATCAGAAACATTAGAAGAAATTATGGATTCCCAACTATTTGTAATAAGAAATAAGATTTGAGACAGAAGATAGGGTCAAAGAAATTAACATTCATTGGACTCATATTGACCAAAGACATATAAAAACACACTACATTCTCATAGCAGGTCCACAATACCATCCCGATGGCTTCTGATTGGTATTATTCAGGATTTAAGGAAGATGATATGAATGAAAGCCTTGGTTATCAAGCCATTACCCCCTCATCTGCCTATACCCAAAGATGGTTCCTTTTCTCATCAACTAAGATGGATAAAAACTCTGTGGAGGCATAAGCAGTAAATAGTAGCTAGCCCTCTGGTTGCACTGGTAGAAAGCTGGACAGGAAGTAAGAAGACATACTGCAAAAACCTTACTCTGTCTGTGTAAGGGCAGAGAGCACCCTCCACCATTATTCTCCCCTTTCCCTGCAGACACACTTATCATCCTCAATTCCAATCTATACTTGATTTCTTTCATAGGGTTTCCAGTAAAGAACAAACTAATTCTTCAGAGAACTGATGTTTCAGAATTATCTGAGATAACTGTGATAATAGTGATCAAGGGTCATGATACTTATATACATAATCACAGCCACATATCAAATAAAAAGAAGCTAACTAAATTATTGCCCCATAAACAATCATATTGTGAATTTTTCTGACCTCTGATTCTTGTGAATTTCCTTCACTCTTTTCTTCTCCATCTTTAACTTTTGATTTTAAGGGTGGATTCTGAAAGAGCAAAATGTTATATATACACATTTATAATTCAAATTAACTAAAAAATCAATTGCAAATCATTTCAGAGCAATGAGAATCATTTAATTACTATAAAACTAAGAGATTACTTCACATTATTATAGCACGATTCACCACCTGACATTAAGATCAAGGTTAGGTTTTAGAATAGTTCTAAAATTTATCAATGAAATGCCTAAATCCTCCTAACTAATGAAAGAAAACACACACTTCATACAGCAGTAAGAAAATTGGTTTATTCTCCTTTTCTTCAGGTTTTCAGAGGTCTTAGTAATGCTAATTAGAGTTTATTAAAAAACAGTACTATTAAAAAAAAAAGGTACTATAAAAGTACCATAAGAGAGTACCTAATAGATTTTTACATGAATTGCCTAGGTCATTTGTGTAACCCATTTATAACAAAATATTAAGTCCAAAATGTGCTGTCTCTCATTAAAATAAACGTGGGTAGAAGAAGCAAATTGTTTCCTCTTTTCCAAGACTGGCATCTCATCACTTTCTTTATCTTTTCTAAAATTAAGTTTTGAGCCAGCTCCCTCTATTTTTTTGGAACCAGCCTTTATACAATGAAAAGCCAAAAAGTGGCAGCCAATCTTTCTGAAAGTATTATTATATAAGATAATAATACTTATGTAGCATTTGTGAAAACACTAATACATTATCAGATACACAGTAAATCATCAAAAATTGCTGATGTTTTACTTTCATTTTTTCCTAAAAGGATTTACTAAAATAAGATGGAATAGTGATTTAAAAGTTAAATTGAGCAAGGCTGTTTCCAGAGTAAAAAATTTTCTCTAGGTGAAAAGGTTACTCTGGAAAATGGGCAGCTCTAGCATCAGTATTTGGATCAGAAAACTAAATTGAAGATTTATGTTCATGAGATTTATAAATGGATAAACCCAGGCAGATAGAGCATGCCTTATCACAACGGAAGAAGCCACAACTCAAGCCTGGCAGTCTGCTGACATGCAGAAAAATGGAACCAGTGTTTCCAAACCATTGATTTTTAAAATATATTTTTCAATTTATTTATTTATTTTAGAGAGAGAAAGAGCATGGGGATGGGAGGAGGAGCAAAGGGAGAAGGGAAGAATCTCAAGCAGACTCCGGTGAGCCCAGAGCCCAACATGAGGTTTGATCTCACAACTGCGAGATCATGACCTGAGCCAAAATCAAGAATTGGATGATTAACAGAGTGAGCCTCTTAGGCGCTCCCTCAAACCACTGACTTTTAAGTTGGATGTCTCGAATTTTAAGTGAGCAAAAATTTAAATTCTAGTGATTAATTCAACGTGTTTTTTTTTTTAATTTTTAAAAATTTTATTTATTTATTTGACAGAGAGAAAGAGATCACAAGTAGGCAGTAAGCCAGGCAGAGGGAGGGGGGGAAGCAGGCTCCCCGCTACGCAGAGAGCCTAACGTGGGGCTTGATCCCAGGATCCTGAGATCATGACCTGAGCCGAAGGCAGAGGCTTAACCTGAGCCACCCAGGTGCCCCTAATTCAACGTTTTAACAGTGTTCAGATCAACACTGTGTCAAACAAACCACACCCGTGTGTAGGATCTGACCCAAAGACAGCGAGTGTGCAACCTCTGGAAAATGCTAAATGATAAAGATTATAATAAATCTGTTATATACCAAGATTACAGTTACACTGATAGTATATATAATGTACATTATTTAACACATAGAATTGTTATCAATAATTATTTAATTATATAACTACATAACAAAATCTGTAAGGTTAAATAACATCACATAGCTGATAACTGGCAAAACCAGAGGTGGAAAAATAAAGCCCTCAAAATCAGAATTCTTAAAGCATATAGCCATTCAACTAAACTGCCTCTCATTTTATCACCCAAGCCCAGCCATTAGTGTATAATGCAATTACAATGGTGAGGTATCAAACAAGCAGTCACATACCTTTCTGTCTTTGTGCCACTGCTGATGCTCCAAAACTATGTTCTTAATATTATCAAAAAAATCATCCTTTATCAAGCTGAGGGTTTTGTCTGGATTGGATTTATCGCCAGAAATTATATGTTTCATGTTCTGATAATGATCATGAACATTCAACATTTCCTAAAAGCGAGAAGATGAGTCTATTATTTCCATTTCTGAGGAAAAACTTAAAGGCAAAACCAACACAAAATGACTAAGGTGGCAAGGAATAATATGCTACAATATATTGAAAATAATATAATCATGCAACCAAAATAGTTCAACTTTACTAACAAAGAGGCGATGCCATCTAGCCCAGTATAAAAGTGTTAAGTGTGCTTACCCAAGTGGGAGTGTTCTATAAAATGTAAAGCACTATACAAAGGTAAAGAATTAAGAAATAAAAGAAAAGTGCACGGACTTTAAAGCCTTACAGGCTTGGACATTTGAATCCAGTCTGTACCTTACCGTATTTTATGGAAATTACTTAACTTCTCTGAACCTCAGCTTCCTTGTTTTTAAAATTAGGAAAATACCACCTCCTTTAAAGGGTTACTAAGATTAGTGAGATAACAACATAAAACATTTAACATAGTTCCTAGCACATTTTCAAAACTCAACAGATCATAGCCATTATTATAACTGTATTAAGTCAAGACTTAGAAATGAAATGACTGGCTCAAGGTCATATTTAAGTAATAGTTAAAATTAAAAATCAAAAAGTTTCTTTTTCCCCATATACTTTTTTTTAATTCCATTATAGTTAACAAAGTTATCTTAGTTTCAGTTGTACAATATAGTGATTCAACAAAAATCAGAAGAAGTTCTGTTCCTATTCTTTTCATTTTATTATGCCTGCTTAACTACAAAGCTAGACCAATGAGTGGCAGAATGAAGACAAACTTCAGGTGCTAACAGGCAGACTTAATAGCGTTTGTGCAAACGGAAAGTAAGGAAGTATTAAATGTAAGGATTATCAGTGAGAATGGGTCAACGACTATAGTAGGACAGGATAAAGTCAACTGAAGTATTGAGGGATAAGGATCTCAAAGCAGATCTGTGGCAAGCCAAAGACCCTAGATAGGATAACTTTATGAAGAAGCTTCCAGGAATAAGCATTCCATAGCTTGGACCTTCTGACCCTCCTCCCCAATCACCCTAAAAGGACATGCCTTTGTGCATCACTTTAGCTCTAAACACTTCCACGCCTGTTTGCTGACATATACAATTTTTTTAAACAGAGGAACCTTTCATTCAAAGCCTTCAGAACCTTCAATTTATAGAGTAAAAGAACTTAAAATCAAAATAAAAAAGCGTGTTTAAGAAGGTATGTTGAAAAAAAAAATTAATATTCTACCACCATATTAGTCCACAACCAAAAATTATAACCAATTGGATTCAAATTATCTTTTTCATTAAAAGAATATGTATAAGAACAATGAAATAAAAAAAATAAAAAATAAATAAATAAACAAATAAAATAAAAAAAATTAAAATTAAAATAAAATAAATAAAATTTATTTATTTTATTAAAATTTATTTTATTTTATTTTATTTTTATTTATTTTTATTTTATTTTTATTTTATTTTTATTTTATTTATTTATTTTATTTATTTATTTTATTTTATTTTATTTTTAATTTATTTTTTTATTAAAATTTATTTATTTTATTAAAATTTATTTATTTTATTAAATATAAATATAATAAAATATAAATTAAATATAAATATAAAAAGATATAATATTAATATTATAATATTAATATATTATATTATATATTATATATAATTATATATAATATTAATATTATATATTAATTATATAAATATATAAAATATAAATTAAATATAAATATAAAATTTATTTATTTTATTAAAATAAAATAAAAAATAAAATAAAAAAATAAAAAATAAATAAATAAACAAATAAAAAAAAAAGTCTTGCTGTTCTAAAACATCCTCTGCCTCTTTATGATTAACCTCAGTTATTTCCTGGCGATCCTTTCTGCTATCCCTAAACCTTTTACCCTTCACAATGGCTATTCCAAACTTTCTCTATTCCCTGAACCCTCAATGCCCTCTCTTAAAGTTCAGACTATCAAGTCCGTTTCTCTTCTACTTCTCTTCTTCACAACAAATCATATGAATCCATTTTCACCTCCTTTCCCCAAGTTTCAAGAGAAGAATTATGCCTTCTCCTGCTCAATGCTAATCTCTCCACTGGGCTTCCATCACAGACTGCCTACCTCCTCTACAGCAAGAACCTTGCAATTCCATCTTTCATACAACCTCTCCTCACGGACTCCTTACCCTAAGCCTAAATATAAACTTGAAGTTTAACAAATAATTAAAAATTGTTTAAAACACCTATTTGGCAGGGATAGTATGAGGAATAAAATAATCTATACAAAACATCTTGTTTAGCTCCTGCACTATACTATGTACTATGACTAGATATTTAGTAAACAGATTCCTTCTAACACAGTAATTCTTATCTTTTGGTGGGGGCGGTGGAGTTGGGGGGATAGAGCATGAACACCTTTGAGAATGTGAAGGTAGTTATGGTACCTCAACCTAACCAAGCATCCCTATGTATGAGTTTATCATACAATGCAGGGGGAAAAGGATACATGGACCATCTGAAGGCTATCCACGGATCCCAAATTAACAATTTTTGCTTAAAAACAGTTAATTTACAAAGCACACCCAGAGTACTTTCAAAAATCAATTTGTTGGTTAAGTGTCTGACTCTTGATCTCAGCTCACATCATGATCTCATGGATCCTGAGATTGAGCCCTGTGACCTACTCCACATTCAGTGGGGAGTCTGCTTAAGAATCACTCTCCCTCACTCCCTCTCCCAGTCTCGCACACACTTTCCCTCTCTCTCAAATAAATAAATCTTTTTTAAAAAATCAACTTGCTACCTTAATTACAAATGTAATAGATGAAATCTGACAGGCTGAAGCTATCAGATAGCATCTGATATGCTATCTGATATGGTATGCATATCGGCATACCATAGATGCTATGGTAGCATCTAAAATACAGAGAAGCATTTGAGCGAATCGAAAATCTGACCCTCTTTCACTCCTGATACAGGAAAAGATTGAATAGGATTGAGAAAAATAGGAAGTAACATTTATCAAGAGTCTACTGTGTGCCACATGCCATCCTCAGCATTATTCAGACATAATTCAGTTTCAATTCTTACAATTGGATGAAATAAGGATGGTAATCCTAATATTAAGGAGGGGGAAAACTAAGGCTCAAAGAAATTAAAAAACCTGACCAAGGCTGCTACCTGATTAGACTCACTTGCTCATGAGAACTCTCTCTCCCTTTATGTATTTATATATCTATTCTTTTGAAATGTGAATATATCATTGATTACTAGGCTGTAGTCCTGGTAATGGTTTTGTTTTAACCTCAGGGCAGTGCTTTTCCATGCATGTAAAATTCTATGAGTCTCACTACTGATCCATGTGAAAGAAGATTTTTTTTCTTAATACTGAACAACTGAAATAAAATGTCAAAATACATTAAATGGTAAAGCTACTTTAGGACTATACCTCTTATCCATAATTCTTGATTTCAAATTTTGTTTTATCAGAATAGCCTCAATGTTATTCAAAGAGTTTTTAAATAAACATTGTAAAAAGGAACTTAGGAAATGAATACATAATGTTAAAAAATAAAAAGAAAGTCACTTTACATCCTTGTTTTATGACCTATCTATCCTATCTAAAGTCAAATACAAATGGTGATTTCAGTATTTGAATCTAAATACTTGAGTCCAAGTACAGTCTTCTACATTTTTTTGCTTCTCACTGAGTTTCAAGATTTATTCCATAAATGTTCATATATTTAGGGTGTATTATTTCTGATACTTTGGAGGAACAATAAGCATTCTATCATCGGTTAAACTCATTAGAAAAAATTTCAGTATCCCATAGATGACTGTATAACTTCAATATATAGTTAACAATAAAACAATTTTTTTAATTTCAAGGTCATAAAAAACAAATTTACCTCTAATACATCAGAAGTGATAAGTTTCATTACACGATCATTTGGGTCCTTAAATTCTTCAGTAATTTCAGCTCGCTGAATTTTCTTCTTCATCCTATAGGATAGCTATATGATAATGAATGTCTTTTAAAGCATATTTTTAGATAATTCATTTTCCAAAGACTATTAGACTTGAAGAATAAACTTTAAGATGCCGTGCCACATGCTTCTAAATTCAGATGATATTCAGACAAGTTACATGATTTGCCAGCTGATGTCAGAACCAGAATTAGGACTTAATGCTCTTTCAATCTAGTGTCTCACATGTCATTAAGACTCAAGAAATACATTTTATTAGTGGAAGTTTCAACTTTTCACCAACTTACATTAAAATTCCTTGCTCCTCTTTTAGTAACCTGATGTCTGAAAAAGGAAATAAGCAAAATGGCAGGTGCCAAATCTAAATTTCTTGTTCCAACAATCTAATCGATGGCATTTAGAACTACTGCATTTAAAAGCAGAGACTAAATTTTTGTTTGCAAAAGAAAAGTAATCAGAAAGCATTTTCTCCTATTTTAAGAAACCTTTCTACAAGTATCAGAAATAACATAGTATCTTTTCCACTTCATGGAGACTGAGGTACTTTATTATGAACAATGAAGCATAACTTCTCATTTTGAAAAACGATCTATTTTAGACAACATACCAATTTGGGCATAGCTGTAAAGTGAAATGCTTTGTCTAGTCGTAGTTTCCTAAAAATATATGCTGCATCAAAATGTTGTGCATTTATCAAATCTTGCTGAAATTTTAAAACTTCATCCCAATCCTTCAGGGCAACTCTAATCTACAAACAAGAGTAAAAAAAATTGTTATTAAAGGTAAATTTTTTTCATAAATGTATTGTAATTTTCAAACACTGGCATGCCTATTAAAATCAGTTTGTTGTAAAAATATTGTACCTATTTCCTATGTTGCTGAGGGACAAGTATTACCTTTTGTTTTGGTTGACACAGTTGGGTGTTATATAATCCATATAGCAGATACAAAGCACCAACTCTGATCTGGAAGGTGTATGGAGGTAAAAAATATTGCCAAGCCAAAGCTAATGCTTCTTTTGTAAACATGTTCTTTTCTAAATTTCTCATTCTACCACTAGAAAACAAAAAGAAAATATATTACGACTCTAAGTAAATAAGTAATGTACAAAATTAGAGGTACATCCTAGCAGCTGCTAGAAACTAAATGAGCATTTCACATCTGATCCTTTCATGATCAAGCATGACCTAATTTTCTGCTGTGCTTCTTACCCTGAGGCATAGGCATATACGAAATAAACATAATGTTTTTTCTAAAGCATAAACTTTACTTGCTGAATTGGGGAGCAAAAAGGGAGGGGTTACAAATTATTCCCAGGTGAGAATTTTAAACATTTAAAATATTAAAATAATCATGGTTATATTACAGAATAAAATACAAAAATTACATGCATTTTAATGTATAATGGAGATTTTCCTCAATACTCTCATGGATAAATAAATAAATAAATAAATTACTCTCGTGGATTCACCCTACACCTCATTCGTCTTTGAGACACCAAGGTGAAAAAGTTAGAGAACCACAATACAACCTAACCCATGGCCTCCTCCCAATTTTGCAGGGTAAAGCTCACCGAAGTAAAGAGGGAGCAGAGTAAGAAAGCAACTTCCCTATAATCCCCAAGGCTAGGCTCTTCAAATAGTAAATATACTAAAAGAATGCAAAATACCTACTGAAGTATTAGCAACCAAAGCAATTTCTAAAGAAACAACATCACTACTCAAGTAGTCCCTACTTTTTTCTCATTTTAGTTTTTCCTCATTAGCTAAATATTGAGGTAACCCCAGCAAAATTTTCCTTAACTGCCACTTTTCAGGAGCGATGAACTGAAAGACCACAGGTTTTGGATGCAGGCAGACATAAAGGTTTCACTATCTGCTCTACCACCTACTAGCTGTTTGGTCATGGAAACTACTTAACCTCCTTAAGCCCCAACTTCCCTTTCTATAAAACAAGGATAATTATATACCTGCTTTTTAGAGTTGTTCTACAGATTAAATATATTGAGCTATAAACACATCACATTTAGTAGTCATTAAAAAATTAGTTCCTGGGGTGCCTGGGTGGCTCAGTTGGTTAAGCCACTGCCTTCGGCTCAGGTCATGATCTCAGGGTCCTGGGATCGAGCCCCACATTGGGCTCTCTGCTCAGCAGCGGAGCCTGCTTCTCTCTCTCCCTCTGCCTGGGATACCCCTGCTTGTGCTCTCTCTCTCCATCAAATAAACAAAATCTTTAAAAAAAAAAAAAATTAGTTCCTTTCATTAACTGTACAACAAATAGCTCTCTATCCTCAAACCATGCAATGTACAAACTACATAAGTATTAAGACAAAAAAAGAGAACTTTTACTTTTTATTCAGGAAAACAGAGTTTTAATCACAAGAACTCATTCAATTATTTAGCTTTTTCACTATTATATATGTTATGCTAACGGATACCAAATTCATCCAGTCACTGTCCTCTGAGCTCTGCCCAGTGAAAGCAAAATTTTAAAGCAATAATAATAATAATAATAATGAATACTTATGGAGTACTTAGAGTGCACTTAACATATATTAGTTCATTTAACCCTCATAACTACAGTATCAAGTATTATCACTGTCTCCAGTCTACAGATAGGGAAGCTCAGGCAAACTTCCCCCAAAGTCAAGTTACTCTGTGGACTCTGATTCAAAATCAGGCAGTGGGGCTCAGTAATCTGCTCTTAACCACTATACTACACTTTACAATAATCTGTGATAAATCCACAGATAAAATAAGCAGAGTGCTCTAGGAAAAACAGAGTATGGACACCTTACTTTAGAAGGGCAAAGGAAGGCTTCCCTAAAGAACTGTCATTTGAGCTTAAAACCGAGTGAAGAAAAAGGTGACCTGGCAGAAAGAGCTGGGGGAAAGCTCCCGGCTTTAGAAACGCCTGAAGAAGGCCACAGGCAGAATGGAGCAAGTGAGTGTGCATGGAGGGGAATGGCAGATAACGCTGCTGCTGAGATGGGCTGAGGCCAGTCGGCAGGGTCTTGCAAGGCATATTAGGGAATTTGAGCTTTATCCTAAGGGCAGTGGAAATCACTGGAGAGGTAAGCAGGGGAGTGACAGGATCAAATTTGCATTTTTTAAAGAGACTTTATTTATTTGACAGAGATAGAGGAATTACAAGTAGGCAGCGAGGCAGGCAGAGGGCGGGGGAAGCAGGCTTCCTGCTGAGCAGAGAGCCCGAAGTGAGGCTCCATCCCAGGACCCTGAGACCATGACCTGAGCTGAAGGCAGAGGCTTTAACCGACTGAGACACCCAAATGCCACTCAAATTTGCACTTCAGAAAGGCAACGTTGGTTGCTCTATGAAAAATGAATTCCGTCGTGCAGTGGTTTGTCCTTGCTTAGGTGCTTGTTTGTTTTTAAACATGAGGTTCCTAAGAGAACAACACTGAAGGGGAATGATGGGTGGCATAGGCCAGTATGAGGCAGAGGAGATGGAGAAAAGGGTTTAGAAGAACGGCCAGGCAGAAATAACATTGGCGGGGAGGCCGCAAAAGGCTGCAGCCGAAACCAATGAAAGCGCCCAGGAAGAAAGCCCAGGAGAGCTGGGGGCAGCAGTCTGAGACCGCCGCCTTTCACAGCCTTTCCCGGGTGCTGCGATGTGTTGGAGAAGAAAGCAGCTTCCTACGCCAACGCCGCCCAGGGAGAGAGGCGGGCAGCGGAGTAGAAACACCCACCAGAAGATGGTCCCGAACTTCATACTCCTCCAGAGCTCCGTGAAATCCTCGAAGCGCACACTATCCGTCTCCTGGAAGCGGCTGAGCAGCGCCTCACAGTCAGTCTGCAGGCCTGGAGGAGTCCCCATGCCTGCGAATCCCACACACCACACGCCAAGCCGCCCGCCACTGTCGCCGAGGAAACCGGGACCGGACGTACCGCCCCTGCACGTGACACACTTGGGCTCCGTGTCGTAAATCCGGTTCCGTTAGCTCCGCCTCCAGCCGGACTCTGGCGAACCGTGGAATGCTTAGTGCGCATGCGTAGGTGCCTGTTTTTTTTTTTTTTTTTAACCTAATCAGCTATCCTTAGCAAAGGGATCTGAGGTTAGTCCTTTAAATTTCATTGAACATGTTTATATCTCAAGAGTCCATGGGGCGCCTAGGTGGCTCAGTCGTTAAGCGGCTGCCTTCAGCTCAGGTCATGATCCCAGCATCCTGGGATGGAGCCCCGCATCGGGCTCCCTGCTCGGCGGGAAGCCTGCTTCTCCCACTACCATTCCCTGTGCTTGTGTTCCCTCTCTCGCTGTGTTTCTTTCAGTCAAATAAATAAAATCTTAAAAAAAAAAAAAAAAGAGTTCTGTGAGCCCAAGGAGTATTGTAGGTCTTGTATTGTAGCTAGCATTAGGCTAGCTTGTGTAAATTGACTTTATCCTTACTATCACTTTCCTTTAAAGTAATCCTAGTGTGACAGAGTCAACTTATGTAGCTAGGCAAGAACAGTTCCCCATCTTCGACCTGCATCCTGATGGAAACAGGATCTAAAGACGGTTTACTGGGAAATGGACTGGATTCATTCTGTCACAGTCTACAACCACATAACACAGTGTTTAATGTGTGTCTCTCGTAACAGTGGCAGGCTTCTGCAACCACAAGTTGAGAAACTTGAGAACATCTCCCCGCCACCACCCACCCCCTATACTCATAATAATCTAGCACAGTACTTAGCCGAAAGTATTTATATTTATCGATTATTTGGCTTAATTGGTTCTCTGTACACTCTACCTCCTAGCTTCTCCCTGTAGCTAGATATGGAGCGTATTTTGTACTTTTCACCATTTTCAGGATGCAGGGCATCCTGTATTTATTCTTTAGGAGTGGTATCATTAAGCATTAGACTGTAGATCTGTTCAACTCACCTTTCCTGATTGTCGATCTATTTTTTAAATTTTATATAATATTTCATGTATACAGAAAACCTTATGTAACATATCTGAGATAAGAAGCATAGCAATGAAACGAGAATTTGTGTACCTCTCTCTATAGGTACACAATCTATATTGTGTACCTCTAGCTGAACACTACCAACTCTGTCAAATTAATCTGTGAATTCATCCTCTAATCTATTCCCCTGCCTCTACCACTACCTTAGTAACAACTACCTTGTTTTGCTTCTCATTCTCTTGTATATACTTTATGACATGTGTATGGATCTCTAAACAATGTATTGTATAGTTGTGGTTGGTTTTGAGTCTTATGCAAATGGTATTACAATTTTTTTAAGTAAGGTCTATGCCCAACCTGGGGCTTGAACTCATGGCCCAGAGATCAAGAGTAGCAAGCTTTACCAACTGAGCCAGCCCATCACCACTCCTCTTTCTTTTACATTTTTACTTTTTTTTTTCAATTTCTAATATAAGGTCTTTGAACTTTTACATTAAATAATGTTCCTAAGATTTATTCATAGCTATAGTTCATTCATGTTCACTGCTGCCTAATGTTCTGTTGTATAAATACATAGTTTATCCATTATTTCCTCCATACAATTTTAGGTGGGTTCTAGATTTTACTATTATAAACAATGTTTACTATGAACACTTCTGTACATGGCTCCTCTTATTTGCAGGATTGCCAGATAAATTAGATGAGGCCAAATGAAATTTGAATTTCAGACAAAATTTAAAAATTACTCATTGTTTATCTTAAACATAGTTTAACTGTATTTTAAAGGATGTTCTTTATTTTTGTTTGCCAAAGTTGGCAATTCTAATTATATCTTACAGCAATATATACACCATACAGTAGAATTGTTAGATGATAACAGGTGAAAGTGTAAAACTTGAAAAGATAAAATCAAATTGTTTTTCTGGCACGGTTGAACTCATTTTCACTTCACTATCAGTGTATGGCAGTTCTAAATTCAGCCATATCACCTCATAAATTTGATACTTAATTGTGGTCTTAACATGCATTTCTCTGATTATTAACGTGGTTGTGCATCTTCTTAAATTCTAATTTTTTTCCTATTCCCTCTACTATGAAATGCCTGTTCATATATTTTGTCCATGTTTCAGTTGTTTTGAGTTGTTCACCTTTTTCATATTGATTGGTAGGATCACCTTATATATTCTGAATACTAAATTGGTGTGTGTTATATGTAGTATAAATATCTTTCCCCTGTCTGATTTTATTTTTGTTTACTATCTTTATGGTGATTTTTGATGTACAGAGATTCTTATTTTTAGTGTAGTCAATTTTTAAGTCTTTTCCAATAAAGGTCTTTGTCTATAAATATGTCCCCTATATCTCATTATTAGCTAAGCTAATGCCAGTAGTGTGACTTAATAAACTTAAATGCTTGGTAGCTTAACACAAAATAGTTTTTTTTTCACGTTAGGTCAATTGATGGCAAGATAGGGCGGGAAGGGTTTTGCTCCGAGAAGTCATCCAGGGACCCAGACTGATAAAGCCTCGGTGGTCTTCAGCCATTGGTTTTTTTTTTTTTTTTTTTTAGATTTTTTTATTTATTTGACAGAGAGAAACACAGCGAGAGAGCAGAGGGAATGGTAGCAGGAGAAGCAGGCTTCCTGCCGAGCAGGGAGCCCGATGTGGGGCTTGATCCCAGGACCCTGGGATCATGACCAGGGCCGAAGGCAGACGCTTAACGACTGAGCCACCCAGGTGCCCCCAGCCATTGGTTTTTAAAGACACCCTGAACATAGAGAAAGAAAGAATGTAAAAGATTGCATGAGAGATTGTTATGAGCCACACCTAGAAGTGGTGTACACTTAGTGGGTGGTCTGCTAACCTCTGCTGGTCCATGAACTATTTATTGCCTCTCCATCACTCAGTAGTATAGAAATTAAGAATAAGTATTTGTAAACTTTTAATAGCAACCTGGCAACGTAATTTTATGTCTGTTAAATCTAATAATTAAAAACAGGCTTGCATTTAGTCTTTTTTTAAAATTTTTTTTAAAGATTTTATTATTTTTACAGAGAGAGAGATCACAAGTAGACAGAGAGGCAGGCAGAGAGAGGGAAGCAGGCTCCCTGCTGAGCAAAGAGCCTGATGCGGGGCTCGATCCCAGGACCCTGAGATCATGACCTGAGCCAAAGGCAGAGGCTTTAACCCACTGAGCCACCCAGGCGCCCCCATTTGGTCTTTTAAATATCAATTTTCTGGTAATGTATTTGTTTTCCTTTACAAAAGTATTGATCCATAAAATTGAAGACAAGTTGTCCATGACCACAGACAGTTTAAGAAGCACTGGTGTACACTATTTCAGTCCATATCCTGTTATCCAAAAGTCACTCACATAGTCCTACCCCAAGACAAAAGGACCTGGGAAATGTTGTCCCTGACTGGGCAACCTCTTCCCCACAACAACTCCAATCTATGAAAGAGGTGTATAATCTTTGTTGAACTGCCAACATCGCCGCTCCAAGTTTATTCTGAAAGTCTAAAAGTATTGCCTTTCACTTTTGACTTACTGTATCCATCTAAAAATTATTTCTTTTTTTTTTTTTTTAAGATTTTATTTATTTATTTGTCAGAGAGAGAGAGAACACAAGCAGG
This sequence comes from Procyon lotor, assembly GCA_028646535.1. NCBI lineage: Eukaryota > Metazoa > Chordata > Mammalia > Carnivora > Procyonidae > Procyon > Procyon lotor. The sequence goes on along the minus strand of CM053609.1, from coordinate 88,747,303 downwards.
CAGAGGCAGAGGCAGAGGCAGAGGGGGAAGCAGGCTCCCTGCTAAGCAAGGAGCCCAATGTGGGACTCCATCCCAGGACCCTGGGATCATGACCTGAGCCGAAGGCAGCTGCTTAACCAACTGAGCCACCCAGGTGTCCCTAAAAATTATTTCTATGTGTGGTATGAGTTAAGGATCCAATTTTACTTTTGTGTGTATATATATATGTGTATGTATTTTCCATATGTGTTATTTCCTAGCACCTCTGACTGAATAGTCCATCCTTTCCCTAATGATCTAAAAAGTCACTTCTGTCACATATCAAATGTGCAGGCCTAATTGAAGCCAATATACAATTGTATATATGGGTTTGCACCTTTGTTAAGATACCAAAATATTTACTATTAGTATATATAATTTATTGTAGCAGTTCTGACTACTGATTGCTCCCACTTTCCCATGGGGCTGGTTGGTTCTTTTTGTCTCCTTTCTTTTTTATTTGTTTAATGACCTGATTGGACTGTTTTAGTGAGGTTCATTTCCCCAAGGAGGTGAAGCCTCTTTAGCTACTCAGAGGGTACAGCCCCGGCTTTGCACACAGTTATCTGGGATGAGAGTGGTTTTAGCAAGGCTTTCTTTGGCTGTCCCTTTTCCATATCTCTCCGTTAAAGAGCCAGACTTAGTTGTTATCACACCCAGCCATTAGGCTCCTAATTGCCTATTAATTGCTTCATTGCTTTGACAAGTATCCTGGGAGCATGAATTGCTCCACAGTTTAAGCCAATTACATTTGGGCTCCTTTGCAGAGATAGGCTTTGAGGTTTGTTCTGATCTCCGGAGGGTTTCTCCGAGCTGTCTCTTTCCTTGGCTTTCTCTGCGAAACTCATTGGTCTGCAGTTTAACTTCTTGCTGCCGTAGAGCTACCAGCCTCCTCTTACTTACTTACCACCAAAACATCCATTGTTTTCAAGAGCACCTATGGGTTTGAATCTTCTCACACTCTTCCAAATAAAGTCCATTTCTGTGGGAAGAGCTTCTGAATTCTTTGTTCTAATGGACTTTCTCTCTCGCTGGGAAAAATCTGAGTGACTGCTGTGGAGCTGGGGTTGGGGACAGAGGCCCACTTCTCTCACAATGATACCTCTGCTTTAGGAGCAGAGCTCTGGGAGGGGGTAACAGTCTCTTCTCAGGCTGCCTCTGCTGGCATGGAACTCCCAGCTTACACGTGAGCTGGGCTGAAAGCAACTGGGGTCCTAGCACTCTTGGTGCTGCACCTGGGATAGAGTCTGTCCGACAAATATTGTCTGAAAGGAAGAAAGGAGTTCCCAATGTCTCCAATCTTCAGGCTGTACTTACCTGGAAGTTAGCCTTTGC
>CM053609.1:88701466-88737597 GCA_028646535.1 Procyon lotor | reverse complement strand
AGAGAGAGGGAAGCAGGCTCCCCGCTGAGCAGAGAGCCCGATGCGGGGCTCGATCCCAGGACCCTGAGATCATGACCTGAGCTGAAGGCAGAGGCTTTAACCCACTGAGCCACCCAGGCGCCCCAATTCTACTACAGTCTTAAATAACTGTGAACATCCTGAGGTCAAATAAGCAGCTATTAGGCCCTTAAAAATCTGGCAAACTTTCTCTGACTTTATCTTGATCCTTTAGAAAGCCTGAACACACACTGTACTTCAAGTGTAATCACTATCTAAAATCTTATTATTTGATTATGACTTCCCTTGGCCTTAAAGTTGTATGTTATAAAATGACTTCTTTGAAGGGCCTGATTTTTATTTATTTTTTCATTTTATTTTATGTGGTATTATATCTGCATTATATCTATATAATTATTCATGGAATTAGGTGGGCTTTAAAAATTTTTTTAGGTGTTTTTATGAAATTTCTAAAAAATAGAATAATGTAGATTTCACAAAGAACAGAGGAACATTTTATTAAACATGAAATGATGTTTTGAGCCTTACATTAGGTTAATACAACAGCAAAATTTAAATATTAGTAACAATATCTTATTATGTAAAACCACCTGTCATATTAAATCAAACAACTGACTTCTCTTCTTACCATTTCTGTGTGTAAGCATTTCTCTCATTTCCTCATGGTCACATGGATGAGTAAAATCAAACACACTGTGTCCAGTTAGTTCAAACTGTAAACACATTAAAAAAATTAGATCTATATCATAAAATCATAATAACATAAAGAAGGGCTCTTAATATGTGGTTATTTTACCTGAGTCAATCCCATGTATTTGTTCACATTATCAGAAATGTAAATCATGTCACCATCATCTGTGAGAACCATAACAAAACCATCCAGGGCTTTCAAATAAAAGCAATTCATCTGTGCCTTCATTTCATCTTCCATATCTAAATCACCTAAAAGCAAAAGAAAAGAAAAATAATTAACTTAAAAGTTATACTTAAATAATATTTACATTTTTATAAATATCTGATACTTTATTTAAAAATTAAAATTAGATTTGCCAGCTGTTTTAATGATTATTTAAAGTAACATAGCAAGCAAACCACTGAAAAAAGAAAGGTCATGTTATTAAAAGGACAGGTAGGAAGGTGGGGCAAGAGAAGGGGGAAAAGGCCAGTATCTTAAAAATTCCTTATTGCAGCTTTAAAAGCAGATAATAAAAATCACATTAAAGAAGGACTGAGTACGACTATCTTCTAATTACTTCTAATTTCTAATTTTTAGGGCTATTACACTTTTGTAAAACAACTCACCAGCATCCAGAAGTTTCCTTACACGCAAATAGCTGATGGTAAGCCTCATAACAGAAGCCTTATCAAGATGCGAGCTCACATTATGGGGGAGTGGCAATTGATGAGCAAGCTCATAAAAAACTTCAGACTCTTTACTTCGTCGAGATCTAGCTGCATCTCTAGACTTTTCTTTTCGACGTTCAGAACTTATCCTGTTTAACAAAAGAGGAGGAGGAGGAGAGAAAAAGAGAAAATTTATATAAGTTAGTTTGCCTTTGCTTGGATAACACTAACTTTACATTTTTCTGCTTTTCATGGTGCAATTTAAAAGATGTCATGTAAATCAAATTATACAAAGATTTGTCTATTACATGAATGTATAAGTAAGAATGTAAAATACAGCTATACAAACTTCAGATTACTGAAGACATAAGGAACTTTCACAAGAAGTCTAAGATGAAGCTTTAAACCTTTCTGAAACAAGTATTTCCTCCCTGGAATATCAAATTGGAGAGGATGTTTTTGTTTTAGCCAAAATCTTGAAAGTAGCCTATGCATCTAAGGCTGTACCCTCACAGCCATTCTGAAGTAGTCTCAACATTAAAAAACCACTAAGTCTAGAGAAACTAAAGTTATACATATTAACTTGAAAACAGGAAGTTGTTAAGCAGGTTTTTGACTCCAATATTTTCCCATCCTCTACCCTACCACATGAGCGATACTGACTGTAAGCTATAGATATTTATATTAGTCACTATAATAAGTTACCATTTTCAGGTTGCTTCTTCTCTTAGCAGCCGCTAATCTGTTACTGGAAAAACAGGTACTAAATAAAGGCAGGCATACAGAAGAAAAAAAGATGTGGCACGACAGTAAGAATTGAAAGAAATAGGTTAATAAAGATTAATAAAGGTATCAAAACAATGACATATCTTTAGGGAACTCTTCCAAGAATAAAGTCAGAAAGATTTTCCTAAGTCACACCAAGCAGAGACATTTTCCTCTGCTTAACTGTAGCAACATCTACTCCTCCCAACCCAGCTGGAGGTAAACAAGGCTAAACCTGATTCTGTCCTTAGGTTCTTCTTTAATAGCTATTGTTTATTAAAACCTACTATGTGTCAAATGCTACCTGGTACAAGGTAACTAGTTTTCTCATAAATTGTAAATAGGTTAAATATTATCCCTTTTTACAGAGGAGATTATATAGTAGGTTAAAAACAGCCATTATGTAGCAGACAGGACTTGAACACAGTTGGGTTTTTTTACTCCTGAATCTTTGTTTGCTCTTTTTTTTTTTTTTTTTTTTTAAAGATTTTTTTATTTATTTGACAGAGAGAAACACAGCGAGAGAGGGAACACAAGCAGAGGGAATGGTAGTAGGAGAAGAAGGCCTCCTGCCGAGCAGAGAGCCCGATGGGGGGCTCCATCCCAGGACCCTGGGAACATGACCTGAGCAGAAGGTAGACACTTAACACTTAATTAATGAATGAGCCACCCAGGCGCCCCTTTGTTTGCTCTTTCACAGTTGTTTTATCTTATGGAAGAATGCTGTTTCTACCCTCAACCTAATTCTGTTAAGTCAATTATTTATTAAATGCTGAAAATAGCCATTATCATTTACTCAGCACTTAGCAAGCAGTATGGTAAGGATTATTGCCAGCATTATTTCACTTAATCCTCCTTATATCCTATGAATAAAGCATAATTATATCTACCTCACATCTCTCTTCCCTTCAAATCATCTGCAAAACTACAAGGTTCAACCATGGAAGCAAAATTTTCAAAAACAAAACAAAACAAAAACAAAACCAGGCAGGGTTCTCAGCACATGCTCCTATTATGTTGTATAACAAGTGGATAACGGTTGTATTATACACTAGTGATAATATAAGTTTTAGCAGTTAAGTGTGTGTGCTTGATCTGACTTTTATACAATAAGAAATGTGAATATTTTCTGTTAGTAACTGAACTTTGATACAAATTATTCAATTCAAGCACCTAGATCAATTTAACTTGAATATCTTGAGATTTAAGGTGAGCTATTAAAAACTATTACTACTTATAACTAGTGATCTATGGAAATCAGGATTTTCTTTTTTTTTTTTTTTAAAGATTTTTATTTTATTTATTTGACACAGAGAGAGAGATCACAAGTAGGCAGAGAGGCAGGCAGAGAGAGAGGGGGAAGCAGGCTCCCTGCTGAACAGAGAGCCCCAAGCAAGGGTTGATCCCAGGACCCTGAGATCATGACCTGAGCCCCACTGAGCCACCCAGGTGCCCCGGAAATCAGGATTTTCTTAATGCTGTATAATTTTGAAAAACCATGAAAATATATTATACTGAGGCCATCACGAAAATGCAACAATGTCAACAGTCTGCAACTTCATTTTTTTTCTGACTTTTTTTTTTAATTTTTATTAACATATAATGTATTATTTGCCCCAGGGTACATGTCTGTGAATCCTCAGGCTTACCCATTTCACAGCCCTTACCATAGCACATACCCTCCCCAATATCCACAACCCAGCCACCCTATCCCTACCCCCCTGCCTCCCATACACCCTTAGGTTCGTTTCTAGGAGTCACGACCACGACTCATGGTTTGTCTCCCTCCCCATCTCTTCCTGTTTCATTTCTCTCCCCCATGCCCCCTAACCCCCGCCTTGCCTCTCAAATTCTTCATATCAGAGAGATCATGTGATAATTGTCTTTCTCTGACTGACTTATTCCGCTTAGCATAATACCCTCCAGTTCCATCCACATCGTGCAACTTCATTTTTTATGTGCATTATAAATGCCTCATGTTCTCATTAACTTCAAGTGAATGCTTTAAATTTGAACTTAGAATAACAAAATGTACAATAATAAAAGTTTTCAAAATCTATTTTATACATATACCAGAGTTCCCAAGTTCGGGGGGAGAGATCCAGTGTCCCCCTGCCAATACTCACTTCTTTCCCCTCTGAATTGGCGGGTGAGAGGAAGGAATGGTAGTGGAATCAGATTCCTATCTGGTTCAAGTAAAAACCACCAAAAAAAAGTGTGATGATCAATGATTTCACGATAAACCTGAATATAAGTTTCAATGTCACAATTAGTCCAGGTGATCAGAATTTGATTAATCAGGAACTATCATCAAATTTACTCATCTTCTCTTAATTACTCAAATGACTACCCAAATGAAACACTTGGGAAAAAATTTAAATCCTTTTACTACTTGCTATATGCTTTTAAAGGGTATCTGATTTAGCTTACCATGGTGATGATTATCTTCACATCTTTAGAAATACCTGTATTGTCCAAAACTTTGAAGATAATAATTGTTAAAGATGTGGCAACTAAATTTGTAAGACAAATCCATAAGAAATGGGAGCTTGGATCAAACATCTGAAGCCTAATATACTTAAGTACTGAAGACTGGGAGAAGAAAAATTTGAGCAAGAGGCAGAATTCTGGAAGAGATATAAGCCTCAATAAAACAGGTAATATGATACTTCAAGAGTTGACAAACCTAAATTAGATGAAGAAGGTGATGAAAATCAGTATGTCCTCTATTACATAATCTATCTAGACATAAAGCAATCAGGGGACCTATAAAAAAGATTTAATAGAAATTTATCTGATGTTCTTCACATGTGACTATCGGATCCCTTATAACATTGCTTAGCTTAAAACTTTAACATCCAAAGTTCTTATGAGTTTCAGCATCTGAACTGCCCAGCTTCTTGTCTACTCAGAGGAAGGTTCTTTTTATCATGTCATACCCCTAGGAATTACAGTATTAAACAAGAAATTTCTGGTAGACCATGGCATGTAGGTCCCATAGGGATGAATCCTGTACTATTTATTTACTTACTTGCACAATAAAAGTTCTACAGACCAGAAGAAAATAGGCAGATTTTCTGCATGTAAATAAGGTCACCATATTTCTCTAAATTATCAATTCCATCTTTGTTGTTTTTATTAAGTACAGACCAAGTAAAGTTCTGCACTAACATGTCTGCATAAAGTGCTATTTCACATCTCCTAATCATAAAAGCAATCAGTTAAGAGTACACTAATGTACAGTAAAAATTCTGTCTTTTTAACAGTCTGCTTACCCATTTCTATGACTGTTCTGGGACTACTGTTTGAGTAAAGCAGCAAAATAGCGTAATCTTTGTGATATGTAGTTTTCACACATTTATTTTATTATTATTTAACATACAGTACTAGACAAGAAGCTAACAAATGTATCTTGAACTATATATAGGAAATATATTTAGGAAAATAATCTAGATGCACTGTCACAAAGCTTTTTTTTTTTTTTTTAAAGATTTTATTTATTTGACACAGAGAGAGAGAGATCACAAGTAGACAGAGAGGCAGACAGAAAGAGAGGGGGAAGCAGGCTCCCTGCTTAGCAGAGAGCCCGATGCGGGGCTTGATCCTAGGACCCTGAGATCATGACCTGAGCCGAAGGCAGAGGCTTTAACCCACTGAGCCACCCAGGCACCGCACGAAGCTTCTTGTATACAAAGTTGAACAGCAATAGCCATTTTACAGAGAATGCTTAGTATTCTTTAAATTAATAAGAACACAAAATTGCAGACATTTTAATTCATCTTTGTTGTCTTAATTACACAAGAAAAGCCTGTTAGCATTCCTGATTGTAAATATATGTGACTTTAAGAACTGAAGTTAGGGGTGCCTGGGTGGCTCAGTCCATTAGATGTCTGACTCTTGATTTTAGCTCAGGTCATGATCTCAGGGGTCGTGGGGTTGTGGAATCAAGCCCTGTGTCTGCTCTGCACTAAGGGCTTGTATCTACCCCTCTGTTCCTCCCTTGCTAGCATGCTCTCTCTCCCAAATAAATACTTACCGAAAAAAAGAACTGAAGTTAGAGCCAGACATTCAAAGCATTAACAGTTCATCCATTATCTTTCTAATAATGTATACTTTTTTTAATTTCTCAACTTTATTATTTGCTGCTTTAAAAATTCTTTCTCGCCTTGAAGTTATAAATTGTTGTTTTCCACTCCTTTTGTCAGTATTTCTACTACAGGACAGACCTTTTTTTTTTATCAAAAAAGTTTTAATGAGTAATATTTAGACATTATTTAACAGTGTGGGTATATCCAGATGAACTAAAGCACACTTTGACAGCACACTATTGAATGTTATAATTTCTGTATTGAAATATATAAAGACATTTGCAAACTAGTACCTAGGGAGACATACATTTACAAATATACACATTCTAGATTTGATAAGGTAAATGTAAACAGATGCTATGACTCCTTCCAAACAGAAAACCCACAAGACTAATAAGAAAACCAATCAGCTCCCTATATAATATGAATTTACATAAATATCAAACCAACAATTAGTTTATACATTGTCGATGACCTTCTAAGATGTGTCATGACTGGTTCAATGACTGTTTTTCCTCCTGATGGAGAAGGTATTCAGAGACTAAATTTAACACTTTAAAATGACACTCACAATAGGAGGACAGACCTTTTTTTTTTTTTTTTAAAAAGGTTTATTTATTTATTTGACAGAGAGAGAGATCACAAGTAGGCAGAGAGGGAGGAGGAAGCAGGCTCCCTGCCGAGCAGAGAGCCCAATATGGGGCTCGATCCCAGGACCCTGAGATCATGACCTGAGCCGAAGGCAGAGGCTTTAATCCACTGAGCCACCCAGGCGCCCCGAGGACAGACCTTCTTAAGTTAAATTCCATGATCTAAAGGACGTGGCATTTAAATTTACCTTTCCAAAAAGGTCTGTACCCATTTTTGTTTCTGCTAATTGAAGAATGTGTTTATTTCCCCATGCACTCTGCAGTAATATATATTATGGATCTTCTTTATCTTTTCAATTTCTATCAAGCTGATAGGTGAAAATTGTACATCTCATTGTTTCAATTGCCCTGCACTTCTTAAAGTTTCAGGCCAGAAGTTCCTGTGTTCTTCAGATGGCATTTTGGCCTGCAGCTTTAAATCCAAACTCCAAGGTACTTACTATGTATACAGTGGTATTCTAAACATTTCTCATCAATTAATTTACTTTTTGTTATTATCACCATGTTACAGATAAGGAACCTGGTTAAATAACTTACCCAAGTTTACAGAGTTAAATGGTAGACCCTATATTCAAACAAGCAATTTAACTTAGAAACTATGCTGTTTACATATTACACTGCCTCTCAGAATCTCACTGTTTTTTTTTAAGATTTTATTTATTTATTTGACAGAGAGAAAGAGATCACAAGCAGGGAGAGAAGCAGGCTCCCCGCTGAGCAGAGAGCCCGATGCGGGGCTAGATCCCAGGACCCTGAGATCATGACCTGAGCTGAAGGCAGAGGCTTTAACCCACTGAGCCACCCAGGTGCCCCAGAAACTCACTTTAATTACTAAGCATATATCCAGGCACTATAAAGTTCAAAATTTGTCTACTTCGCATCTCCAAAGACTTAAAGGAGAGTATGTGTAGGGGTTGGCTTTGGAATTTAGGGCTTGTAAGCCATTCAGAGGGACTCATGGCCAGGCTCCTTCCTGGAATCTAATTCAAAAGCACCTATAATGGCTATGTTCTGGGCTCCACTGTCCACCAGCTCTTTAAAGCAATACAACCTTTAATGGCTACTGCCAACCACTAAGGGAAGAGAATCAGAGGATAACAATTCAGTTTACCTCAATACTCCCACCAGACTTTAATTTGTACAGAGGATCTATTCAAACATCTCAGCTCACTATTGTTGGTGTTTCATTTGCTCTACATCTGGATCCCCAAAGTAAAACCAAGCCAATTGCCAAGATACCTAATCACACAAAGTACTGTGAGAAAAAAGATGAAGAGAATTTTCCCCTTCTAACATTAACTGAGCACTTAGTATGTGTCAGGCATTGTGTTAAACATTTTCATGTATTAGCACACTTAACTACAATGCTATATAGAGAACAAAACACAACATGGGAAGTAGCCTTCCTGAATCTCGGAATAACCTCCTTCATTTAAGAAATATCCATTAAATAAATATTGAGCACCTAGCATGCACTGTGCCAGTTACAAGGAATGTAGTGATACACAGAACAGCCCTCATGGAGCTTAGACAGCCTCCCACTTAGTCTACTGTTGAAATAGTTACCTAATGCCACATTTTCAAATGTTGGTCTAGGTGCATCATAATTACTTATGGATATTCAACATTTCAAACTTCTGGGGCTCTGTCTTCGTAAATTCTGATTCAGCAGATCTGAAACAGGGTCCAAAATTCTGGGTTTTTAAAACCTCTCACTATGCATATGATATACTGTGAGATTTGGGAACCACTGACTCACCTTCTTCACTATTACTCTGCTTTAATTTTGCCCTCAAATTACTACCACAATCATCATTCCAAAATAAGAAATCGGATATTATGCCCTGCTTAAAGTCCCATCAAATGTACACATGACAAAATCTGTTTTCTATGGAAACCCTCCCATACCGAGCTCCCTGTCCATCTCTTCATCCTCATTATTTCCTGTATATGGCCACACTGCAGTTATCAAAAGCATATTATTTCCTTCTTTCTGGCTCTGTCTCTCTCTGCCTGAGGTACCCTTCTCAATAAGCGGATTGCTATATTTACTTATGCGGGAAAGTTCCAACATTCAACTCCAGCATTACTTTGTTTCTCCTGTTTTCCAACACTGTTCCTCTCTGCTAGATCTCACCATTCTGGTCATTTTGCTGTATAAACATGACCCTTAAACAACACAGACTTGAAATGTGTGGGTCCACTACACATGGAATTTTTTGACAAATGCAATACAGTACTGTAAAGGTTATTTTCTTTAGATTTTCTTTTTCTTTTTTTTTTTTAGATTTTCTTAATACTATTTTCTTTTCTCTAGTTTACTGTATAGTAAGAATACAGCATATAAAACATACACAAAATATGTGTTAATAGTTACCAGGAAGTTAATTTGTAGTTAAGTTTTTTGAAGAAAGCTATTTGTAGTTACATTTTGGGGGGAGTCAAAACTTATCTGTGGATTTTTGACTGTGCAGGGAGTCAGTGCCCCTAACCATCTGCACTGTTCAAGGGTCAGCTGTATTTATCTTCCTCCGAAATCCTTAATGCTTCTTGGAGGTAGAAAACTGCCGCATTCATCTTTGTATTTTTATTATTGTTTTTAAAATAGATTTATTTATTCATTTAAGAGAAAGAGAGTGAGCGAGCACAAGTGGGGAAAGGGGCAGAGGAAGAGAGAGAAGCAGGACTTGATCCTAGGTCCCCAGGATCATGACTTGAGCTTAAGGCAGATGCTTAACCAACTGAGCCACCCAGGCACCCTTCATCTTTGTATTAATAGAGATGTGCGTCAGTTCAACTTGGCTTTAATATTTGGCCCTAATCTTCTATTTGACTTTGATTTCAGCCCATAGAAGGTTGACTGCCCCTCTGACATTTTTTTAGGATTCCTGAATTTGTGCTTCATCAGTGCTCCTGTGATACTACAGATTGTGATAATTGAACAGCATAATAATATGAGTACTATAAACAAGGCATACTATTTGGATTTACTGTGATTACCTGGATATGCAATTCCAAATGTAAGTAAGCATTTAGTAAGCATCTAGTAAGCATTTTAGAAATTAGAAAAAAGCTATTGATTTAAAAAAAAAAAAATCACCAAGCACTATAACATTGAATGGCACCAATACTATCACCAAGGAGAGCAGATTATTTTGCCAGAGAAGAGATTTGGAAGCACAAAGAGAAAGCAGAGAAACTAGAATACCAATTTATTGAAAAGAGTTGAAAGCTTTAAGATTATTTTCCTTTATCACTCTAATCTATAATGTTTTTTACTCTTTTGTCCTAAGCTAATGTAGACAGGAAAATGCATGAGTTGTAGTTAATGCTATTAACCAAGTAAATCAATACCTTTATGTCTTCCTAGCCCAGTTGGAAACAGAAGATTGACTCTGTTTTCTACAATCTTTTTCAAAAAAGTGTTGTAATTTTCATCCTAAGACATGAAAGTTTTCATTAGGTTGATTTCTATTCCTATTGGCTTTTTTCAAGGGGAGGTTACCCTTAGACAAGCATATTTATTATTTAGAGTATTCTTATGATTAATAGGATTTGTTGTTCTATTTTCCACGTGGTAATTGCTGCAAAAATGAAACAGTTCAAATAGATGTTTAATAAAAAAAACGTGTCCCTACTTAATGGAAAAAACAGCAAAATTTAACATTTCACATTGAGTATAAACTACATTTTCAGGATAGTTAGCTATTTATAATTTTCTCTAGGAAAATGTCTTCTGAGTTCTAATCAATAAACTTAAAAATGAACTTTTAGGATATTTATGTTAAAGAATTTCATTCATTGGTGCGCCTGGGTGGCTCAGTTGTTAAGTGTCTGCCTTTGGCTCAGGTCATGATCCCAGAGTCCTGGGATCGAGCCCCACATCGGGCTCCTTGCTCGGCAGGAAGCCTGCTTCTCCCGCTACCATTCCCTCTGCTTGTGCTCCCTCTCTCACTGTGTTTCTCTGTCAAATAAATAAAATCTTTAAAAAAAAAAAAAGAATTTCATTCATTAATTCAACAAGTATTTCTTAGTCATTTCCAATGAGCCAGACACTGTTCTCAGCATAGGGCAATAAACAAAATAGACCATGTTACTATTCCCATGGAGCTTATATTCTAGGACAAATATATTTTTATGTTTCTTGTCTTTATTTGATAGTAGTTACTAGGGTCAACCCCTAACAGACAAAATATTAGCCCTAGGAGTAATCTTTCCATAAATCAAACAACAAAACTTTAATAGACAAGGCAAAATCTATAAAAATTAAACTGTGCTTATAGATGTTACAATATAGCATTATGTGAAAAGAGGTTATAAAACAAAATTTGAATATGAATCCATTTCTGTAATACATGCATGCATATGTAAATAAATGTGTATATATGTACCCATATACATATAGGTATGTAACTTATAAGTGCATAGATAAAACCAGAAAGATAAAATATACATTTAGCAAAGTTTACAAATATTAATAGCAGTTTCAAGACAGCAGGATTACAGAATATTTAATACTTTAAGAAAAACTCATCAGTGAACTGACACTATTAATGTGTCAGTTCTGACACCTGCATTTGTCAGAAAAATCCAAAAGAAGTAGTCATCTTACTTTTATTTTTTTTAAACATTTTTTAAAGATTTTATTTATTTATTTATTTATTTGACAGAGGAGAGAGGCAGGCAGAGAGAGAGGAGGAAGCAGGCTCCCCGCTGAGCAGAAACACCACGGACACCCCTCCCACCCCCCGCCATGCGGGGTTCGATCCCAGAACCCTGAGACCATGACCTGAGCCGAAGGCAGAGGCTTTAACCCACTAAGCCACCCAGGCGCCCCAGTCATCTTACTTTTAAACTTGTTTTACAGAAAGATTAACTAGAAATGAGTTAAATATTTTCTTCATTTTGGGAATGAAGCAGGAACAATCATCTTTCTTTCCAGGAAGTGGAAAGTAGAGACCAAGTAAGCAGGATAATTCAGTATTTTAAGTTTCTTATTCTACTGGCTTTTGAAAATTTAATTTCATAGTTAATTTGAAATTCCAAAATCAAGTGAAATGGTTTCTAAAGAAAAATATTCAGAATATATGTACTTATTTTATTTTTGAAAGCAACTTAAATTTCTTGGTTTAAGGTGTTTATTATCTTACTAACTTGGTAATATCTTGTAAATATCCACAATTAGAGAAAAGGTGGATTATTCCCCTTCCAATAACCTCATGAAAATGCTTAAATATCCAATTTTCTAATGCAGTAGTAAAATAAACAAGAATCACTGTTTTAAATTCAGGGTACATTCTGAAAATAAAATCTATACTACATCTGAGTAGCGTCAATGTGAAAATGTTCCATTTATACATTAAATACATTTATTAATTAGCTAACAGATTTACATTTGTTGACAATATTGTGTATTAAAATTTTGTCTGTAAAAAGAATATGCTTTTGTTTTCAGATTTACTCCTAACAGGTGATTTAAATAAACTCTCTCCTGGTTCAGAATTGGTATTGAGCCTCTCAAAAAAACCCTCTGATCCCCTAATATACATAAAGTAGTAGATAAATAACACCAAAAATGTGTATGTGAAGCTGTTACTCTAAGATGCAGGTTCTCTAATTTTAGCTTGTATTACAGTCACCTGGAGGGATTCTGCAAACACAGATTCTGGGCCTTACCCAGAGTTTCTGATTTAGGAGGGCTGGATGGGTCTTGAGAATCTCCACATCTAACAAGTTAGCAGGTAAGTAACAATGATGCCAGTCTGGAGAACACTTTGAGCCCCTCTAAGAAAATACTTCATGTGTCTTTCAAAAATACTCAGAGGAGGGGCGCCTGGGTGGCTCAGTGGGTTAAAGCCTCTGCCTTCGGCTCAGGGTCCTGGAATCGAGCCCTGCGTCAGGCTCTCTGCTCAGCGAGGAGCCTGCTTCCCTCTCTCTCTGCCTGCCTCTCTGCCTATTTGTGATCTCTCTCTCTCTCTCTCTCTCTCAAATAAATAAATAAATAAATAAAATCTTTAAAAAACAAAACAAAACAAAAAAACCAAAAATACTCAGAGGAGTAAAAAAATGTTCAACACTCCAAAATGGTTAAATACTTTCTCTTAAAAAAATCTGCCCAAACGCTTTTACATACACAGGAAACGTATCCTACCTCTTAGACATTAACATTGCCACATACTTAGGAATGCAAAAACTACAAAATACACTAAGGACTTTGACTAGATTAGTCATGGGTTGACTGTGATATACATCACAATCACCAATGGAACTTTTTCCCTAGATACCTGTGCCTAAATCCCAACCCTGGAAACTCAAATTGTAGGTTTGGCATGTCTCTTTAAAAAACAATCTCCCAGATGATTCTGATTAGCACTCTTAGCTATTCAAGGTTTGTGCTTCGCTTATGAGTGCTTGTAAAGTTTACAAATTCTTACACTTGATCTTAACCAAAAGGCCAAGAAACGGTAAGTTTACAAATTCCTGAGTCTCATCCCAAAATTACCAAATCAGAATCTCTGGGGGTGGGTACCTGGAAATCCTTATAATAACTAAACACCTAGGTGATTCTTAAGCCACAAAAGTTTGAAAACCATTAAAATCTTATAGCAAAGATTAAACAGGTTAGCCAGCAAATTCTGAAAAATAAGAAAAATTTATGTTTAGCTGCAACTACATACACATACTATGACAGCTATGTTTTTCAGGCAGAATACTGCACTGAGTGGTTGGGTGATACTGTATAGAACGACTGCTGGAGGAAGTAAGCTAGAGGTACAACTCAATGACAAGCAAGTAATAAAGTCTGTGCTTAATAAAACAAAAGAGCATAATTAGGCTTCAAAGATGACCAAATGAAAAATGTAGTAACTATAGAATGATTTTTTCAAGTCTTGGAACAATTTTTTTTTAAAGATTTTATTTATTTATTTGACAGAAAGAAATCACAAGTAGGCAGAGGCAGGCAGAGAGAGAAGGGGAAACAGGCTCCCTGCTGAGCAGAGAGCCTGACGCGAAGCTCGATCCCAGGACCCTGGGATCATGACCTGAGCTGAAGGCAGAGGCTTTAACCCACTGAGCTACCCAGGCACCCCAATCTTGGAAAAATTTTTTAAAAAATCACCTTTAAATCTCTTTATGAATGCCATAAACATAAACAGGGTTGAGAATAACTGCCCATGAATAACAGCTGTGTGTTAGTGGCTTTACCCCACATCACCTACTCTATCACTCTTCTCCCTTTGCCCTCTCAGCTTGTAAATGCTTTTGTTTTCCTTATTATGTGCTTTTCGATAGTAATAGAACTGAAACTGGAACTTAAAGGTCAGTGACACTATGTGAGTGTGTGGATGTGTGTATTCAGAAGAACATGTCCTTAATTATTTGTTTAAATACAAGATATGTAAGTTATAAGTATTTACACAATAGAAAAAATTCACATGTATTAGAATAAAGGTATATACACACAGAAATCACACGCTGAAGATTGTTCCTATTTAGTTCTAATTCCTGACCATAATGAAGATTCTGGAAATAATGACAAATGAGAAGCTCTCCTAAGTAAATGTCTTGGTCCTTCACCTACGCTAATCTATCTTATCCAATGTTAGCCAATAAATTCTCCCAACTAACTCTCTGCTCCCTATTTCCCTGAATATAAAAAGGGGATGAATAATGCTATTAATAAGTGGCAGGTCTCAGTTTCCTCCTGAGACTGAAGCCCCCATATTTAATATAGCCCATGCCTTGCCACAAATCAGATGCTCAATAATATTTAAATCAAAAGATTTAAGAAATTTGGGGATGTTTTTACTTAGGAAAAGAAATAACTACCTTCATATATTTGAAAAGGATGTCGTATGGAAGGCAAATTAGGTGATTTATTCAACTGCAGAAAGTAATACATGGGAGTTAAAAGATGGCAAGGGTTTTGCTCAGTAGAGTTAAAGCAGTGTTAAAAGTGAACTTTAAGAATTTTTAAACTGTATTCTCATTCTGATGGCAGTGTATTCTGGACCATCTAAATGATCTCTACATAGGTCTGTATTTTTCTTAGAAGCCTTCTGTGTTTGAGGTTACATTTGTTTATGATCAAATTTGGTACCAAATGATCACTAAAAGGAACAGTTACATTTTTTAAAAAAAGATTTTATTAATTTTTTTGACAGAGAGAGATCACAGTAGGCAGAGAGGCAGGCAGAGAGAGAGGGGGAAGCAGGCTCCCTGACGAGCAGAGAGCCCGATGCGGGGCTCAATCCCGGGACCCTGAGATCATGACCTGAGCCGAAGGCAGAGGCTTTAACCCACTGAGCCACCCAGGCGCCCAGTTACATTTTTTTTTGATGTACACACTCAGAATGAGGTTGGTGGGCACATCTCAAAGGTTCACAGGGATTACTTTGCTCCAAAAGAGATTTAAACATTAGTGTTAAGAAATACAAGAATTAAAAAAAAAAAAGAAAGAAAGAAATACAAGAATAAAAAACTTTCTAACATTTCAAGCTGCCAGAAATGAATAGACTATTTTGTGAGAGTGCTCTTGTGTGTATGTAAAAAAATTCTCAAAGCAGACTGGCTAACTTAGTAAACACAATTTAGAGGATACTACTGTGATAACTGATATTAATAACAAAACTTAAATACTAAAGTCTGTAATTTTCAAGAATCTCAAATTTGAAATTACTAAAAAAATGAAAGATATAATACATAATGAATGTTATCAATTAACATCAAAAACTAAATATTCAGCTGTGGCCTGAGCCATCACGATTCAATGCTCTACTTGACAAATTAGATGTACAAATATCCTTTGAATAAATGAATATATAATAATCTGTTACAGGCCATAGTGGCTAGGTGCTAGAGTAATGGTCTTGGGTTGAAACAAATCAACTTGTTCACATTACCTAAGAAAAATACCCCTTCCTCCAATCATGGTGAAGGCTTTGATTACTTATTTGACATACAACCCACTTAAACATTTTAGTTACGTTATCTGCGAAGGCAAGAAAATTCCAGCTCTCCTCTGCAAACAGGTTAAAAGACACTTAATGAATTCCTGACACCAAGAGCATGGAAAAGTAGGCTTTCTTAATTTGCCATCTCCAACAGCCAAATAAAGAGCCTTCCTCCTTTACCATTATCACTAAGGAAAATGATATTTTAAAATAGCATGTCTACACACACACACACAAAGCATCTTCGTTTAATCTGCAAAAGGCCAGACATTCATAAAAAAACAAAAACAAAACCCCATGTAGAGGAAAAGCACCATAAATATTCTACCCCTATTATATAGGTTCACTGATGATGTGGCCGAAAGGATATCATCCTTTGTCAGATTGTCCCAAAGAAGGCTAGAGTGATTCTCAATAATATGAGATTTCAAGAGAGTGAAACTCTCCTGAAACTTAATAATTATTATAAAAATGAATCTAATGATAATTTATAGTTTATTAAGTCCTTACTTTGTGCCAAGAACTCTTCTGTTTCACAAGGGTTAACATCTCTTTTATCCTTTCAACAATCCTGTAAGGTAAATATTATCATCCTAATTTACAGATGAGGAAAGTAAGACCTAGAGAGGTAATGCAACTTGTACAAGATCACATAGCTGTAAGTGGCAAAGCAAGCAGCCAACCTCTAGAGCCTAAGTTCTTAGCCATTAGTCATTACTATCTTTTCCTTAAGGAAATGAAATGAAAACCCAAACCCACAGAAGAGACTCTAAGCTTTCCAAAAGGCAGAGCAAGAACAGTTGCAGAGCAGTTATGATTGGTAAAAAACTGTAGAATATAGATGATTTTCAACAAAAACCTATAGCCCATTCATTACATTACCAGCAATGATCAAAAGTCCTAGATAAGGAGATAATCTACATCAAGGCAATAAAATACTTTACAATAGGACATTTGACTCATGTAATCAGGGAAACCCACTGACATGGTTAAAAATGATAGTCTAAGCAAGGCAAACTAGCATTCATCCAAGAGACTGATACATGGATACTAGAAAGGAGAAGGAGTTTCTTTTCATTTTTTTTAATACAAACTGTATGAATGTAGGCATGGGAATGCTAGGTGCCATCTTTCACACCATACAGATACCCTGTCAGTGGCAGAATGAGGCCAACATACAAGTAGAACAAAGGCTTATAAATGAAGTCATATACAAGAGAAAGTCAGGAATTAACACTATGAGGACACCACTTGAGACTCTGGATTTAACTGTTCCTCCAACCAAAACTAAACTATGTAAGCCAATAACCAGCTTCCCCCTTAAATTAGCTTGAGTTGTGTTTCATCACTGCAATAAAAACAATCTCAATACACTTACAAACTCCAAGTATTTCGTATTAAAAACTTTAAGGATGACCAAGTACAAGAAAGTGGCAATCTCCAACACTGCTGGAGAACATAAACTGGTCCAAACTTTCCGGAAGTTTAGAGCAGACTTAAGGAACTTTTACTAAACATAAAACACAGTGAAGATGCTTTCCATAATTTACCTAGCTAATTTTCGACTAGGTGTATATGTGTATATGTACATACATACATATGTATATACATAATACATACGTATAATATGCCTCTTTCAGTAAACTTTTTTTCACTCAGTGCTCTAAATATATAGAATTGGCAGGCACTAACTTTTTACATACCTTAGAATAGGGCACTGGTTACTTTCAAGGCCAAGTATATGTGACATAGCTGTATTTATTAACAAACTACTTTTCTAGCTTGGTTCTAATACTACATTTTTAAAATAACAAAAAAATAAAATTCAAGATTCAAGAAAGTTTCAAAATAGCCTAAGGCATTTCCAAGTATAAGAAAAATTCCTCTGAAAAAACAGGACATAGAAGAGGAAAATAACGATGTCCATTAGACCTTTTAAAAACCTTAAAATCTCTGGGGCACCGGGGTGGCTCAGTGGATTAAAGCCTCTGCCTTCTGCTCAGGTCATGGTCTCAGGGTCCTGGGATCGAGCCCCGCATCAGATGCTCTGCTCAGCGGAGAGCCTGCTTCCCTCTCTCTCTGCCTGCCTCTCTGCCTACTTGTGATCTCTCTCTCTCACATCAAATAAAGAAATAAATAAAATCTTTAAAAAAAACTAAAAACCTTAAAATCTCTCTGCTTCCTTCTCTTTGTTCATTTGTTTGTTTCATTTGTTCATTCAAATACTTATTAAAAACTCACTGTGTGCTAGCACTCTCTTTCATGTCGTAAGTTTCAAATTCAGTCTATTTGTGATTTTGCCCATTGAAATATATTTCAATTTTATAACTGAAAAAAGGGGAAGGAGTCACTTTGGAGAAATTTGGTTAGCATCTTAATTTATAAGATCTCTAAGAACAGAAATACATCCCAACTCTTAAAGACTTAAAACTTTCTGCCTTTAAACCTTATGTTTATTTTTACCATACTATTTTGCAGTGGAAAAACAGACTTTCATGAACTATTAGGAAAAAAAGAAGCATCACAGGGAATGGTCACTAATGAATGAAAACTGCAATATTAAGTAGAAGACCCTTAATTTGCCTAAATATATTGTGACTTTCAAAATAAATAGGTGAAGAATCACAGTTAAGTTCAATCACTAGATTTTTGTCCCATCTGCAAAACAAAATTTGAAAATCACACTTTGAAATCACCTCTATGTTTAATATTATAACCAAATGAAATTTCAAAATGAAGAAACACTCATAAATGACAGTTGAGGTCACCAGAACTAAAAGGTAACATGTTGGAGACTGTTTTCTTATGGAAATAAGTCATTTCAATTATTTTTAAAAATCTTTTCAAATAAGTTATCAATTAAGTGGGACTTTATCAACAACAAAAACAGTTATAGACCATTTTAATCAATTATTTTTCTGAAAACATACTGGCAGATCAAATCTAAGTCCCTAGAAAAATTTAATTCTCATTTTAGAGGAGCTTAATTTCACTTCTGATAAAGCTTCCCTGACAATTGTTCTCTGTTGTTAACTTTAAGTTGGTTATAACACACAAACAAACCCTTAAAAACACAACCTTCTCACCATGTCCATTATCATAAAAACAGAAAATAACAAATGTTGGGGAGGATATGGAGTAATAGGAACCCCTGTGCATTATTGGTGGAAATGTAAAATGGTGCAGTCACTATGTAAAACAGTATGACAGATCCTCAAAAAATGAAATATAGAGTTACCATATGATCCAGCAACATACTTCTGGGGATACATCCAAAAGACTGAAAACAAAATCTTAAAGAGGTATTTGTACACCTGTGTTCACAGCAGCAGTATTCACAATAGCCAACAGGTGGAAGCAACCTAAGTGTCCACGGAAAGATGAATGGATGAACAAAATGTGATATATATTAGCCTTAAAAAAGAAGGAAATTTTCACACATGCCTACAACATGGGTGAATCCTGAGGAAATTATGTTAAGTGAAATAAACCAGTCACAAAAAGACAAAAACTGCATGATTCCACATATATATGGTATTTACTAGTCAAATTCATAGAAACAGTAGAATGATGGTTGTCAGGAACTAGGAGGGGGGAAACTGGGGGATCTATTTAATGGTTATAGTTTCAGTTTTACAAGGTAAAAAAATTCTGGTTACACAATGTGAATATACTTAACACTCGTAAACTGTACACCTAGGAATGTTTAAGATGGGAATTTTGACATTATATGGGTTTTTTTTTTAACCACAATTTAAACCTCACAATCACTTCAAAAGCTATGGAAAAACAAGTCATGAGAAAATCATTTAAATTTTCTTTTAAAAAGTTTAGATTTTATGTTTTACATTTTTCTGAAAGGATCATGCCTGGCAATGATATGGGTTTGATGGTTTTTATTGCAAAAAACATGAATTTTAATATAAAACTCAATACACATACAAAATAGTTAATTCCTTTTTAAAAATATTTATTTTAAAGAGAGAGAGAGAGTACAGGAGGAGGGGCAGAGAGAGAGGGAGAGAATCTCAGCAGACTCCCCACCAGTGGAGAGGTGATGGGCTGGATCTCAGGACCCTGAGTTTATGACATGAGCTGAAATCAAGAGTCAGATGCTCAACGGACTGAGCCACCCAGATGCACCCAAAATAGTTAATTCTTGATGCTCCAAGAAACAGAGAGGGATAAAATTATTTTTAAAATTCCAAGATCTAGTTATTTCAAAAATCCTTGCCAAACTCTTACCAAAAATACTGAGCAACATGACTGACTTATCTTAGCTTCAAATGTTTTTTCTAGTTCTATAGTTAAGCAGAAAGCATACATAACACATACACTACAAGTAGCAGAAGGCTAGCTAAAATCCACCAACCGGATAATTAGTTCCATCATTTAAAAAAAAAAAGATTAAAAAAAAAAGAGAATGTTCTCATGCATTAAAATCAATTTCTTAATAGAAAACAAATCCAATAACACATATTATTTTCTCCTACTTTAGAAATACTTATGTTAACAATCTAAATTATGTTAACAACCTAAATTTTAAAAATTGTATTTTAAGAGGACACATTTATAAACAAACACAGTAATTTAACCAAATCTTTAATATCCACATATGGTAATAGTTTTTTTTTTTTCCCACCACCAAACATAATCAACTGTTATGAGTTCTTCAGAAAACATCAATAGACTAATCTCCCTCAGCCTCCTACACACATTCTTAACATACAATAATAGAATATAACCACAAAATCTTAACTTTGAGCCCACAGAAAGATAATGGAAATCAGCAGGTAGACAGATCGGAGATTCCCCAAACTGCACAAAATGCTTTGTAGTGGACCACAGAAATGAACTACCACAGTACAAGCAAAAAAAGGCACATAGATTTCACACAAATCAAGCCTCAAAACTCAGACTAATATACAGTATGAAGCCTTGGCCTTGAGAGAGAGAGAAGCCAATAGTCTTAACTGGAGAAATTCAAAAGTAAAATTTTTCTATCAGGTAGGCTCACATTATTTACTGGGAGTATTTTATTAACTCATGGTGTTTAGCAAAGATAAGTATTTATAAAATTGTCTACTCTAAATTGTGGTGTCAAGACAAAAAATGTTTTAAGTTACTGCCACTCCTAAGACTACAGTACCTTGCACATACCTTGCTGAAAGAAGAGTGTATGTGTTTATGACTCTAGTCTCTGAAATCCAGAGTAAATTCAAGTGGCCTATTTGGGGAGGAAAAAGGGGTGTACAAAACTGTGAAGAAGGGGACAGACAACATATACTCAAGAATAACTGATGCTAGGGGCGCCTGGGTGGCTCAGGGGGTTAAAGCCACTCTGCCTTAGGCTCAGGTCATGATCTCAGGGTCGTGGGATGGAGCCCTGCATCGGGCTCTCTGCTCAGCAGGAAGCCTGCTTCCACCTCTCCCTCTGCCTGCTTCTCTGCCTACTTGTGACCTCTCTCTCTCTCTCTCTCTCTGTTAAATAAATAAATAAAAATCTTATTAAAAAAAAAAAAGAATAACTGATGCTAGATGCCAACATAACCATAACCCAGGGATGTATTGTTTTAGCTGGAAAAGAACCCCCCTTTCCCTTAAATCTGAATCCAATGTTAGTCTTTTCATTTTTAGGAGATGTAGAAAAGATGCATGAAAGTGGGGAGGAGAACTAACAAGAAATATTTGGAAACACCTGCAAAAAAAAAGTGTGTTTAAGTGTTGTGGAAGTTCAAACTAGAACTTGAACAGGTAACAACTATTTTCAATTATAGTGTTACCAAGATTCCTAAACAAGACAGACAGTGGACATTACCTCATTTAATCTTCACAATAACCTCTGAGATGGTTGCTATTATTGTCATCATTTCAAAAGGAAGAGGTATGCTCAGAAGCATTCAGTAACTTTCCCAAGCTCACAAAGCTAACAAGTGAAAAAATTGGACTCTTAGTTTTAACTACAGGTATCTGGGTACAGATTCTATGCTCTCAACTACCAGGCATGTTCTTCTACAAAAAAGTAGAAAATCAAAGTAAAATTATAACAAGAAAAAAAGCTTACTAATAAATTAGAGAGCTCCTTGACTTTTAATGACCAAAAGTTAAAGAAGTTAGGAAATGTCCCTTCTCAGAAATCTTAATGATCCAATATCTGGTTTCGGATACTGAAGGAGTCTGGCCTGAAACCTGAAAAAGAACAATGAACTTCTTAACCTTTCCTCTGAGATCCAAAATTGATATTAAGGTGCTATTAAGTCCAGTTCCTACCTACTGCTAAGGAATCAACATGAAATTCCCTGTTAAGTCCATTATAACCATACCCATCCTCTGCTCTGATTTCTTCCAATGCTTCAGTTTTTTATTTTCCTAGACCTTCTTTCTTTCTTTATTTTTAAAGATTTTATTTATTTGACAGCGAGAAACAGAGGGAGAGAGGGTACACGAGCAGAGGGAGTGGAAAAGCAGGCTTCCTGCAGAGCAAGGAGCCCAATGCGGGGCTCGATCCCAGGACTCTGGGATCATGACCTGAGCCAAAGGCAGAGGCTTAACGACTGAGCCACCCAGGTGCCCCCCTAGACCTTCTTTAAAGAAGACAAGTTTGTCCCCCCAACCTGGGCTCTAGAGCACATTTAAAATGGAAAAACTGTAAGGAGAAAATACCTTCCCCCATAATCTCTGTTACCCTTTCAAAAAGTTTTAAAATTATTAGTTTCTGGTAAAAAACCAGACAGTGATAAAAAAAACTTTAACAAATAATATCTAAAATTTGAGTAGCCACTTATTAAGTGTTTAACTTTCAAGTTATAAGAACCTTTATATTAAGAAATATGACTCAATTTGACCCAAGTTTGCTAAATATTCAAATGCGAATATTTTGAAAATAAAAGATGAGAATGAACAAAATCTAAGAACCAATTTAGAATTGGGAATGATGCACAGTAACTAATTAATTCATTTATACTAAAGCTGCTTGTGATATCCCAAATGATGAACTGCAAAGGAAAACTGAGTACAATATTGCATATAAAAAGGGATTGGTGCATAACTTGGTGCACAATATTAAGTATGATTCAGCACATAATAAGGACTGAAAATTGGCACTACACAGAGGTAATCTGCTTTACGTTTATAATCTAGCAGCCTCATCATTTCATCAAAAGCACTGTAATCACTTCTGCAAAATTAATTGCAATTAATTCCTGTCAACTCTTGGAATTAAGTCTAGACTTGTTTACTCACTTTTTGAATTTTATAAGAGCTTTCTCCGGTGTACACAAACTGAGAATTTATCATTCCCCTAAATAAGGACCAAAATGGCATCTACAAAACAGCAACAACACAAACAAGTTTATCTTCTGCTGATACTGATTAGGGAAGTTAATCTCTCCCAAAAGAGTGGAAGGACTTTAAGGAGGAAAGCGTCTAGGAACCACAACTCTTACAAATCTCCAATTCCTGAAAATGATTTCCACAAAGGTTAAAATACCAAAAGTGTACCAAATTGTGTGTGTGTGGGGGGGGGTTGGAATCACTCTTAATTCCACTGGTTCCACTTACAATTCTTAATCCTATAATATACTACCTAACCTCAAACTTTAAGGTGTTATAAAAATTTGCATTAAGTTCTAACAGAATGATTATGTCGGATATATCTAGAAGGGTTCCCTTTAATATACTTAAATTTCAAGAAAATAAGACAGTTCTAAAAATGTTGAAGCTACATTTCATTTGCTGCGATCACAAACTTTTTTTTTCAATTTCATTAATATTGTTTGCTAAATTCTGCCCGCCCCTATATTTTCACTAAGACACTTATAAGAATGAATGAGGCACATATTAATTTATAACGTCTGGGCTCTCTTGACAGCTGATAGAAATCCAAGTATCCAATTCTGAGGTTCTCTTTAAAATGTTACGATTTCTCCAAATTCCCGTTATTCTCTCAGTCTAGACAAGTTTTTCAAGGCGATTAAAACAAAGCAAAACAAAACAAAACCTGCACGTGCAAACTAAAGTTAGCATCTTCAAGCCACCGCGACAAATCCCTAATGCACAAAGGCAAAGACCCCCGCCGCGGCTAGACAACCGCACCGCCAGAACGCATCCGACCACGCGAGCCCCTCCGTGGGATAACCCAGGGCCCCGAGCCCACTGGGAAGCCAGGACCAGCGTGCACGGTCCGCCCCGGGGCTGAGTTTTCCGTGGAACCGGAGAGAATGGGGGCGGGAAGGAGCGGAAGCTCGGGTACAAACGGCGGCGACCGAGCTGCGGCTCGTCTCTCTTCCCGGGGTTTTCGGGCTAGGGGAAGTCCACTCGGATGGGGGTAGAGGGCAGGCCGGGTTTTCAAGGCGGCAGGAGGGCGGTGCGAGGCCCAGGCGGCCGGGAGGCGAGGGCTAGCAGGGCTCGGCCCCCGGCCCCCGAAAGCACTTTCGATGCGTCTCCCACCCCCCACGACAAGATGGCGACGTGGGCAGCGGGGGAGCCCGGCCGGCGAGGCTGGGGGAGAGGGGAGGGGAGAAGAGGCAGAAACAAAAAGGCGCCCCCCCACCCCGGAACGCTGAGGCCGGCCGGCGAGCCAGTGGTGGCGGGCGGCCGGGCGGGGGGCATCGGCGGAGAACGCGGCAGGCGGAGGAAATGGGCTTACTTTTTCTTGTCGTTCGCGCCGCCGGCGCCCTCCATGGCGAATCGGTCCCCGCGAAGCCTTCACGGCCGGCCGCCCCCAGGCTCGCTCCGGCCTAAGCGCTGGTTCCCTCCACACGCCAGGAGAGAAGGGGAGGCACGTCCAGAGGTGGGAGGTGCAAGGCGGGAAACCCCTCGTAAAACGCAGGCAGGAGGAGCAGGAGGCAATCGCTAGGGTCCAGGTCCGGCTCCGAAGAGCCTCCCCTCCGGCTGCTTGTCAAGGCCCGGCCCGACGCACTGGCCGAAGTGGCGACGAGGCCGATCCTCGCGTCCCCTCAGACGAAGCGGCTCTGTGCACTGAGGAGCCGAGGCAGCGGCAGGGGGCGGGCAAGGGCGGAGGCGCGCTCGGCGGCGCGCAGGGGACGGGAGGAGGAGAGTGTCGGGGGCGCGCCCGCCCGCGGAGCCCAGCTCGCGCACACGCAAGCCCGCCTCACCTGAGGGGAGGCGGGTTCCCTGCGAGCCAATGGCGAGCGACGCAGGCGGCCAATCCCACCCCAGCCCACGTCTGTCTCGGCCAATCAGGAGGCGGTCAGCTGAGGCACAGCTGGGACGCGCTGCCGCGCTCACGTGCTCGTCTGTGTGCAGCTGCGGAGGAAAGAGAAAGGAGCTGGGGTGCGGCCAACGTGGGTCTGGGGACGCTCTGCCTTCTCTTAGGGAGAGCAGCGTCTGGCTTTGGGAGGCGCTGCTGAGAAGGGATTTTTTGGGTTTTTGGGTCTCAAGCCTGCATCACATTTCCTGCTCCCAGTGCAGCAAGTCTCCCGCTCTCTTTCTCTTCTATGGCTGTGTTGTGCAGGGTTGCCGCCAGCTCTGTTGAGTTCCAGTTTAACAAAGCCGACTTTTCGCGTCGTGGCAGAAAACCCTTTAGACCCTTTGCTTAGATGTGTTACAGTGGGGTTTATCTTGCCAGGTTATCCAACCACGGGCCATGTCACCAACCGTGCTCTTTGCCGTGGAGCACAAGGGTACTCTCCTTGTCTACTACGTTTTTCTGTGATGAAGTTTGATTACTGAATAAATGCAAATAAAATGTAAAGCAAACAAACCCCTCGTGTTATAAACTTCTCAAGGGAAGTAGTTAAGGTAACAGAAATCTTAAAATCTGAAATTATTCTACCATTTACAAATAGGGATAAGTGGCTTTAATAAAAGAGCATAAACCAGAATTTCAGGGAAGGAGGAGGAAAATGGCTTTAGGTAGGTTTTCATTTTACTTTCTTATTGTTTGTAAAAAAGCCAAAAATAATCTTAGACTGGGGAAAAAAGGAAGATGACCCTTAGTTTGAGACTCATCACCTTTAATTCATTGTGTAGACTGAAAAGAGGAAGGATTCTCCAAACCCACCACCCAGACTTGGGCAGGGAGGGGACTGCTGAGCTGGAGTTAACTCGATGTGGTGGCAGCCAGTATTGTCTGCTAGCTAACCAGACTTTGCAAGCTACTGTGTAAAACTTAAGCATTTTTTGGATTTGAAAGCATATATTTCAAGCCCGTCCGTCTTTTAAACAAAAAAAGAATGTATTTTGAGTTCAACAAAGAATCATTGCACTTTCATCTCTCCTGAACACTGGATTATTTTACTTCTCACGTTTGCCTTATTAGTTATATTGTTACAATCCAGCTTTGAATTGTATATTATTGTGGATATCTGTAGTGGACTCAGTTGTACTGATGTGTAAAACAAAGGTCTATATAACATAGCACTGAATTGTTAACAATTGATTCATAAAGCACCTCATTTTAACTGGTCAGTACAACCATAACAATATAAAGACCGATCTTAATGTTAGTCGGTTTTTTTGTTGTTGCTGTTTTCTTTTCTTTTAGATTTACATTACTGAATGATATATTTTCTTTAAAAATACCATTTGAAATGCTTGAAAAGAGGAAAGGGCCAAAAATATTTACTCCTGTTTTGTTTTTTAATTATGAAATTAATAACTCAGTAAAATACAAACCTTTTAAGTTAACATTCTGAAAACTCAATGTTAAACATAGTGATGCCAGTCAGGAGTGAGTTTGGATATAGACTCTGACACTTACTAACAAGTTATTTAATCTCTCAGTGGCTCAGTTTACTCATATATGTCTATGTCATAGAATTATGGCATAATTCAGCAAGATAATACATTGTAAAGCACTTAGAACAATTCCTGGCACATAGTAAGCAGTCAATAAATGTTAACATTAATATTGTTGGTGGATTTTTTTTTTCCATTCTTCTTATTGATTTGTGCCTCTGCTAGTAATAATTACTTGGGCTACTGCCACAGTTCAGTTAGTTTTAACTATCCAAGAATGCCTATTATGTTATTATAAGTCCACATATATTCTCTATTTTCAACTTTGGAACTGCTCACGGGGTTCCTGTTTTTGTATGTAAACATGATGGCAGAGATCTTCAATCACTTCCTTTCTTATTATACTTGTAAGAAATTCTCTTTAGCCAGTGATTATAGCCAAAGTGTATAATGTTTGTTATATTAATAAAAGAACATTTTTAAAAAATATTTTATTTATTTATTTGCCAGGGAGAGAAAGCAAGAAACCACAAGCAGGGAGAGCAGCAGGCAAAGGGAGAAGCAGGTTCCCTGCTCAGCAGAGGGCCCATTGCAGGGCTCCATCCCAGGACTCTAGGATCACGACCTGAGCCAAAGGCAGACGCTTAACCAATTGAGCCACCCAGGTACCCCAAGAGCATTTTGTAATAGCAAATCTAAATCATTGAAAACACAATTTGAGCATTTCAAAAGTTTAAAGCAGAAGGCTAATTTAATCACCAAAAATATTTTTGAACATTTATAAAATTTGCCCCCAAAATATGTAGAATATGCTATTTTATGTATATTTGAAGAAATATGTATGCATGTATGTTTACACACGCACATATGTATATGAGCATGGAAAGCAGTAATAATCAATTTGTTTTCACATAATTACAAATGAGCCAGATAGTATTCCATAATACAATCAATCCTGTTAAGTAACAGAATTTGAAACAGCAAAATTTTCTTGGGATAAAATTTTAAATCATTCTCTTTACAACCACCTATTAATAAATGTATTCAGGTTATTACAATTTAAATAATCCTTAATGGACAGCCTTATTTATTCATTTTGTAAGTGTCCAAATTTGAATCCAAAATACTCTGCAGAACTTTCTATGTAGATTGTCAGATGACTTGCAAATGACTTGACTCTTAACCCATATTAGTAGGAAGCAGGAAGTTGGGCAGTGACTGAGGAGAAGGCAAAGTAAAACTTGAAATTTGGATTACTACTAAATAATATGGAGCATTGATGCTTTTAAAGAGTGAAACACATCAGGTTGAGATAGTTTAGAATGTATCAAACTATATGGGAAGAGCTTGTGGTTAGTGAATCTTGTCTTATTATTATTATTCTTCCCCCACCTTCGACCTATTGTATTATAAGAACAATAACAGACCAAAAGAAGCAGATCATTTGGAAGGAAAGTGCTTAAAAGACAACAGACATTAAAAATCTTTTCCTTTTTCTTTCAAGGTCCAAAACAATATATATTTTGATATGTATATATAAATATATGATATACATGTATCAAATATATAACTATAAATATACATAAATAAATATATATCAAATGTATATATATATTTGTCTGAGTTTACAGAGAATAAGAATAACCTGAAAGTTTGCCACTAGCACTTTTTAATTCTGGTGGAGATGTTAAGCATAATTTTATAGAGAAATGCTGGAGGATTTTCAGTTTCTGGTCTAACATGTAAAGAGCTTGGAAGCTCGCATTCTCACAATAAGAAAATAAAGCTGAACAAACTGAAAACCAACGACTCCTCTATATCCGTCAGAGAATTGAGGTCACTGAGCAAACTGCTGCCCTGAAAACTGAAGAGACAGACGGATAGAATGAATCGCAGCTTACCGGAAGATCACAGTTTACCAGGAGCGGAAGCCAGCAGCTGAAGCCAACATGACAGTTGGAGCAAATATCAGTGGGAAAACTTTAAATTCTAATTGTGGAATTGCTAGAGGCTCTGTGTAGACCTGCTTGAGAGCTAAACACTTGAAGGCTCAGCCTTAGAGGGGTCCCACAACTTTTCTCGGTTTTACCTTCAGGAGCTCTTTAATAAATTCTCACTGTGAAGATCTGAGAAATCTTCATGGGGGAAGAGAAAAGTCACTTTTAAAAATATTCCCAGAGCACTCTGTTCTTCTTCACAAGATCTGCCCTCAAAGGAAACTATTTTGCCAGAGCCTAACTGACCTTGCAGAGGGGGGAGGGGAGAAACACCCAACTCCAGCCCCCCTCCAGCATTCAACATAGGATAGGGAAAATACTCAAATTAGGCTCACTAAAAGACTGAGCACTAATAAGAGGACTGACTGTAGAATGCTTTCCTTCCTCCCACACCTGACCATACTACCACATCAGTAGGACTTTTGTGTAATAGTAGGGAATTGCAGCCAAAAGAAGTGCAAACCTCAGACCCTATTTAAAGAGTCACTTAGGGACATCCAAAGACAACACGAGAAACAAAAACAAGGACACTATAGGCAATTTTAGCCTCAGACACCACAGCTACAGCAAACAATAATGCAGCCTAACTCTTAGCCAGATGAACAACCTCATGGTGAAGTTCTATCTACCTAACTTCCTTGGACTTGACATTAGCATGTCTGGCTTTCAACAGAAAAATTTACAAGACATACTAAAAGGCAAAAAAAACACAATCTGAAGAGCTAAACCAAACATCAGAATGAGACTCAGATACAGAGAGATTCTGGAATTATCAGACCTGGAGTAAAATAATTATGATAAACGTGTTAAGGGTTTTTGTTTTTGTTTTTGTTTTTTTGACATTTTTTTAATTTATTTGACAGAGAGAAAACACAAGCAAGGGGAGTGGCAGGTAGAGGGAGAATCAGGCTCCCCACAGAGCAGGGGGAGCCCAATATGGGACTCGATCCCAGGACCTTTGGATCATGATCTGAGCTAAAGGCAGTTGCTTAGCCAACTGAGCCACCCAGGCACCCAACATGCTAAGAATTCTAATGGAAAAAGTGAACAACATGCAAGAACAGATGGGTAATGTCAGTAATGCTATGAAAAAAATGCTAGAAATGAAAAACAATGTAACAGAAATAAAGAATGCTTTTGGTGGGCTCATCAGTAGACTGGACACAGCCAAGGAGAGAATGAAAGCTTGAAAGAATATCAGTGCAAACTTCCAAAACTGAAATGCAAAGGAGACAAATTAATGATAAAGATGGAACAAAATATCCAAGAACTGTGTGACAATTACAGAAGGTTTAATGGAAATACCGGAAGGGGAAGAGAGAGAAACACAAAAAATGTTTGAAGAACTAATGACTGAAAATTTTCCAAAATTAATGACAGACAGCAAATCACAAATCCAGGAAGCTCAGAGAATACCAAGCGGGATAAATACCAAAAAATCTACAGTCAGACATAGCATATTCATGCTGCTGAGAATCAAAGACAAAGAGAAAATTTTTTCAAGGAGTTAGGTAGGAGGTGGGGTAGAAATACCCTACCTTTGGAAGGGGAAGGAAAGAATTACATTGGACTTCTCTTCAAAGGTCTTGCAAGCAAGAAGAGAGTGGAGTGAAATGTTTAAAGTGTTGAAGGAAGAAAACACACTGACCTAGAATAATGTTCCCAGTGAAATCGTCCTTCAAAAGTGAAGGAAAAAAAAAAAAAGTGAAGGAAAAATAAAAATAAAAAAATCTTGCCAGTAGACCTGCCTTGCAAGAAATGTTAAAAGAAGCTTTTCAGAGACAAAGAAAATAATATGAGTTAGAAACTCAAATCTACATTTTAAGAAAAAGGGAAGACCCACATGGGGCTCTCTGCTCAGTGTGAAGCCTGCTTCCCCTTCTCTCTCTGCCTGCCTCTCTGCCTACCTGTGATCTCTCTATCAAATAAATAAAATCTTTTTTTTTTTTAAAGTTGGGGGGGCGGCGCCTGGGTGGCTCAGTGGGTTAAAGCCTCTGCCTTCCGCTGAGGTTGTGATCTCAGGGTCCTGGGATTGAGCCCCACACTGGGCTCTCTGCTCAGCAGGGAGCCTGCCTCCCCCTCTCTCTCTCTGCCTGCCTCTCTGCCTACTTGTGATCTCTCTTCTGTCAAATAAGTAAATAAAATCTTTAAAAAATAAAATTTAAATATTTAAAAAATAAAAAAAGGAAGAGTGTTATAGAAAAAAATAAATGAAGGTAAAAAATTTTTTTTATTTTTCTTAGTTCTAGCAAATAAATTGTTCAGAAAAATAATAGTAAGGTTATATTCAATGATTATACCTCATGGACAAATGAAATGATTGGCAGCAGTGTTAAAAAGGACCAAAGGGAGGAATGGGGAAAACTCTCATAGGTATTTGCATTACTGGTGAGGAAGTATAATGCTATTTGAAAGGATTTGGATTAGTCATAAATGTACATTACAAACTCTAGGGTAACCACTAATTTTTTCTTTATCCCACCTCTGTCCCCACCCCTTTCCTGGGCCCAAGTTTTTTTTAAGACTAATTAAAAAGGAGGAAAAAAAGGTAATCATATAGAATAAATCAGATGAAATGTTTATTTTTAAAACCAAAAAGGCAGAAAAAGAGTGGAATCCAAAAAAGAAGTGAAGGACAAGAGCTACAAATAGAATCCCAAAGGTTCAACAAAACAAAAATAAAAACAAAACAAACAGAAAAACTCCTGGAATGAATAAGCAACTATAGTGAGATTGCAGGATATCAGGTTAACATAGAAAAGTCAATTGCTTTTCTGTATCCAGAAATGAGCAGTTGGAATTTGAATTAAAAACATAGCAGCACTGATTAGAGTTAACAATACTGTATTGTATACTTGGAAGTTGCTATGAGAGTAGAGTTTTGATGTTCTCACCATAACAAGAACCACAAAATGGTAATTATGTGAGATAAAAGAGTGTTAATTAATCTTTTGTTGCTTTGCAACATATACGTGTATCAAATCATCACATTGTACATCTTAAACTTCCACAGTGTTATCTATTACTTATATCTCAGTAGAGCTGGAGGGGAAAACACGATACCATTTACATTAGCATTCCCCCTCAAAAGATAGAAATACTCAGGTATAAATCTAACTTACTATGCACAAGATCTATGTGAGGAAAACTATAAAAACTCTCAGAAAAAAAAAAATCAAAGATCTAAGTAAACAGAGATTTCAGTTTCACAGACAGGAAAACTCAATACTGTTAAGATGTCAGTTCTTCCTTCAGTTGATCTATAGACTCAGTGCAATCCAAATCCCTGGGAAGTTACTTTTCATTGTCAACACACTGATTCTAAAGTTTATATGCAGGGGCGCCTGAGTGGCTCAGTTGGTTAAACATCTTCCTTTGGCTCAGGTCATGATCTCAGGGTCCAGGGATCAAGCCCCACATTGGGCTCCCTGAATAAATCTTTAAAAAAAAAATAAAGTTTATATGGAGAAGCAAAAGATCAGAATACCAAACACAGTATTGAAAAAGAATAAAGTAGGGGTGCCTGGGTGGCTCAGTGGGTTAAGGCCTCTCCTTTGGCTCAGGTCATGATCTCAGGGTCCTGGGATCGAGCTGCATCGGGCTCTCTGCTCAGTGGGGAGTCTGCTTCCTCCTCTCTCTCCGCCTGCCTCTCTGCCTACTTGTGGTCTCCCTATCACTGTGAAATGAATAAATAAAATCTTAAAAAAAAAAAAAAAAAAAGAACAAAGTAGGACTGCCACTACCTAATTTCAAAGTTTAGTGTAGAGCTATAATAACCAAGATAGTGTGGTGTTGGCAAAAGAATAGATAAGTAGAACAATGGAACAGAATAGAGAGCTCAGAAATAAACTCACACAAAAATAGGCAAGTGAGCTCTGACAAGGGACTAAAGAAGGCAATCCATTGGAGAAAGAATCATCATTTCAACAAATGGTGCTATAATGACTCAACATCCACATTTAAAAAAAAATGAATCTAAATTCTGACCTTATCACACCTTTCACAAAAATTGACTCAAAGTTGATTTCAGATCTAAATGTAAACCGCAAAACTATAAAATATTCTGGTGATAACATAGGAGAAGTATCTAGGTGCCCTTGGCTTCAACACCAAAAATATGATCCATGAAACAAAAAGTAGCTAAATTAGACTCTATTAAGTTAAAAAGTTTTACTTTGATAAGGCACTGACAAGAGAATGAAAAGACAAACCACATACTGAAGAAAATATTTGCAAAACACAGATATGATAGAGGACTTGTGTATAAAATATACAAAGAACTCTTAAAACTCAGTAATAAGAAAATAGACAATGCAATTTAGAAATGGACCAAAGATCTGAACAGATGCCACACCAGAAAAGATATACAGACGGCAAACAAGCACATGAAAAGATGCCCAAAATCACATGCCATTAGGGAATTGCAAATTTAAATAACAATGAGATACCATTACACATTTAAAATGACTAAAATCCAAAGCACTGACATCCAATGCTGGCAAGGATGTGGAGCAATAGGAACTCTCTCATTCCATTGCTGGTAAGAATGCAAAATGGCATGGCCACACTGGAATACAATTTCCCAGTTTCTTACAGAGCTAAAAAGTGTTATCATATAGTCCAGCAATGATGCTCTTAGGTATTTACCAAATGAGTGGAAAACTTACATTCACACTAAAACCGACACATGAATGTTTATAGAAACTTTAGTCATAATTGCCAAGAATTGGAAGCAACTAAAACTCACTAATAGGTAACATCCAGACAATGAAATCTTATTCAGTGCTAACAACAAATGAGCTATAAAATCACCAAAAGACATTAAATGCATATTTAGGAAGACTTCAAATGTACATTGCTAAGTGAAAGAAGTCAATCTGAAAAGGCTTCCTAACATATAATCGTAATTGTTTAGCATTCTGGAAAAGGCAAAACTGTGAAGACAGTAAAAAGATCAGTGGTTGCCAGGAATTAGAGGGAAGGGGGAAGGATGCATAGATAGAGAACAGGAAATTTTTAGGCAGTTAAACTATTCTGTATGAAAAAAAATTATTCTGTATGATACCCTATTGGTCGATGTACAACATTATATATTAGGTAAAGCCCGTAGAACTCTATAATAAGTGTGAACCTAATGTAAACTATGGACTTTATTTAATAGTAATGTATCAATATTGCTTCATCAGTTGTAACAAATGTACCATACCAATCCAAGATGTCAATAATAAGGGAGATGCATGTGTTTGCAGGTAGAGGAAGAGGAAATATGTGGGAATTCTTTATACTTACTGTTTAAGTCTTCTATTAGCCTAAAATCACCCTAAGAAATAGTCTATGAATTATAAGACAAAAAAGGAATACCTTTCCAAAGTCAAGTTTTCATATTTTCCTGAATAAGCAAAAAGCATAAATTTATAAGAATAAATCTTGATAAAGCATCCCTTTGACTAAAAAGAAAAGTGATATTTAGATATTTTTCCAATATCAGAATCAGCAAAAAGACACTGAAAAGCCACAGCTCAATAAAAGTTTTCATTTCTAGAAAGGAAAGATATAAAAGAAAAAGAGAACACAGTCCTATCTTTGAAAATTAATGGTAATACTATCTCCTGATACAAAAGCTTATAGGATTTCCACATATTTTTTTCGCCTGTTGGATATAAGTTGGTACACTAATAACTCAAAGAAAGTTGCTTGTTAAGAATCTGCCTTGCTTGCTTTCTATCCCCATCCCATTCCATATCAATATGTTGGCATACTTAGAGAACGTTATTGTATCATTTATTAATTCCATATACATTGTGTCCATTCATTCCATTATGGGCCAGACATATATTTTTTGTTTAATCTATAGGTTTATGTGCCATTGTAGAGTGTGAGCTCCTTATGAACAGGAAACTTTTATCTTGGCAATCCAAGAATCTGGGATGGTGCCCAGCCTATAAGAACAATTATCCCTTCAGCACCTGTCATATTCTAAGCACTGGGCTAAACTTTTTTTTAAAGATTTATTTATTTGTTTTAGGGAGAGAGAGCCGGCAGGAGGAACAGAGGGAAGAGGAGAAGGAGAGAGAGAGAATCTCAAGCAGACTCCTGGCTGAGCAAGGAACTGGATGCAGGGCTTGATCCCACAACCCTGAGATCATGACCTGAACCAAAACCAAGAGTCAAACTATGTACCAAATCATCACCCAGGGGCCTCTGGGCTAAGCATTTTTAGATCTATTCTTTCATTTAAGCACTATGACACCCCTGTTGAGGTTGGATTTGTGGTG
Organism: Procyon lotor; assembly: GCA_028646535.1. Taxonomy (NCBI): domain Eukaryota; kingdom Metazoa; phylum Chordata; class Mammalia; order Carnivora; family Procyonidae; genus Procyon; species Procyon lotor. Next base: position 88,702,805 of record CM053609.1, on the reverse strand, counting down.
GTTGTGTAATAGATCAGTAAGTTAAAGGTCAAAGAGGTAAAAATACAAAGTGACAAAGCGAAGAATCAGTGGAACCAGGATTATAGACATGTCACTCCTTTATGGGACTTAAACTGTGTGTCAGGGAATGCTCAAAGCTATGGAAGATGGGATGGAGAGGATAAAAACATAGTTCATCTTCCTAGAGTGTCAATTTTAGAATGGGAAAAAGTTGAATAATATAACTATGTATGTGATTGTGGGGTGTGTTATGCCTTTGGCTAGAAAAATTCAAATTCAACAAATAAACAGATACAAAAAAGTTTTGACCTCCCTCACCTATTTCTCTATAGAGAAACCATTGTTATCAGTATTTTTTTTTAAGATTTTATTTATTTATTTGACAGAGAGAGAGAAATCACCAGTAGGCAGAGAGGCAGGCAGAGAGGGAGGGGGAAGCAGGATCCCTGCTGAGCAGAGAGCCCGATGCAGGGCTCGATCCCAAGACCCTGAGATCATGACCTGAGCCGAAGGCAGAGGCTTTAACCCACTGAGCCACCCAGGCGCCCCTGTTGTCAGCATTTTTGTGTTTGTCCAGAGATATTCAATTGATATACCAAAAAATCTGTTTTGTGTTCTTTCCTTTTTGTACAAATACTAAAGCTAGTATATACTTTGACTACCTACTGAATTGATTTCATATCACAATATCATCTGGAGCTTATCTCTCACCAGTTCACATATATCTAATATTTTCAATATTGAAAATAAACAGATGTATGATGACACAGAATGCAAAATTCCAAGAATTTTAAATTAAAATTAATGTAATGTTAATATCTATTAACAAATATTTTTGAATTTTGATTGAAAATAAAGTTGGGTTTCTCTAAGCAGGTTAGCAAAGAGACATTTAACAGCTAGAAAGACAAACTTTTATGTTACAGTTTGCTTTGGTAAAACCTTTCCTTACCCCTTTGTGAAAGCCATCAACTTTAAATGAATTGTAAATGAGAAAAGAAATACCTGTATTTTACCTGTATTTACTATTCGAACCAGTTAAAAATTATTTTTTCTTGGGGTAACTGGGTGGCCCAGTGGGTTTAGCCTCCTTGGGCTCAGGTCATGATCTCAGGGTCCCCGGATTGAGCCCCACATCAGGCTCTACTTAGCGGGGAGCCTGCTTCCCCCTCTCGCTCTGCCTGTTTGTGATCTCTTTCTCTCTGTCAAATAAATAAATAAAATCTTTAAAAAAATTATTTTTTCTTTCTTTAGTCCTTACTATCTTTAGAACAACCACTCTGATTTTGCATATCATACATAATTTTTTTCAGCTGCAAGGACATAAAACTTCTTCATG